>CM075872.1:5044875-5387375 GCA_038021265.1 Cyprinella venusta | reverse complement strand
TCTGATTACGTATTAAATGATAACACAAACACAGTGAGGTGGGATTTGAAAGTAACTCAGAAATGAAAACTGACACCTCAGCATCCGAAAAAAAGGGTTGACCTTCCTCATGAACCTTAACATGAGCAAAGCCAAAGGGCTTCTTAAAGGGCAAGAGGTATTGACACATCAAACACTGCCCCACTCATTACGTCTTAGGAAAGATATTCACAGATGTCTTAAAAAATAAATAAAATCCTGTATAATAATGAGATTAACCGACTGCAAGATGTCTCTTTGTCATTAGTTTTCAAAGGAGGAAACAGAGCCTTATAAGGGAATGTGGAAATGCTAAAACAATACTACCATGAAACAATGCTAGGATTAAAAGACCTCACTTCCTTCTTACCGGTGTCCTTTTCAGCACGGAACAAATAAAACAAAAAAATCTTTGTAGCTACACAGTGAATGACAGATTCAGAGTGCTTTGAGATGAAGCCAGATTCACACGACCTGTACTGTGTTGATGTGCCAAGCAGACACAGAGTTCATGGGCTCTACGGCGCCATCTATCGATCAGCCGAGGAGGCACAGAAGGGCCTGTTTCTCAGAACCTCCTCAACAGGAATAACATGCTTGGAATCACTGGCAACAAACAGCCTGTTTTTTTTTTCCAAATTACAGAGTGTTTTTGATCTTGTGATGCTTATAGAATGATTATAGTACTTGTCGGTCAATGAATTCTCTCCAGGCTTATGATGATTAACCACAGTGGTCATGTGCAGAGAGGCCTACTCGAAAATACGTGGACATAATGCTTTAAATATAATGTTTTCTTATATGGTGGGCTGCAGGCAGCAAGACAAAATTATGTTAAATGCAAATCATAAAATGCAGCAAATCATATAATTGTGCAGTTAGGCTTAAGGAATGCACAGAATAAAAACCAATTAAATTCCAGAAGTGAATATATAATTATATAATATAAATGAATATATAAATGTTTTTGTCTGTTATGATTAACTTATGACAAAGATTACGACAAACATTATGAAATATTCAAGAGACGTTTAGAAATCAAACCCTCAAATAAAAATGCACTCAGTTCATGGCATATTAATTAGGGCTGTGAAACGATTCATCGCATCTAAAATAAAAGTTTGTGTTTACATGATATTTGTGTGTGTATAATTATTTTGTATATATAAATACAATGCATGTATATATTTAAGAAAAATGTGTTAATATATCAAATATTTATATTTATGTATAATATTAATTTTGATAAAATATATATAAAGTATATACATGCAAATATTTCTTAAATGTATACATGCATGTGTGTGTATTTATACATAAAAAATAATTATACACACTACACACATATATTATGTAAACAAACTTTTATTTTGGATGTGATTAATTGCGATTAATCGTTTCACAGCCCTTATATTAATGAACTCATTTTAAAGACATGTGTCTTCAATTTTGAAAAAACTAAAAAATAATATTTAATAAAAATAAAAAACATACAGTTAAATCTGTGTCCTGAAGCTCTCAAAAAACTTGTGATTCTAAAATGCTTGAATGATGATGGATACTATTTCCAAATATAACACATTGATGCAGTTACTCAAGCTCCTCTTCTCTCCTAAACGGCTGTGGGAGTGGGAGGCAGGGTTAGGTAAGGTGATGGTGGTAGTTGTGATGTATTATATCCCAAAATGCTCGGTCTGTTTTAGCACAGTGCAGGGTTTGGGCGGAAGCCAGACTCCACTGTTACCATGGGAACCATTTACACCAGTCTGGCATCACAAGAGCAGTTCAGCCGTTTACTACAAGATGAACCAGCAATACAAAAAAAAAAAAAACAACATGCTTGACCAAAGTATACAGTCAGCTGCATGTATCATTTTTTAATTTCCCTAAAATGGTCAAAGGTCCATCCCGGATGCCCAAAATCCCCATAAATTCAAAAACAGTTCTCTGAACAAAAACAAAGTCATATTAGGCAGGAAGGAGAACACCCGGGCAATTCCACAGAATCTGTCCAGTATCAGCTGAGGAATGTTATGTACAGCGGAGACAGGGAGGGTGGACATAAACATTACAAGAAAAACATGAAATATTCGGGAAAGGACACAGTGATCTAAAAGTTCATGTGCTCATGAGGTTTGAAATGTGATGACTAAGAATTAGACTAAGGGAATAATTAGATTAAGTAAAGATAAAAAACAGGCTTATTATTCTCAATAGATGTGATGTAGCGCTCCCTGCTGGCAATAACTGCAACAAACGCATAATTCCAACATCAAACATCTAATTCACTGAGAAAAAAAAAAATCGTAATCAGTGTCTCTCTCTTTGTGTGTGTGTGTGTGTTGGGGTCTCGTGAACCCTACATTATGGGGCACATTTACGTAGGTAACACTTTATTTTGATGGTACTCTTTTGACATTCTGTTAATTATAAGCTTGGACCTTCATGTCAACTAACTCTCAGTAGAGTATTAGACTGTCTATATATATATATATATATATATATATACATACACATATATATGTATATATGGGTTGGGATATATATATATATATATATATATATATATATGAAGGCCTTGGAGTCAAACAGAGAATCAATGCAATATAATAATAGGGTAAGAAAAATAAATAGTTCACCTAACAAATTAAAAAAAAAAACTCACCAGTTCTTTGTGGAGAAAATATGTTTTTGAAGGATCTTCAAGCAGGTCTTTTCCACACAATGAAAGCGAAGAAGACTTTTGTTGTTAAGCTCCTAGAAGGACAAAAGAACACAAAGGTGACACAAAGGTGAGTAAATAATGAAAGAATGTTCATTTTGGGATGAAGAAAACAATAAATCAACAACCAAAACAAACAACATCAAAATTAAATATAACATGCCATTGATATCCGTATGTGCATAAATCATTGTATAAAAAAAGCAATATAAAATGTGTTTAATATTATTAAGAAAACTAAGCTGGCAACGTCAAGGATATGGGGTTGATTCCCAGTAAACACAATACACACTTAATGTACTGCAAACCATTATGGATAAAAGTGTCAGAATGCAAACTTGTTGTCAAATCAGAATCTTAACAGGAAATGGACAGACTGGAAGAGTTTGAACAATCACAGCCAAACAAAACAGAAAATTGAGTGCAGTCCAAATGATGTTGTAAACTGTTGGCAATAACAAGCGAATTCACACATCTAGTGTCATCCCCACTTTGACATTTCTGACCTTTTTTTTCAATCCCGTGGTGTAAACACAGCCCGCTGAGACTTTCTATTGTTTGTGCAATATGTGGAACTGAGGTCTAGGTGGAGTGGGAGGGTCTTTTCCAGTAAGAGGCCAGTAAACTTCTTCTTTCTGGGGAAACCGAAACTTTCACATTTCACTTTCCCGACATCATGTTGAGCATTCACTGAATGGACTTCCTCTTTTTGAAATGTCAGCATCAGGTGATGCCTGAACTAGAATGGGGAGGAAGAAAGGGGGCCACAAATTTAGTTCATTGTTGATTCTTCCCATCTAAGGCAAGTATCATGAGGTAAATTGGCATAAACACAAATGACCATCGCTGCGTCCGAAATCGCTTACTGTATAGTAGTACTACATGTGGTTTGAAGCTAACTTTGCGACCATTACAAAAGTACTACATTTGCAGTTTCCATTATCATGTATTGTGTGCTACTCAGTTCAGTTGCGTCACTTAACAGCCATTTAAATCCTCTCCCGTGGCCTCATGGTAAACTGTCTATCAAATGTGCACTTCAGAATCTCACCAGAGCAGTAGTACACTCTAAAAAATGCTGGGTTGTTTTAACCCAATTTTGGGTAAAATATGGACAAACTCTGCCATTGGGTTAAGAATGTAATTTAAAAATGTAACCCAATGGCTGGGTTTGTCCATATTTTACCCAAAACTGGGTTCAAACAACCCAACATTTTTTAAAGTGTAGGTCATCCGGGGTCTTTTTGCCTATACTGTTTTTCAACAACTAGTATGAAAATATTAAAATGCAGCGCATGGCTGCTTCTAAAATCGCACACGCTCTTGAGTAGGTACTTATTTTGAACAAGTAACTACTTCACTACCACTAAAAAAGTACATTCAGTAAAGTATGAATGTGTGTAGAGTGAATGAGTGAATGTACGTCATGTTGTCATTATCATGTGACGTACCAGGGTCAGTTGATTCGCTTCACTGCCATTCACAAATCCTCTCCTGTGGCCTCATGGGATAGTAAAGCGTCCATCACATCACTTCAGAATCTCTCCGGAAGAAGTAGATCATACGGGTACTTTTTATACTCTTATGAGTACTGCAAATTCGGACATACTACTCTTTGTCACATACTGTTTTTCGCCAACTCTACTGAAGGGAAGTGGGCCATTTCGGATGCGGCCCATGACTCTGATTGCAGTTAATGTCCTGTATGATCAACAAAGTTGTTAATTCAAATATCCCAAGGATCCATCCATGAACAAAACACTTATCTTCAGGATATTTGGGGATAACTGTTCCTGTAAAAACTGCAGGGATGCTCAGTCTTGTTCCTGGAGATTCACCTTGCTGACTTTTTTGCAGAGGTACACCTGCTTTTCCATTGTGGTGGTTGGCAAACAGACATAAGGTGCATTTCTGACACCTACTGGACTGGAGCAGGGAGCACGGCTGTTTAGAAATTGGAGGAAAAAGAGGAGGGGAAATCGTTAAATAAATTAATCAAAGAAGAAATAAAGTCTATTAATCAGACCAGTTGACTTTAAATATATATTTATCTTAAAAATAATCATATAATCACATAAAACCAATGACCCAATATATGACACATTGCTGCATATCTTTCCATTATCACCTCATATAAACAGAATGACATAATGACAGAAATATCACAAACGTTCAGAAATATTTAGGTGATGATGTGGTGATGTTCTACCACTAGATGACACTATTGTGGTTTGTAGGCTAATGCATTTAAAGCACATGGCGTTCCAGTCTGCATTTGTTCACAAAACATCAACATGGGTGGTTAGAAATGATGAATGGTTAATATTATTATTATGTTTTTTCCCAAACCACACTGCCCGTAAAAAGTGCTTGTGAAAGTGTAAAGATGGCATGTATATTATTCCCTAAATATAAAATATCTGTTGAATTTAATGAAATTTTCACAGATCATTTACTGAAAACTGATACAAACTATTTTCCGGTCACATTTTCATGGGTCTCCAGAGGGTCCGGTCACAAGACACGGATGAACATTACTGATCTCCCCCTGTATGATTGATGGAGGACAGCTTATGGACTTACAGACATATTGGGAAAAGCTATGCAAAATCTATAAAATGTATAAATAGGATTTGCAAATGACATCCTAAACTGTATTACAGATGTCCTGGTATAAAACTAAAAAATACTGTGTAAAATTTACAAGTATCATAACTGTCCATTCAACAGATTTACTTTCCCAAATATGAATCTTCAAAGAAAAATGTATCCATAGAGGCTACAGATTTGTCATTATCATTTATCAAAGTTGACATGAAAAGCAAGTTGCGATAGTCCTTTCTTACCTTTTTAAATGTAGCCTATGTCCAAGTGAAATGGCTTTTTGAACAAACAAAAACAATGTAGGGCGGGACTTGATTTTGAAATTGATCAGGAATTGATAAGATGGTTGTGGTTTGCTATTGGTGGATCTCATGTGAGTGACAGGTAGTCCCGCCCTCACGCCAGTAAACACGCCATCAGAAGAGATGTCACTGCAAGTGGGGGGAGGACATAAAGTACATAAAAAATATTTAATTTATTTTTATTAAAGATTACGAGTCCACATAAATAAATAAATAAATAAAAAGATGTGCACAGATAAATCATATTATAATAAATACTGCAATATTCCATAAAAATAAGAATGAATTGATTTAATGGTGGCTTTATTTAATTATTTAATTTAATTTAAATTAGGATTAAATTGCCTTTTTATGGTCATTTTTCCACAGTAAATGCAAACAAATGCAAAGTCTGTACGGTCGAAATTCTATCGAACAGTAATCCTCACACTGTCATTGGAAAGGTTGTGACAATCAGGACATCTTAAATGAGCAAATATTTGAGCAAATGAAAGTTTTACGGTCAAGGATACACTGCTCAGTTTAATAATGTGAGCTGTCCTTTCGTACTCTTGCTGTCATCGCGCACAGATCTTCACACTTCATTACCCGCACTCATAACATTCACAGGCCGCTCGCTATAAATATTCAGCGCCGCTGTAGATCGGTCACTCGTGGATCAAGTGGCGGTGACTGTCATCACATATGTCAAGTTCTTTTAAATCCAGCATTGATTTTAAAATAAATAAACGATTTCAGTGCAGCTCAAAAACACAATACATCAAATTCAGTCCAAACTAAAATTATACAGTATACCGCACAAAAAATGAACATGACTCTGATTGCAGGAATATCCTGGATGATGTAACCCTTCTTTTTATGCCCCAAAGCTTTGGTTTGTTTTGAAGTTGAATGTTGATTAAAAGGAGTAGTTCACTTTAAAAAAAAAAAAAAAAAACATTTGCTGATCATTTACTCACCCCCATATCATCCAAGATGTCCATGTCTTTCTTTCTTCAGTCGAAAAGAAATCAAAGTTTTTGATAAAAACATTCCAGGATTTTTCTCAATATAATGGACTTCAATGGGAACCAAGGTCCAAAAGACAGTTTCAGTGCAAACTGCAAACTGTTCAAAGAGCTTTAAACGATTTCAGATGATGAATAAGGGTCTTATCAAGCGAAACGATCGCTCATTTCAAAAATAAATAAATAAGTTTAAGTTTTATAAGCTCAAATACTCGCCTTGCTCTGTTCTGTGATGTGCGTTTGTGACTCCTCTGTTTGAAACTTTAAATGATTTAAAGATTTTTCTATGTTTTATCTATTCTTTTTAAATATAATATGCATATTGAACGATAAGATAACTTACAGTTCACAATTAACAGATTTTATTGTAGCATTTTTACATTGAAAAATGACAGTGTACTTGTGCTGTATTCTTTATGTAACAGGCATCACATGAATGCACAGAAGCCTGCTGGAGGAATCACAGGGCACAGGGGGTGAACATTAACAGACATTGTTTGGCTCACATTACTGCCTCTTTGTTTGTTCTGATGACTAGCGGGAGATAGACATTCCCTGACTGTTTTAGAAGTGAGAGCTGCTGTCTGTACTATCACACCATGCCTGGGTTTGATTTAAAGCCCTCTCTTACACTCTCTGGAAGACAACACTCTGCTGCCATGCTCTTTGTTGACAAAACACTTCGTATCTTCCCTACTAGACACTACGGTGCTGGTTTGCTGTCCGTCTGGGTGTGAGTGTGAGGCAGATAGGAAGATATGGGAAGTTTCAGACATTCTTGTCACCTTTATGGCTTTACGTAATCCCGCTGCTACCCCACTACATCATAGTCAGCGTTCTCCTGCTGGGCTTGGCAGCGGGGGCTCATGCCTTGCAATCTTCAACACTTAACACTGGAGAGAGTCTCTCTGCCGCAGACGCTACTCATATCGGATTGGGTGACTGAATGTTGATTTCAGAATTTCTTCTTGAGTTCTGTCCAAAATTCAGACACTTCTTAAATCTTAATCATGTTAATCCTTTACAAATATTCAAGAGTTACTATAGCAACACTAGTTAGTGGAAATGCTGTTTCGCCAATTTTGGAAAGTCTATTAGGGGAAAGAAGGCATACCTTGCTTTTAATTACAATGATTTCTTAATGTCTTTAAGCTACTTTTCATTACAAATAAAAATGTCTTTTTTATAAACCATGATTTATCTTGGTAATGCAAGCCGTCAATTATTTTGTTTGATATTGCTACGCTCTTAGAAGAAAAGGTTCTATATAGAACCTTAAAAGGTTCTATCAGTGCTATGTATTTGGAACACCTAAAAGGTTCTATACAGAACCCCTTTTAAGGAACCTTTTGGGTTCATTCATTACCGTTTGTTTTGTCCTTTCCAGATTAAATATTTCATATTATTGACAAACATCAAGACCCTAAAATGTATTTATGAATGCATGTGAATGATCACAAAATTCAAGATATGGGGGTTAGAAAATGTATATATTAATATAATTTCATGCAGTTAATCAAAATCACACGAAAAGTGCCATTTCAGTTTTTCTCCTCCAAAAATCAGCATGATTAAAATGTGATATTAAGTTACAACAGTTCAATAAACCATAATTTAATTACAACTACAAAATGTGGCAGAATAATGTATATGAATGAATAAAGAACCTTTGTGACAAAAGGGTTCTTTCTTGTCATTACAGAATCTTTTTTAACATAAAAGGTTCTTTGGAGTTGAGTAAAGAACCCTATGGTTCATATATAGAACCCCAATGAATCTTTTTTTTCTAAGAGTGTAGAAATACCACCAAATTTTCTTACAATTTTCAAATAATTATGTTTTTTGTCTATTTTTGTCTATTTTTTGTCTATTTATGTTTTTGTCTATTTTTGTTCTATTTTTGTCACGTTCCATCCGAAATCATTCTACTATGCTTATTTTGAGTACAAGAAACATACCTTATTATTTTCAATGTTGAAAACAGTATTGCTGCTTTATATTTTTCTGGAAATCGTTAGACATTTAGACATTCTAATTATTCAATGAATAGAAATTCCAAAACAACAGCATTTATTTGAAATAGAAATCTTCTGTAACTTTATAAATGTCATTATTTGTCACTTTTGAGCAATTGAATGTGTCCTCAGCTAAAATAATGTCTATTAATTTCCAGCCGGAGTGCCTATGATAGCCACCAGAGGGCTCTCTTCCCGTCTTTGTTATCTCATCAGGGACTGCATTTTCCATGACCCATTTCCCAAACTCATTATGCTTGATTACTTTCAGCTGTTTCGCATTACCCTTCTTAACTCTGCCTATATAGGCTAAGCCCTGTATTTTCACTCATTTTTAGTCTTTTAATGTTGTTACATGGCATTTCTAAGCGTTATCCTTGTTTCCTTTGTGTTTTATTTCTCAACTTTTATGGTTTCCCATTCTGGATTGTCCCAGTAAAACTGCATTTTGAAGTCTCTGAGCAGTTTGTAACACCTACAGTAAAATATGGTTCTTGATAAGAAGAAAATTCTTGTAATGTACAATGTGAATGTTCAAAAGGTGAAGGGCACTTGGCACATATGTGAATGGTATTGAAAGCACCTCGTTCATTAGAGTCATATTATTCATCCGTCTACACCGTACTCTACAGTCCAACTCAAAATCCAGTCTAAGCTCTGTATCAAAGAACGTTTGCCAGGGAGAGTAATTAGCCTGTAAGAATAGCACCTATTGAATCCACCGCTTCTAAAAGTGTGCTCCACAGAGACCTACATGTCCCCTAATTCATCAGAGGAGAGGACAGACGGACAGACACACACACACACACACTCTCACACAGCAGAGTGGTTGGCATGTAGATCTGAAACGATATCTTACGAAGCTGTCTGCACCTTCTACATCGTTTCTGGCTCAAAACACGTCTCCTCTAAAATAAACCCTTTGCTTTTCTAGTCCTAACCTACTCACTGCCCTACAAAGACCCCAGGCCGGCCACACACAACTGGTCACAGATTGAAAAACAGATACACTTTCACTGGTTTAAAGATTAAACATGATGTCAATTGTGCATTTTTGTGCTTTCAAGCACCGAGATTATAAAATAAAGTCACTAGTTCGGCTACTTACATAGGTTATTTAAGTGTAACGAGTACAAGTTCAATACAGTTAAGAACAATCAACAACATTTAGAAAATACAAAAAATAATTTTCACATGTCCTAACTAATGGGGCCAATCCATAAACGTGTGTTAAAATACCCACTTAAAAATATGTTAACATGATTTTCCAAAAAACTCAATTAATAATCTTTTTTGTGAAGTTAAAGACAACATTTTTGCCATTAGATTTAATGGAAGATTTTATAAATTAACTAAATAATTAATTAATTTGAAAAATAATTAAATTTATAAATAAATAACCTTAACATGCCGTCTTCTAAATTCTTAAAAATGATATTACCCATTTACTTATATTCATAAGTGCCGCGTTCTTTTTTCTTTTTCTGAAAATTAGTTAAAAATATTTAATCAATACAAGTGCTGTTGAAGGATCACAACTTGCATAAAACACAGAACATTAATTTAAGTGTAATACAATAAAAGCATCTGTGCTTCTTTAAATTAACTCCATTTGATGATCATCAAAAGAAGAATTATTCTCCACTATGCTGGTGTAATTTACAATATAAATGAGAGTGCAAATGCCAAATGAGTCACATAAAACACAGTGGCGTACAGTCTTGATATGTAATATGATTATAGTGTTCAAACGAATCTATTCTGTGACAGCAGGTGGTAAGAAACCCATGATCCACTCAAGTTATTCACACCGGTGGGAAAGAAAATCATTCTAAAGTGAGATCACTGTCAAAGCCAGTCTGCCCAAATGAGCGTTCCTGTGGTGATGAAGTACGATTATCTCGCTGAAACCATTATAGTGCTTTTGTGCCCTCCTTTTGTTTTTCTTCTTAATTTGCTAAGCACATTCTAGGTCACTGAAGACAAGTAGCATGTTGCGCGTGGTGCATATTTTGGATAATATGAAATATGCACCAGCAGGGTTTGGCTGACAGTCTGTCCACTGAACTGTAATTCCATTCCCGATGGCCTTCCAGGAAAAAACACTGGTGCCCCCAATGCTATCCCAGTGTCTAAGAGATGTCAACCACCAGGACATCATTTTAAGAAGAAAAAAAGAAGGGGTAAATGATCCAAGGGGTTCTAAATAGATCCGTTGAGTTCTTGACTCAATATTAAAGAACACTTTAACTCATGCTAAAAAGTTTCTTACGAGTGAATGTCTTAAATGATTGCATAATATGGGGTACTTTCATGCATAAATGGTTATAATTTATATATATATATATATATATATATATATATATATATATATATATATATTCCCAGAAGTCCCAGTAAAACTGCATTTTGAAGTCTCTGAGCAGCAGTATGTAACACCTGCAGCAAAATATGGTTCTTGATAAGAAGAAAATTTTTGTAATGTGTACAAAATGTCCTAAAGGTGAAGGCCACTTGGCACATATCTGAATGTTATTGAAAGCACCTCGTTCATAGTCATATTCATCCGTCTCACCGTACTCTACAGTCAAATAAAGTGTTTATGAGCTGTTTTAAGAAAATTCTCATTTATTAATGGCTTTTTATTGCCAATGGGTGAACAAAACTTCAAAAAACAAAACTTTCCCCCACTTCCTAGTTTTTCTTTGAAAGCCTCTAACGTTAGACTGATATTTATGAAGGACGTTTTTGCCAGGAAAAAGGATGTAACGGTTACGCGCGCTCCCGAGATCATCTCTTCTTAAAAGTTTAGGATAATGCCGAAAAAAAACATTTTGTACAGTAATGTCAATGTGTCATGAAAGGAAAATTGAACAATTCAAACCATTATAGTCTCACAACATCTATATAATCAATTGTCATTAGGCTACTCAAACTATCAAAACAGTAACGTTAAATTGAATTACCTCATCTGTTGAGATGATGATGCCTTTGAATTGCAGACTTGATCAGATGCTTTCTTAACTGCTGCTCTCTGCTTTTTCGTTGTTTGTTTATTTTGTTATTGAGAGGAAAGCGCGAAGCACATAAAGGCATAACAAACTTAATCAAAACCGTCACTCTCGTGGACGGCGTCGAGGTGTTCCCTAAAAGTATATCACTACAAAGGTATTTTTAACTTATTTTTACCTCTAAAAGCGATGAACGAAAAAGAACATTGTGGTAAGTATAAGTTATACTGGGGCCTTGCCTCACGCTCGGCCTTTTCTCTCCTGTAGGCATACGTTACTATACAGGGGCACGCACGAGCCACGAGAGCGAGCTCGAGCAGATAGTAGTTGTGTAGGCTGCAATTCACTTAACGGCCACCGGTGTCGCTAATAACAAGGGTTTCTAAACTAAAGAAATACAAAAGAGGGACTTTGATATACTGTAGTCACTTTAATTCATAAAATGAAGAAGAACCCCTCGGTTTCTGTAATTAAATGAAATATAAAGAATGAAATATAAAGGAGGAAAAGGGAACAAAATATAAATAAATGATAGAGTAATGATAATGGTATGCTAAAAAGTTTTAAGGATCACTTTAAAACAAAAAAGGGGAAAGGTGTTATTTTAAGGTAACAGTTAAATTGCACTTACTCAAATAAGTACTGAGTAATATTAATGAACTACATGCACTTACTAGAGACTTACGGTTAGGTTTAGGGTTAGTTACTTGTAATTATGAATAATTTAATGTCATTACTATGAGTACATGAAGTAATATATATCTACGTCACCTTGGCTTAGAATAAAGTGTTACCGGAAAAAAATATTGACGACTTCAAGCCCTTGGAGAAATTGTTTTAAAAAACCCTAAATTTCTTAATTCATCTGAAATTAAATGTATTAATTAAAGTATAAATTATTGAATATAATCTAAATATACTGATAATTATAGAAAATAATTAGTCAAATTAATACGATTTAAATTATTTTATAGAGATCCTGTCAACCTTTCAATCCTGTCAATTATTTTATAAAGATCCTGGTATTGAAACTCTTTTGCTAAACATGACTTCTTTTTTTGTTTTGTCATGTTGTTCTTACTGTCTCTTTGATGAAAGAACTGATGAATGGAGATAAAAATAGCATGTGAGGGGTGGTGATGGCGCAGTGGATAAGACACATGCCTTTGGTGTGAGAGACCAGGGTTCGAATCCACTGTGAGACACCAATGTGTCCCTGAGCAAGACCCTTAACCCCTAGTTGCTCCAGAGGGGTGCAACCTCTGACATATATAGAAATTGTAAGTCGCTTTGGATAAAAGCATCAGCTAAATGAATATCTGTAAATGTGTTGTGAGACTATACGCAAAAGGCAGTCACCTTCAATCAGACTGGTAAACTGTTCTTTTAAACAGATAGACAGTCCAACACAGTGCATACGTGCATAAACACACATATGATCATATTCCTAAATCAAAAAAAATCTGCTTCAACTGATTAGTCACTTTGCATCTTAAAAGCCAGTTCTGAAGTTTTCAACACAGTGTTTTTGTAGAAACTATAGCAGGCCAACTTAGGTTTTTGCGCGTGCCTCTGAATATGCATAAACATGTCTGAGGACATGACATATGATATGACATCTCAACCTTATGTGTCTGATATATGTCAGTGAACATGGGTGGAGTCAGCACCAGAGAAGTGTAACTCTTCCCAGAGTGGGTGCTTCTTCCATATAAAGCGTTGCAGGAGCTCAAAGCCCTTGTTAGAACAGGAATCCTCAGTCACTTCGGCTGCACTGCTATTGCTGCGTCTGGGCGCCCTGATCCTTTGCACAGCTGCAGAGAGGTGAGAGAAGGGCAGAGAGAGAGAGAGACATTACTACACAGCTAACAATGACAGATTGGTCTTAAAAAGTTAAATCCTGTGCATTATTGTGCATGCATTGCCTATAGACACTACGATATTGTGCTAGTCTGAATTTACAAACGAAGAGTTCAGATGCAAAAGCCTCTAAATGCCATTTGAAATTTTCTTCTAAAATGATAATTTTTCATCAAGCTTGTATATTTAAGTTCAGTAATTTCACTTAAATGACAATGAAGATTACCTATTAATTGTCATTTAAGTGAAATTACTGAACTTACATATACAAGCTTGATAAAAATGGTCATTTTAGAAGAAAATTTCAAATGGCATTTAGAGGCTTTTGCATCTGAACTCTTCAAATATTTGCATTGCAGTGATTTGTATATAATTGTGGGTTTAAATGTTTCTTAAAATTGCAGATGCAGTTGAAGACTGCTATGTTGATATTGATGGAAAACTCCATTTTGGTTGGATTAAATACACAGTAAAAATATTGAAATACATTGGATGAAATACTCAGTAAAAGTGGTGACATGCAATTCTTACCTTAAATAACGTTTTCTTCCTGATTTAATGCATTCAAATTAGTTTGTGGGTATTCATGTGGATTCAGCGATGTTAAATTCTGACTTGAATGAAACCGCTGTTTCAAGTTTCACGGTTACGATGTTTTCAGTGCAAATTTAGTGTTGATTTGGAAAAGCTGAATAAATTCTAAAAGGATTTCTGCAACAACAAAGAGGATTACACAAACATAGTGCGATGTAATTCACATGTACATTAATAAAGTAATAATTACATGCACATTTATAAATATTTACTTTAAAGTTATTACGCATAGAATCATGATTTTATTTTATTTCTATCCTGTTCATTGTAATAGCATGCAGTGTCATTTACTTAGAGTTTAAACGGAAGGAAGAGCTCATAAATGATGATCACACATGATGCGGCAGGTCATGCGCACATGTTTTGTAGAGTATCAGAGTACAGAGAGCACAAGAGCTTAACAAGAGCAGGAATGTATGTAGTGAGAGTTTGTGAAGCTGAGGAGGAATGTGCTGATTGTTCAGTGATGAGTAATGAGGACGAACAGAAACACTATTGCAAAGTCAATACAAGAGTTCCAAATGCTAAGAGCTTTTGATGAACATATATATTCTTATTTATTTAGTTATTTATTTAGAATTGCTGTTCGGTGAAAAGTAATTTTCTCCAAGATGATGTAAATGAAAAATTGAAACTTTATATTTATTAAAGGAGTGGTTCACTTTTGAAAAAAGTTTTGCTGATATTTTACTCACCCCCATGTCATCCAAGATGTCCTTGTCTTTCTTTCTTCAGTCGAAAAGAAATTAAGGTTTTTGATGAAAACATTCCAGGATTTTTCACCATATAATGGACTTCAATGGGAACCAAACGGTTCAAGGTCCAAAAGACACTTCCAGGGCAAACTGCAAACTGTTCAAAGGGCTTTAAACGATTCCAGACGATGAATAAGGGTCTTATCAAGCGAAGCAAACGCTCATTTAATAAATAAATAACAAAGTTTAAGTTTTATAAGCTCAAATGCTCGCTTTGCTCTGTTCTGTGACGCACGTTTGTGACTCTCCTGTTCGAACTCATTCATCAAAATGAACGAATCTTTTTCCGAGTCATTTGGTTTATTCAACGAGCGAAACGAATGAATTCGTAAAAAAAGATTTGTTCATTTTGATGAACGAATCCATTATGTTATACATAATATTAATAATATATTTTGAATAATAATCATATAGGCTACATAGACAAATGCACAGGTGGACACAGTTTCTATTGAAAGGCATTATGTTGTTAACGTTTACACTAAATATTCTTTGGTTGTCTTTTTTTTTCCCGGGACAGGCGGTGCAATGATTGAACTGGGCTCAGTGGAGGAGGGCAGCAGTCTGATAGATGAGCTGATGAAGTTGACCTCTCAGAGTTTATGTCAGCTCGAGATTAAAGAACATTTCAACATCATTAAAGAAATTGGCCGTGGCAAGTATGGCCATGTGCTGCTGGTCACTCACCGCTGTAAAGGTACGCTATTAAGCCTTTATGTTTACAGTATTAAGTCACACACTGTACTTTTTAACAGTTCTGTGTTAAAAAGCACAGTTTAAAAAAAAAAAACTTTTGCTGATAATTTACTCACCCCCATGTCATCCAAGATGTCCATGTCATTCTTTCTTCAGTCGAAAAGAAATTAAGGTTTTTGATGAAAACAATCCAGGATTTTCTCCATATAATGGACTTCAATGGGAACCAAACGGTTCAAGGTCTAAATGAGAGTTTCAGTGCAGCTTCAAAGGGCTTTAAACGATTCCAGCTGATAAATAAAGGTCTTATCAAGCGAAATGATCAGTCATTTCAAAAATAAATGACAGAAGTTTAAGTTTTATAAGCACAAATGCTTGCCTTGCTCTGTTCTGTGATGCGTGTTTGTGACTCTCCTGTTCAAACTCGTTCATCAAAATGAACAAATCTTTTTTCAAGTTATGACTCGAAGGGTCCTATAACACCCTTATTCATCGCCTGGTGTCGTTTAAAGCCCTTTGAAGCTGCACTGAAACTGTTTTTTGAACCGTTTGGTTCCCAATGAAGTCCATTATATGGAGAAAATATGTTTTCATCAAAAACCTTAATTTCTTTTCGACTGAAGAGAGAAAGACATGGACATCTTGGATGAGATGGGGGTGAGTAAATTATCAGCAAAAGTTTTTTTAAAAAGTGAATTACTC
Source organism: Cyprinella venusta (assembly GCA_038021265.1). Lineage (NCBI taxonomy): Eukaryota > Metazoa > Chordata > Actinopteri > Cypriniformes > Leuciscidae > Cyprinella > Cyprinella venusta. Next base: position 5,371,089 of record CM075872.1, on the reverse strand, counting down.
CTTAAGAAAATAAAGTATTTAGCCATTATGGGCTTGGCTATTCTTTATTGCCCTTGAGTGTACATGAACATGGGAATCATTCAGCACCATGCCATGATCTGTATTACAGTACTATAGTATTAAAGTTTAATAGAGTTACTGCATGCACACTTCTGTTGTAGAGAACACTTTGAGCAGTGCAGGAATGATTTAATGCTATTTAAATGAAACGCTATCTCCTCTTTTACACTCCCAGTCATCTTAATGCCAAGACATCATAACAGCTGTGAAAATACTTTCCACTACAAACTTAAGACTATACGTCATCGTTTTGTCTCATAGAGCACCTATGAAGGCCAAAAGTCCTCTGATCTTGTGTATTTTTCACTCTCACAGGGACTCCAATGGCTCTCAAAGTGCTTCCCAAAGCCTCGACCAAACTGCAGGGCTTCCTGAGAGAATACTGCATCTCCTTGCATCTGTCTTGCCACCCCTGCATCGTGGGCTTGTTTGGAATCGCCTTCCAGTCCAACGAGCACTACGGATTCGCCCAGGAGCTCGTCACAGGACGGGACCTGTTCGCCATCATCCAGCCACGGGTGGGTGTTCACATCGCCAGATCTTTCCCTTTATTCATAGCCACTATAATGCTGTAAAACTGCAATATAAAACTGCCAATTCACAGACGCACGGGTCTTTCTTCAACCACGGGCACTTTACAACTCACAAACATTAAAAATGATTTGGAACGTTTTTACCATGCCGCCATCATTTTTCACTACTTTTCTATTGCATTTTATATATAAATTTGTCCTTTGTCCCAGACAACAACTCATCATAAAATAATAATTACTAAATGTTTCATTAATTAAATGAAATACATTAAATCAAAAAATATGTCCTTTTTTTATCATGGTGAAAATGATGCCACAATTAGTGTACGTATTACAGTAAAATCAAGATCAATATCTCATTTCAATATTAAATTGTGCATCATTTCTAATAAATCTGTAATTATGTCAAATGATGCAAAAGGTACAAAAATATTATTTATTTGTGTATATTTAATACTGAAGCCCACATAAGTCAAATTTAGTTTTTTTTTGGTCTTAATCTGTTTTGATCATGATATTTTCTTGGTTTGGAGGTAATAAAAGCACTTTCACACACACCATATATATAAATATTAGGGCTGTCAAACGATTAATCGCAATTAATCGCATCCAAAATAAAAGTTTGTGTTTACAGTACATAAAATATGTGGGTGCCCTGTGTATAATTATTTTGTATATCTATAAATGCACACACATTCATGCATATTTAAGAAAAAACTTTATTTATAATATATTTATATTTATAACATAAATTATATATATATATATATATATATATATACATGAAAATATTTCTTAAATATATACAAGCAAGTGTGTGTATTTATATATCTAAAATAATTATATACAGTGCACCCACATACTGTATATTATGTAAACACAAACTTTTATTTTGGATGCGATTAATCACGAATAATCGTTTGATAGCCCTAATAAATATACTGAAATTAATAATATTTTTGTACTTTTTGCATATCTAATCTATATATGCTGATGCTGATTAAATGGATAGTGGACTAGAGATATGATGGGTGATGTACAGATTTTCATTTTTTTTTTTTTTTGGCTTTCATAACTTCCAGATACTTTAAGAAAATATTAGCAGTGGAATAAGCTCAAGTCAATTTACTAAAAAACAAATTTTTAAATGTCATTTTCTCTACCGTAACGTCCAACACAGAGTGATTCCATAATTTGAGATGGTGGAAATGACATTAATCGGATCATTTACCGTTGGACGTTCTCAGAACACGAATGAAAGAAACTAGTGAGAAAAGTATATTTTAGTTATATTTTATGATGTCCACGGTGCATTAACTGAAGTAAACACTTGCCCAGTATGTGACTAATAAAGCTTCAGACCCTTAACATGCCAGTGCAGGCCTGGAGTGACTTTAAGGATCTGGAATCCAGACCGCACGCTAAACATGTTCACATGCTTTTCGTACCGAATAACGAGAAGGAGCTACGCTTGACATATTTCGGTAATGTTCACATGTCTTAGGAAATCGTGGAGGGTGTAATGTGCGAGTAAAAGAGCAGAGCAGCTGTTTTTCTCTGTCACAACATGAGTCTCTGTTACTTCAACATATCCAGTGAAACCTTAACCCAGACACACTGAAGGATTGGAAAGATTTAAAGAGGCAATAACACAGCAGATGCTCCTAAACTAAAAAAACCCCTATATTCATTTATAATGCAATGATGTTGTCTTGACAAAGTTTTGTACCTGGACATACGCAGAGTTAGCAAAATGTTATTTATATACATTATACACTATTATTCATAAACATATTACCGAAGTAAATTACTTCGGTTCATAATTGTTTTTAAATGTAAAAGATGTAGTTATACTGTATATTACGAGAAAAAAAAAAAAAATATATATATATATATATATATATATGAAGAGTTCAGATGCAAAAGCCTCTAAATGCCATTTGAAATTTTCTTCTAAAATGACCATTTTTATCAAACTTGTATATTTAAGTTCAGTAATTTCACTTAAATGACAATTAATAGGTAATCTTCAATGCCATTAAAGTGAAATTACTGAACTTAAATATACAAGCTTGATAAAAATGATCATTTTAGAAGAAAATTTCAAATGGCACTTAGAGGCTTTTGCATCTGAACTCTTCATATATATATATATATATATTAACATTTATTCATTTAGCTGACGTTTTATGCAAAGCGACTTACAATTGCTATATATGTCAGAGGTCGCACACCTCTGGAGCAACTAGGGGTTAAGTGTCTTGCTCAGGGACACAGATTCAAACCTGGGTCTCTCACAACAAAGGCATGTGTCTTATCCACTGCACCATCACCACCATATATATATATATATACACAGTCAAACCAAAATGTATTCTATTCAGACACCTAGCTATCCTAACTTACATAAATGAACTATAGTCAAAGAACGTATATTGATAAGAAGTAAAAGTAAATAGTTCAATTGCAACATCAGCGCCAAGCAGCAGCCCTGCCGAGCCCTACGCATCCGCCATTTTGGGGTGAAAGTGACTCTGCAGTCATATATTATACAGGCTAGTCCAGTGCAGAGGTCATTTTTAGGTTGAAATAAATAGGTGATTATTTTAACTCACAACAGCAGTTAAAAAGAAGTTGCTTCTTAACCAGGATTTTCCCCCCACATAACTTGAAACAGTTGAATGAACTTTACCAGTTCATAAAGTAAGTTATAATAACGTTAGACGTTTCCAGGAGGTACACATAACGTTACATACAAAAATAAGTTATCAATGAAATAAATGAATTCAGCAAATAAATGTAATTGCCTACTAAAATGTAGCCTGGACAATAAATAGGCTACATAACAGCAATAGAATAGCTTTACAGCAAACTATAGCCTACTTTTTTGCAGTATTATCTTATATTAATGACCGTTAAAGCAAGACTATGTAAACAAAAAAACACAGCCACTGTCCAAAGTGGCAATTAAAGTTATAGGATAACGGACACAGCAATGCATCATGTTCTATAAGCTCATTATTATGTTTGTAGCATGATCCAGGGGATTAAAGTGTACAAAATATATTTCAGGCCTAGTGGGGTTGGTAACTAATAATAGTAGTAAAGGTGTAAAGTTGCATAAAATGTTAATACTCACTAATGCAAGAAAAAAACTACCTCAAAAAACTGTTATCTGTGCTGTTGTCATGCTGTTGTCCAGTAACTCCAATTGGGGTTTTTCATTCCAAAATGGCGGCCGCGCTACCAAACCGAAGCGCCACCTAGTGGCTGTTATGTAAACAACACTGGTCCAGAAGCACTTCCTGTTTCAGTTTTTTAACACTACATAAAAGCTGGGATAAAATACAACCAACAGAACATATAAAACTGAATCAAAAAGTTAAACAAACATCTTTAAGATGTTTTCTTTACATGAGTTTCTGGACCAGTGTTGTTTACATCTTGCAAAATAGATACTCTTTGCTATACTGTGTCCTAGTAAAAAAATATCAAAAAATTATAAATGGTGTCTGAATATATATAAATATAAAAATATAGATGTACTTTATTAGTTTATTGTCATTTTATGTCATTTATATTTCATATTTATTTAGTGTTACTAAATATTAGGTTTTTTTTTTTTGCCATTTTTGTGTACAATATAACCCACTTTTAACCAAAGTTTATTGATAAACTGCACTGTATTTCTATTCTGCTCCAGGTGGGCATCCCAGAATGCGCAGTGAAGCGCTGTGCCGTTCAAATCTCTTGTGCTTTAGAGTTCATCCACCAGCGTGGCCTGGTCCACCGGGACATCAAGCCTGAGAACATACTGCTCCTGGACACACACTGCCGACGGGTCAAACTGGCCGACTTCGGCCTCACCCAGAGACAAGGAACCTTCATCCGCTTCATATCAGGCACGCTGCCGTACATGGCTCCAGAGCTGTGCGCCATGGTCTTAGAGGACGGTCAGAAGGAGGTGAAAGCCCCTCCGCTCAGAGTGGAGCCCACTTTAGACACCTGGGCCTTTGCTGTTCTTCTATTCTGTATCCTCACGGGCTTCTTCCCTTGGGAGCGCTGCAACGACAGCGACGATTTCTACGAGGAGTTCGCTGACTGGCGCCGAGCGCCGGCAAAGACCCCCGTGCCGTCTCAGTGGAAAAGGTTCACACCCATGTGTATGCAGATGTTCAGGAGGATGTTAGCGCTGGATGCCGGTGAGAGGTGCTCCATAGGGGAGGTCAAAGGTTATGTGGGTAAAGACTGGGTACGAGCGAAGGACGCCAATGGATGGGTGGGAGAAAACGGGGAGGTCAGCACGTCCACACCGAGCCCTTGCAGAAGCAGCCACAGTGATGGTGTTATATGACAAATTAGCAATCAGAAAGTGGTGCTAATTGCAATGCAGACAGATGATTGGAGGGCTGAATTGACATCATTAGAGGTGTTGATATAGATATTGCTTCTCCAACATCTTAAAGGGATAGTTCACTTTCAAATACATTTTTGGTATGTTTTAGCTTATCTCAAGAGCATCCAAGATGTAGGTGTTTCCGCAGTAATTTCAATTTTGATATTTTTAGGTCAAACCGTTCGTGTCTATCAGTCATATAATGGAGGTCTATGGTCACCACCTCAAAGAGCATGCACAGAGAAGTCCAAATTAAACTCGTAAATGTAAGTACACATTGATGGCCTAAGACACGAAACGAGCGGTTTGTGTGAGAAAACGAACAGTATTTATATCGTTTTTACCTTTAGTAATCTGAGGGCGCGGGCGCTTTGTGGCTGTGGTTACAAGAGGTAAAAACGATATAAAAACTGTTCGTTTTCTCACACAAACCGCTCGTTTCATGTCTTAGGCTATCAATGTGTACTTACATTTATGAGTCATTAAATTATGTTTAATTTGGACTTCTCTGTGCATGCTCTTTGAGGTGGTGACCATAGACCCCCATTATATGACTGATAGACACGAACGGTTTGACCTAAAAATATCAAAATTGAAACTACTGCTGAAACAAAGACACCTACATCTTGGATTCCCTTGAGGTAAGCTATACCAAAAAATAATTCCAAAGTGACCTATACTTTTTGCTGTTGTTGCAAAACGTGCTTTGAAACCCCTTCCAAGTCACTGATGGCCTTTGCTTGTAACCCAAGTAATTTATTACAGTACATCCAAACACAGAGAGCACTACAAGCTTCTCTGTTCAGCATTCAGAGACCTCATGGCATCTGTTGCAGCTGGTGTGGTATTGATGGATTCTGGGCTGGTGTTTGTTTTAGGCCCAGCTCTGGAGAAACTGTCCCGGTGGGGTGTTGTCACGCTGGGGATTTGAACACAGCACTTCTGAACCTTTGCTTTGCAGCATATTTCCAGGGTTACACTAACTGGGATAATGTTACCGCAGTCCCTATGAGCTGGTCCAATCAAAGACCTTCATTACTAAATACTCTAAAGCAGCCAAAAGCCCATCCTGTGGTAAAGGGTTTAACAGCTTTCATTGAAGCTTGACTCCTCAGCAATGACTCATAATCTGTTTCGGTTGTTACTTCAAGCCAGATAACAGCCGTTCCGCTGGTCACTTTGTGGAAACGGACACTTGGTTGTCAATTAATGTAATGAACTACACCTGGACTCCTGTACAGGGTTATTATGGTTAACTGAAACATTTCTGTTCATTGAAATAAAGCTGAAATAATGTTGAAAGAAAATTAGTCCTTAAACGCATATGTTGGGTCTTTAGTGACCCGGGATGTCACTAAAGTACACACAGATTTGACAAATAAATCCGAGGTATATTTTTACAGACTGCTGAAAGCTACATAAAAGAAAAGCAAATGGGTCACTGCATTTCCCAGAAACAACTGGACTCCAGACAGCAAATTTGCAGTTATCATTTTGTCTCAATATGTTGAAATTTGGGGTAAAATCATATCCTATATATTGTTTTGTTGTATAATATTTTAACAACTCATCAATTAAATATTTACCATTGTATATTTTACCCCGGCATCGAAATCAGGCATATATAAATGTCGTAAAACACATTTCCTACAGGTTGCACGTCAGTATGGATCACTCAAATATTGCTCAAATAACAATATTAACTGCAAACCATGTTAAAATAAATGATATTTAAATATTGCCAAGCAATATACAAAATAAAAAGATAAAAATGAAATGACAAAAGCACATAATGAAATAACTAAAAATGTAACTAACATGAAAACTAAAAATATAAAAATAAAAGCTATATAAAATAACATTAATTAAAAAAAACTAAATAACTAAAAATGTAACTAACATGAAAGCTAAAAATATAAAAATAAAAGCTATATAAAATAATATTAATTAAAAAAAACTATAAAACTAAATTACTAAAAATGTAACTGACATGAAAACTAAAAATATAAAAATAAAAGCTATATAAAATAATATTAATTAAAAAAACTATAAAACTAAATTACTAAAAATGTAACTGACATGAAAACTAAAAATATAAAAATAAAAGGTATATAAAATAATATTAATTTAAAAAAAACTATAAAACTAAATAACTAAAAATGTAACTAACACGAAAACTAAAAATATACAAATAAAAGCTATATAAAATATTAATTAAAAAAACTATAAAACTAAAATAACAGTACTCCTGTGTGAACTTGAGGAGAACTGACTTCATTCATTCACTAAAAATCCCCAAGACATTAGTTATTGAAGAAACATGCTAAATAAAAGTGTCATGTTCTCGAGTCATGCGATCAGGTTCAGACATTTTAAGTGTCGGAATACTTTTTTGGAGGCGACTGGAGCAACAACGCTGACCGATACAGTGTCAGTTCCTGGAACTTTGACACCTGCTGAAATGGAAATGAAGTTATCACACTGCACTGCACCAATACGAGGCTCTAATTGTCTGATAAATCTAATAAATGCCACTCACAGGTGCACAGACGAGCACAGATGGACTGCTATAGTGCTTTAAACTAACCAGCATGCAACGCATGTTAAAAATGCTCTTTGAGCTTCTGTACTTTGTTGACAGACTCGACAACTTGACTTTTATGTGTTTTACGATGACACTAAAATATCATCCACCGCAGTGGCTGCAGTTAAACCAGTCACAACTATATTTTACAAATCTTACTATCCCATAAATGCAACAGAAAGTATACGATATGAAAGGCCATACATTCAAAATGGTTTGTGCATTGCAACTGAAAGACAATTCATAATTGTTGTATTGGTGAATTGTTATCATTAAAATATGCTATATAAGTTGGTGCTATTAAAAATGGTTCTTATTTGTTATATGAACGGGTATATAAGAATGGGTATTATTTGTTAATAATAAGTTATGCTGCTGTTTTTTTTTTTGTTTTGTTCTGGAAACCATGTTACATTTTTGTCTGAATTATTTGATTAATAGAAAGTTCAAAAGAACATTTATGTGAAATAGAAATATTTTGTAACATTACAAAAATCAATTTAATGTGACCTCGATGAATAAAAGTACTAATTTCTTAAAATATATATATATATATATATTATTCTTACCCCAAACTTTTGAGCAATAGTGTATCACAGTTTCCACAACAACATTAAGCAGCAAAAACAGTTTTTTCAACATTGATAATAATAAGAAAAAGTATTGAGCAGCAAATCTCAAAAATATAATTATTTCTGAATAATCATGTGACGCTGAAGACCGGAGTAATGATGCTGCAAATTCAGCTTTAACATTAAAAGAATAAATTACATTTTAAAATATATTTAAACCGAAAATTAGTTATTTTTCATTGCAATCATATTTCACAATACTGTTTTTACTATATTTTTGAATATAATCTCATGCTCGCCCTGAATGGCGAGCATTAGATTACTTTCAAAAATATAAAAAAAAAGAAAAAAAAAAGATCTGAATTATTCCAAACTATTTGCCGTCATATAATGTGGGAACACAAAATTCAGCCAGGACCCCTCCACATGACATCCCTCACTCCAGTATCCCATAAGGCTTTGAGGGCCAGATGCCATGAAACAGCGGCTGAAGAACCGATGGATCTTTGTTACGGTTATTTCCAGCGGCTCATGCAGCGCTACTGCTAATAAATCTTTGCTGTTATGGAAAATCACAATCTCGCAGCCAACAACTGCTTATACCACCAATCCACAGGCATGTTTGTGAAGGTTATTTCTGCTCTTGAGTGTGGGTATGGAAACATTGAGCAAAGCATCATATGAGATGATAGCTTGATTACATTTCTGAGCATCACTAACTGATGATATTATGCATGGAAGCCGTTTATGAGCGTTATTAGGTTTATTATCTACTGAATATTGAGAATATTAATCTTAAAGAAGGCCTGTTATAACCATGATAGTGTTGGTGGTAATGCTTTGCGCGTAACGTGAGATACGTAATCAGTTTACTTTTTCCAACTAACGAGTAAACTTTTTAAATTTTCTGCAAACTCGGTATAAAAAAAGGTATGATTGGAAATTTTGTGGCCGCATTTGTGTAATTACCTGATCTGCGTGATTACTTCGGTAAACAAGCAGCTAAAATGTTTTTAAAAGGATACAAGGTCAAAACAACAAGACAAAATGTCCACCCATTATTTCACACCCATTAGTCCAGCACAAATCACCACAGGCATGATTCAACTTCTTAAACAGGCTGAGTTTTCACGGAACTGTAAAGAATGTTAAACAAATCCCAGATAATCCTCATTCGAATTTCGGAATGTTCTATTCAGAGATTCCGGCCCCTGAAGACACACGGTCACTTCTCTTCAAAAGAAACATGTTCTGTTTACACAAAGCACTTCCAAATGAGCCCCTCTGGGTAAAGCAGATGACATGTGAACTTCACCGGCCACAGGAAGACGTCACCAAAATACACTAACACTAGTACTACTGGTTATAGTACAGCAGCTGTTACTGTGGGCATGTGTGAGCACTCGTCTAGTGTAATCAGACATTTTTACAATTAAATACACACATCATGTCTATCAGAAGTAGAATTCCTGATGAAACACAGAGAGCAAACTCTTGTGCTGTGAATCAAACTATAGGTGTTGTAGAATGATACAGTTTAACACACAGCACCAGAGCACTGCATCTCCACTGACAGCGTTTCACACGCCAGCTCTTTTGAGATTCACTGGACGTACATACAGTTTAAAGAGAATACATAATAATGTGCAAAAGAGTCAGAACTATCAATTACTTTAATGTGAAATAAATCTATAAAATGGGGAAAAATCCATCAAAGCAATTTTCATAGCAAGCAAATAAAAGGCAGGTCAAAACGAAAAACCTAAACAGTGCAATATTTGATAAAAAAATAAATAAAAACGCAGAACAGAAAACTTAGATCTTATTGCAAAATTGTGAATCATAATTCCTTTCAAAATAAGTAGTATATTTAAAAAAAATTGTATGAATTAGTCAAAATAATGTCACGTAATTATAATTGTATGCATGCTCATAGTTGTCGGCCCAAATGAAATATGCTTTATTTTTCCCCAAAAATGGTAAATAGTCAATTCTGGGGACTTTGTGAGAAGCGTTTTTTACATTTTCTTGATTATGTAGCATTACACTCTTAAAAAAAATGCTGGGTTGTTTTAACCCAATTTTGGGTCAAATACGGACAAACCCAGCCGTTTGGTTACATTTTTGAATTTAATTTTTAACCCAGTTTGAGTTTGTCCATATTTGACCCAAATTTGGGTTAAAACAACCCAGCATTTTTTAGCGTGTAAGAAAACAATTGGTTACAGACTCTTCCATAACTAAATTTAGATTGTTACAAGGTACATTTTTTCTTACTAATGATCCAGAAAATGGTTGGAAACTAAATAGTTCATTTGTGTTCAGTCATAAGCTGTGTTACAATTCAGTTCGATCAAATTTGTTAGATATTCAAGTTGAAACCTAATCCTTGCATTTAAAAATATAATCTGGTAATTTTTTCTCAAAAAGTCATCTGTGCTCATCTATTTTAATTCTGTCATCTATTTTAATTTTAATTTAATTCTGTATATAAAAAAATTATATATATATCTATCTATATCTATATATATCTATCTATCTATATATATATAACAGTTGATTGTTTTTTCCCTCATACAATGGAAGTCAAAGGGGCTCATCAACTGTTTGGTTACCTATATTCTTCAAAATACTTTCTTTCATGTTAGAGGTTTAGAACTTGAAGGTGAATAAGTGATGACCAAATTTTTATTTTTGGGTGAACTATCCCTTTAAGTGAACTTTGGCCTATTTCTTATAAAAACATTGTGTTACCGGGTCTTGATGATTTTCAAGGCATTGCTCTTGTAAAATTTTAAAAGATGTTATAAAAACAAATGAACAGGATAGCCTATATCAAATTTTAATTTTAAGGATTTCTGCAGAAATCTCAAGCTTCAACTCATTCAAAACAAATGAAAAAGAATGTAAAAGACTTAAAACAGATCAAAATAACTACAAAATACATGAAAACCTTCTGTGGTTTTTCACAGCATTCATATTTACAGTAAGCCTATATTATCTTCCCAATGTTCCACTGATATGAAATATACTAAAAACATACAATCTTATCTCTTATTATTATCTTAAAAGTAAATTTTGGGTTAACACTTCATAGATAAAAACTAGGATTGGTTACTATTTTTATCACAACCAAAAAACCTCCTTAAATCATGTCAATGTGTGTGTGTGTGTGTGTGTGTGTGTTCTTGTGTGCATTCCAATTTCAAAAATTAAAAGAGAATGACTTTCTCCTCTGAACTATGGATGTAGTTGCAAACTTACTTCCAGTTAATGGAGTGTCTAAAGTGGACTATAGAAATGAAGTGTGTAACCATGTGTCTGCATCCTTACTCTTGTTCAGCATGAACTTCTACCTCAGTGGTCACCACCAGTGCATCTGAATCTGTGCCTGCATCCACGGCTACATCTACTTGAGCTCGTGAGTCTGCCATCCCTGCATTTTCGAAAGCCATGACATCATCATAGTCCTCCTGTTTCTCTGTCTCCACTTCATAGGTGTCCTGATCTGCTGAGAACATGAAGGAAAAAGGTCACCACCATTTCCACAAAACGAAACACAAACACACACTGCGAGGTGTGCATTTTAGTGCTGTACCTAGAATGTTGTCGGGTCGCTTGGGAAGGAGTGGGAGGTCGTCATCAGCGTGGGATTGGTGAGGAGAGATGTCACGGTTTTGTCCCTCAATGTCATCATATTCGGTCCCAGAAGAGCCTGCACTTCTATCATCTGCCTCTTCCTCTCCTGTTGGAGAAACAAATATGATTTACTCTTACAGTAAAAAAAGTATTAAAATATATATAGATATATATATATATATAATGGAGGTCTATGGTCACCACCTCAAAGAGCATGCACAGAGAAGTCCAAATTAAACATGATTCAATGACTTGTAAATGTAAGTACACATTGATGGCCTAAGACACGAAACAAGTGGTTTGTGTGTGAAAACGAACAGTATTTATATTGCTTTCACCTCTTGTAACCACAGCCACGTCCAAATGATGGCTTTGTGGCTGTGGTAACGAGGTAAAAAATGTAAAAACTGTTCGTTTTCTCACTCAAACCACTTGTTTCGTGTCTTAGGCCATCAAAGTGTACTTACATTTACGAGTCATTAAATAATGTTTAATTTGGACTTCTCTGTGCATGCTCTTTGACGTGGTGACCATAGACCTCCATTATATGACTGATAGACACGAACGGTTTGACCTAAAAATATAAAAATTGAAACTACTGTGGAAACAAAGACACCTACATCTTGGGTGCCCTTGAGGTAAGCTAAAACATACCAAAAAAATAATTTCAAAGTGAACTGTCCCTTTTTGACAACTATTTCAATACCTTACCTGTCTTGCTGACAGGATCCGCATCCTCATATTCATCAAATTCTAAAGATGATGCCTTTCCATGAGACAAATCTGAAACAGGTTTGGCTAGCAGTAATATGTTTTCTTTAAATACACACACAAACACACACACACACACACACACAGCTAGGTTTCCATCAGATATCATTTCAAAATGTTGTGTATTAGCTCATGCTTTTTTAAAATATGCATTATCCTATGTCTTTATATTCACATTGTTCAAAATAAGAATTAAATGACATACCTTTGTTCTCTTTCTCCATGTTAATCATTTCATTCTTGTCAATGTTGATGTCTTTTTCATTTTTATTTCTGCAACTTCTTACTGCAAAATGAGAAACAGGTAGATAATTGTGCTTTAGGAGGCCAGGGATAATAAATGGATTAATGTTTTGTTATGTCAATGTTATGATTTTATGTTTATGCGAGTCTGTAGTGAGTCAAAGACTGGGAAACACCGCCACCAACAGGTCAACAAGATGAAGGCACTTCGAATCACTGTAACTTCAGCGTGTTACTTCAGCAATGTTTGTCTGCAGATCAAGATGACGTCTTTCAGCAAAGTGCAAGCGATACTCACAGACTAAAAGTAGGCGTTTCCTATTCATCCACATAAAAAGCATAATCAGCAACCCCAGCATGCTCAGCGCTAGACCCACTATCAGACCAGAATTCCCTGTAGATTTAGCTTTCTCTCCATAACCTGCAGTTTTAATGATACAGTTTCACAGGTCAGAATATGTATTAACCTTTACTCAAGCTACTTAACAAGAAAGAAAGCAGTGGTAAAACAAATACTAAAAAGATAGAGTCTCTTTTTTTACCTTCACATTTGATTTCAACAGGGCCTTGTTTGCATTTTCCATTGAGACGCTCCACACACTGATGAATGTAATGGTACTTCTCTGGACATTTAATGATCACCTTTATTTCATTGACAATGTCCCTTTCATCCACAGGTTTTTGTCCATTCATGCAGTTTAGCACTTTACAAACTTCTGTAGTATTAGCTGCAAATTTGTCTTTACAAACATATTCCCATTGATCTCCATACTTGACCACGAGCTTTCCGCCACACTTCTCAGTGGAGCCGAACTCAATACCCTCTGCAATAAAAATGTCAATTCTGTCAGTGGAAGTAAGTATTTTCCATACATTTGACTAATATTTTCAATGTTTAAAAACGTGTAGATATCTGTTAAAATTGAATTAGGAATACAGTACAATAGCATATAGATGACCAAACAGCTACAAAACTCCAATTTTGATTTCATGGGATGTTTAAAGGAACACTATGTAACGTGTGGCCCTCCAGCAGTTAAAAAAAAAAAAAACAAAAAAAAACATGCATTTCGCGGATGAATATGGTTTATTGCTGCTCATAAAAAAAATTTACAACTAGGCTTGAGAGATACAACCAGTTTAGATGGAAAGGATCTCAAGCTGAGGGCGTTACTGTAGCTTTACCCATTAATAGACTCCGTACTTCCTTGAAAATAAATTCTAGCACAGCACTACAACAACCATAATGAAATGATCCTATAGATAACCCTGTTAGACTCTGACCCTATTAGATTCCTATGGCATTTCATTTTTACAACGTTTCATATCCCTTAGTTGTCACCATCTCTGAAAATCCAATGTTGATTCTGGTTTTACGAGCTCTAGCACATTCTAGCATTCAAGTTCGAGATTGAGAAGTAGGTTTGGGTATCGAGAATCGAGTATCGATTGGAACCGGGACTAACTTTTCGCTTTTCCCGGAATCGTTCAAAAGTTAAAATTTCGATTCCCAGTTTCGATATTCACAGTCCGCCGACCAGAAGAAGAAACCGCTGAACAACACCAACGAAGAAGCGTCTACCGGAAGTGTTGGCATAACCGTGCGAGTCGAACATGAGTAGCTTACGTCGGCGGTCCAAAGTGTGGCTTCACTTTTCTAAAAATAACAAAATCTCGGCAAAATGCAAAATTTGTGACAAAAAAGGAGTATTTCCCTTTAGAAAGGAGTATTTCCTTCAGAAAGGCCGTTGGTTAACAAGGTTAGCTAAACTTTTTTGACCCTGCCTCTTAAAAGAATCGGAATCGAGAATCGTTGGGAACCGGAATCGAAACAAGGAATCGGAATCAGAATCAGAATCGTTCAAATTCAAACGATACCCAACCCTATTGAGAAGTTCCACATTTAGTGGCTTTATGTCATCCTTTTTTACTCGTTGTGGCAACTAACATATGCCACTCCCAGCAACTTTTCTCTATTTACAGATACACGCAGGTGAGTGAAGTGTGTATGCAATGAAATAAAATATAAACACTTATAACAAGCTTACCATAGTGAATCAGGGTAAGACAATACACGTTTAGGGAAAAAAGGATTAATGATGGATTGACTCATTTAAATGTTGCAAATTTTGAACAAAAAATAAGTTACATAGTGTACCTTAAAAAGAGGAACTATACATTTCAGCATCCATTCATTATTTACAGTAACAGTCCTATTTATAGCCCACTTTTATGTGTATGACTTACTTTGACAGGTCACAGAAAGGATTTCGTCACGTTCGTTCGTCTTATGGCCGCACTGCCACAGCACCGTCTCCTTGCCAGTGCAGCTGAATTCCCTGCATTTTGACATCTTTGCACTCCAGTGGTGGAAGGCCGTACCACAGCCGAGGTCGTCACATAACTCACTGTACATCTGATCGTGCAAAGGCGCACAAACATTCTCGTTCTTTATTCTCACCTCGCCTGTGCAGTTTTTGGAGAGGACAATGGGTGGATGGTCACCTGGAGAGAAATGAAACCAGACAATCAGATAGTCCTGGATGGTATATGTTTATAGAATAGTTTAGAATTGATGCCCTTTCAAATCATGAGTGTGGCATAGCCACAGTATCTTGAGTTGATACTAAACCAAAACAAAATCCAACTAAACAGGAACAATATTAAAGACATGCTGTTTATGTTCATTTTGAACACTTTAAGGTAAATTAGAGCATTCTGGGGAATTAAGTCTTCTATAATGGTAAAAAATAAATAAATAAATAGTTAAAGGGTAACTAAACCCCTGATCAGAGCCTGACTCCACCCACTGCCACTCTATCCTGATCGTTTTCAATACTCGCAATCCCAACTCCTGACTCACAACAGTGGTTTTGACAAAACAAGCTGGTTTTTATACTGCCAAGGGCGTAGCTCGTATGTCACGAAGAACCGCTAACGTCCAATAGGAAAATTCAACTGCAGTAGCCACTGTTCAACCTGAAGAGGGCAGCACTAAGATGTTTTTACACCATATATTGTAGAAATAAAACACTTTATACACAAATGTCAGAAAAGTTACTCGAATCAATGACTGGTATTAATGAAGATCCATTCTTACAGATCATTAACTAGAAAAGGTTTATATGTGTGTGTGTAAACATACAGTATATATATATATATATATATATATACATATACACATAGCATAATTTATATACTATTAAAGTTTGTATTAATATTTTAATAAATTATAATATTTTAAATATTAATTTTTATATTTATATATATATATATTAGCAATTTTGTTGTGATTTTTTTTATTTTTAATAGTTTTTTTTGAATACCTTTATATAGGTGTTATACATTTTAATTTCAGTTGTAGTTAACTAAACAAAATTACAATTACAAATAGTTTTAGTTAACTGTAATAAACCTAATATACTTTTACATTTATATATATATATATATATATATATATATATATATATATATATATATATATGTGCACAAATATATTAATTAATTTGTAACTGAACTGGAATTAGAAGGGGATTGTCAATTTAATTATGAATGGTGCACAACCCTCGTTTACTCAAATGTCAATAAAACCAATAGGCCTAGTTGGCAGTGCTGTTAAAAAAAAACTTCTCAAAAAGTAAGAGTTTAAAACTGAGGTGATACCTTTTTGACATGTGATGTTTAATTGCTCATGAAGCTGGGGGGCCTGAACATGTCTCTCGCATTCCCAAATATCCGTCTTCCCAGAGCAATTATAGGTCCTACTCCACCACTCTTGGGTGTCTTTGCTTATAGTGGAGTGTGATATGTAGTTTCCACACTGTAGATACCGGCACATCTTCTGCCCTTCCTCTTTGCCCCATCCCTGTCCGCTTACTAACGGTGTTTTCTCTCCACTATGAGCATATACAGGACCACTGCAGGCGCTTCTCTTTTCAATCAGGAGCAATCGTTCCTTTTCTGTTACGGCAGAAATATCAAAGGTTTCTGTTAGCATGTTTAAGATGGAGAGGTCAAAAGTCAGAGGATATGCAGAAACTACACCCTTCACCTAAAAAGTAATGTTTGCACATTTCAAGAGTTATTATCATCAAAAAAAAGGTGAAATACCTGTGCATTGTAGATAGCCGACAGCCGAGCATGTTTTGATTGAAATGTCTTCGAAGTTACATTCGGAAACAGAGTTGGCATCACTCTTACATTTAATACTCTGTAGTTCATTTTGAATCTTGTCTTTGAAAGTCAAAGTAGTAGAATTATACTGCCCACAATTCAATTCCCTGCAGATTGTATTAGCTAGATCTGTATCAAGACTGTCTTGGCAGACGGGTGTCCACTTCCCATGGTAATACAGTGACACAGTTCCAGCACATTTGTCTCTTGGATCCTCCAGTTTAGCTTTCACGCTGTCTGCAGGGAGTATCAAATAAATCTTTATTAAATGGCTTTTCACATTGTGCTTAACATCTTATTTAACCCGAGATTAAGGCCCATTTTAATTCAGTGTTAGCCAACATTTCACACATGTAACTCTGTAATGCTTGCCTAACAAAATATTCAAGCACTTCACAAAAACTTTTAAACCCTGTTTGGCATAAAAGGACAGAAATGTTGATTGTCAATTGCACAATTTTGGTTCAAAATGTCAAATGTACAGTACAAAACTGGAAGAATTCTCACTGTTTTTGTGATACATTTAAGGAGACAGTGGAGATTTATTTAGCAACATTTCAAGCACATGTTGCATGCTCATACTGTGCTGTATTTTTCTTAACAACATTTTACTTATAAAAATAAGAACGCTATCCCAGGGTTCACAAGTGTATGAAAGGGTATGTAGGTACCCAAAGGTATGTGTAAAACATGAGAGATGCACCAATCCTAAATTTCTCCACCAAACAGCAGATTATTCAGAATGATATCTGCCGATACTGTTAACGAGTTTGATTTTCTTAAGGGGAAAAAATATCTTCCAGCTAATGCTGGGAAACTATAAAGAGGATTGCTCTAATTTTGTATTTGTGTAATATTAGAGATTAAAATTAACAACAGAGATAAAACTATTCAACTATTTATCTTGAGATATAATAATTACACTCAAATAAAAACTGAAATGTTTGTCATAAACGGTTATTTTAATACAAATTTATTCACACATAGATATATAATAAAAAAGACTAAATAAGGTCCCTTCTAGTTTATTTATTTATATATTTTATAGCTAATTAATTAACTGTGCACATTGGTTGTAGCCTACTGTATTTCCCAACATACTTTTTGACGTTCATACATGTTTTTTATTTGTATTAAAGTAAATATGACCCGAAAACTCCATTTATTGTTTGAATTTCATGATAAAACGGACAGAATCTGGAATCTGACACATTTCCCCACCGACTTTTGTTTGGCAGGATATATAATCAGCCCTTATCATCAGCTGTTATATATTTATCGTCAGCCAATGGCCGATGGTGAAAATATTTCTTTCCGTCGATATCGATTATTAGTAGGGCTGTCAAAACGATTAATCGCGATTAATCGCATCCAAAATAAATGTTTGTGTTTACATAATATATGTGGGGGCACTGTGTATAATTATTTTGTGTATATATAAAAAAACGCACATGCATATATATTTAAGAAAAAAATATTATTTATATATAAAATATTTATATTTATATATAAATTATATATAAATCTATATACAGAAAATATATGAAAATATTTCTTAATATACAAGCATGTGTGTGTATTTATATATATATATATATATATATATATATATATATATATATAATAATTATACACAGTGCACCCACATATATTATGTAAACACAAACTTTTATTTTGGATGCGATTAATCGCAATTAATCGTTTTGACAGCCCTAATTATTAGCCTATGCATCGGTGCATCTCTCATTTCTTTAAGCATGAAAAAAAATAAAATACATTGCCACAATTCTAATGACTAAAAAAAAATTACCTGTGCATACCACTTGGGCTGGATTCCTGCAGGTGGAGTCACTATTGGGAATAAACCTGCACATGCTAATATTTTTCACCTCATTTAAGCAGTATACACTATAGTGGTTCACAGATCCACCTAATTGTGTCGGAAGCTCGATCTGAATTGGTTTACCACAGCCCAAGCCATCACAGATCTTTGTGGAGTCTTCATTTGTCCAGGTGTCCATGCAAACTCCTCCACATATGCCATTTTTGCAGACCTCTACCGTTCCCCAGCATCTTTCATCCTTTTCAAGCTTGTTTCGAAGTGTCACGTTCACCGAGCCTACAAGTGGCATCATTAAGAATAGAAGCATTTTACACACAGCAATGTTAAACCTTCTGTCCACTGTGTAGCTGTTGGCCCTCTAGTGCTTAAAAATAAAACTGCATACATTTTGAATGCTTTGCTCCTCTGCAGATGACTGTGGTTTGATGGTACCGGTGTACAGAGATATAGGACTTATTATCAGAGAAAATAAATTGCAGTTTCTAGAATTATAGTGGCTGTCCTTGCATGTGTAAATCCCCAAAACTGGAAGACTTTTCAAATATCTATAAGCAATATAAGGATCATGTGACACTGAAGGCTGAAGTTAAAGAATCCAGAATATATTCAACTTTGCATCACAGAAATAAATGATATTTTACGATACATTCAAATAGAAAACAGTTTTAATTTGTAATAAGATTTCACAATATTACAGTTTTACTGTAATTTGGATCGTATAAATGTAATGTAGCCTTGGTGAGCATAAGAGACTTGTTTCAAAAACTAAGAAATTGTAATGTATTTTTATAGATATTAAAAATTATTTGTCAAAATCACAAAATTATTTGTGCTTAAATATGCAATTAGAATAAAATGACAGTCAAGAAACAATCAAGGGGGGAAAACAAACAAAAAATGTAAAAAAAAAAAAAAAAAGTGTATGATATGGTCTCTATAATTCTAAAATAAATTACAATTCACAAGATCAGTTATTCAGGTCACATTTGATAAATAACAAGTTTGCAGAAAATTGCAGTCATACATACTAGGTTAAAAACAATGACACATTGTGTTGAAGCACATACCTGAACATGTGATATTGGTATAAGTGCCGTTTTGCTTCTCAAATTGGACTACGTCACCACACTGCATTGCACGGCATATGGTGTTGGCTTCTGTCTTGTTGTCTGCCATTGGATTTTCAGACAGCAGACGGGCCTCGGTCTCACCATCAAATGACTTGACGAGTACTCTTCCCCTGCAGGGTGAATCACCTTCAAAGAACATCAGTTCTTCCTCTGTGAATGAAGATAAAAGATTTATGGTTACTTATAGTGCATGCTCTACACGAAGAGTAATCAGAGTGATACCTTAGCTTTAATTACTTAATAACTGGTGTAAAAACTACTGAGATTAAATATGTCAAAAACACAAAATTGTCATCTAATCATATTTTTACTTACTTTGGCATATGACTTGTACATTTAGCGCTCTTGGACTCTTGGAAGTTCTCGCTTCTTTTAAGCACTCATAGATTTTTGCTGAAGAGTATACACACTTGAAATGCTGTGATTTCAGTTGAGCCTGTTTCCCTTCAATGAAGAGTTTAGTTATTGAAGCAGATTGACCACATTTGAGATGTTCACACACGATGTTTGATTCCACATTGGTCCACCCGTTGGAGTTTATGGACTTCCATTCGCCCTCCCATTGCAGCTCTACACGTCCAGAACAACGACCCAGACCATCACTCAAACGCACATCCAAGCTGCCTGCCATTTAAAACCATAATATTTTATTACTGCCTCAGTGCATGTGATTTAAGTAACTTTCCTGTATATTCTGAAAAGATCATAATTAAAGGGATAGTTCACTTTGAAATAATTTCTTGGTTTGTTTTTGCTTACCTCAAGGGCATCCAAGATGTAGGCGTCTTTGTTTCCGCAATAGTTTCAATTTTGATATTTTTAGGTCAAACCGTTCTTGTCTGTCAGTCATACAATGGAGGTCTATGGTCACCACCTCAAAGAGCATGCACACAGAAGTCCAAATTAAACATGATTTAATGACTTGTGTGAGAAAACGAACAGTATTTATATCGTTTTAACCTCTTGTAACCACAGGAAAAAAACAATATAAATACTGTGCGTTTTCGCACACAAATCGCTCGTTTCATGTCTTAGGCCATCATTGTGTACTTACATTTACGAGTCATTAAATCATGTTTAATTTGAACTTCTCTGTGCATGCTCTTTGACGTGGTGACCATTGACCTCCATTATATGACTGACAGACACGAACGGTTTGACCTAAAAATAAAAATTGAAAATACTGTGGAAACAAAGACAACTACATCTTGGATGCCCTTGAGGAAAGCTAAAACATATCAAAACTTAATTTCAAAGTGACCTATCCCTTTAACTGCTAGGCTGTCTCAGTTACCTGCACATATAACAGTGGTTGGCTTGCATTGTTTTATCTCATGTTTGGCCAGGCAATGCCAGAGTGACACCTCGTCGCCCAGGCACTCAACGTTACTCAGCAAACCGTTAGAAATGCCACGACCCTCTTTCTCATCCAGCAACTTTCCACAGCCAAGCTCTTTACACACTTGCTCCCCAAGTCCTTTATTCGATTCACTGTAGCACACTCCATAGTCAGAGCCGTTCACACTAACAATAACATCTCCAAAACACTTTGACGTGAAGCTGCGGAGCTTGACCTTGCCTGTGAACACAGATAATGTCATTTAAAAAAAAATGAAATAAAATGAAGTATTCAAATGAAAACAGTAAATTGAAATAAAACATTTGCAGTGTAGGATTCAATAAAACTTAGATGCATTATTAACACAAACTACTAATTTACATCAAACAAAACAATAAGAATGAGTATGTGATGCTGACTTTTCAAATATACTTTTTTCTTTTAAAAAAAAAATAAAAAAATAAATATCACTAAAATTCTGTGACTATTTTTCGTATCACATTCGTCCTTTCCTTCATTAGAAAGATGGCTTTTTTGGCTTGGAACTACCCCACTGTTTAAAAATAATAATAATTATATATATATATAAGCAATGAGGAGCAGAAACATGCTTTGTACAAGATTTGCAATGGTAGTGGCTGCAACGCAAGGGAACACCGGAGATTTGTTAAATAAGCTTGATTTCAATACTGACCAAAATCTATAACAATCTGTGTATATATATATATATACACTGTAAAAACATATTGTTGGTTTAACTTAAAAAATGAAGTAACCTGGTTGTCTTAAAATTTTAAGTTCATTGAACATTGAAATTTAGTTAATACAATGAAGGAGATTGATTTAAGCATCAGAAACTCAAAATATTATGTTATCTTAACTACATATATATATATATATATATATAGAGAGAGAGAGAGAGAGAGAGAGAGAGAGAGAGAGAGAAAGAGAGAGAGATTTTAAATTGATGTGATGTATCATTAAAAGCTTGTTTATTTTATTAAATAAGATATATCGGTTGAGTAACCTATTTATTACATGACTATACACATAAAAATAAATACAAATAAATATTTATTTTTATTAATGTCAGAATTACACTTACATTTCACAAGATTGTAGGACCTTGAGCGTGTAATGTCAACTCAAACTGTCTGCCCTATTACCATAATAATAATAAAAACCCATTTATTAAATTGCAACACATTTTCATGCTTTAATTTACCTTGAGACGAAACAATACAATGTTAAATTTGTAACATTGTTTCAATAACATTGTACAAAAAACATAATATATATAATAAAATATAGCACTGTAAAAAAATATTGTGATGATTTGTAATCAGAACATTTTTTCTTTTGTCAAATAAATTTATATAATTTATTTAGTTCAGATAGCATAATATTTTGAGTTTCTGGTGATTAAATTAATCTCCTTCATTACATTAACTCAATTTTTCCATTTCAATGAACTTAAAATTAAGGCAACCAGGTTACTTATTTTTTTAAGTTAAACCAACAATATTTTTTACAGTGTGGTAATAATGTTTACAACATATTCACATTTTACAAGGTTCTGCAACCTTGAGCACAAGGTTGTAAGGTAATAATTAGGTAATAATTATTACCTAAAAAATTATATAATAATTATTATAATAAAAACAAGGTAATAATTAACAAGCCTATTATTAAATTGCAACTCATATTAATTTAACTTGAGAAAATAATACAAATTTCAATTTGTAATAATAACACTGTACAAAAAAAATCATCTTGTCAAACTGTCTCTCTTTCTTTGGATTAATGTACCATTTTTTAAATTAATAATTACATTAATAACTTATCAAACATTTAAATACATATTCATATTTATTTATGTCATATTATTCACACACACACACACACACAAAAAACCTGAGCCTTACCTGAGCACGTCAGTCGGAGACTTTTATTTCCTTTACCGCTGGTGAAATTTCCAGAGGTTCCACAATTTAATTGCGTACAGATGTCTTCAGGGCTGACATCTCCCTCCTTAACAGGAACCCATGATTGATCCGAGACATAGCGCTCTTCCACAAGCCCAGAGCAAAGATTATCGCCGTCTCGCAGACGGAACCTCTTGTGTTCTGCACAATACAAGTGTCCCAGTGTAAATATGAGTGTGAATGTTACCACTCACCTGATACAAACCATGAAAAATATGGGACAATTACTGAAAATATATCAAGGAATTTCAGTGAAAATGTTCAGATGAACAAACTGATTGAGTATTAGAATATCAGAACAATGAATGAATGCCATCAATCAGAGCAACATACCCCAGAAAGCTGTTTAACAATAGTAGCGTTACACTTACTTTTGCAGATCACACCGACTTGTTCCGTGCAGTCTGACAACTCCATGCATTGCCAAGAGAACTGTTCTTTGCCATCACATTTAAGTGATACACTTTCTTTGCTCTTTTGTCCTTTGAACAGTCCATCCTTTTCATCACATCCCCGATAACAATCTCCACATTTAAGCTCCTGGCATATCATGTCTGCTTGTGTTTTACCTTGGCCAGATACAATTAAATACATAAAAGATAATCCTTGCATAAAGTGTCAGCTATCATATAAATAAATAACATTACACACTTTATTAATATTAATTATTTATTATACAATTAAATACATAAAAGATAATCCTTGCATAAAGTGTCAGCTATCATATAAATATATAACATTACACACTTTATTAATATTAATTATTAATATTAATTAATAATTACATATTTACAAATAACAAAGTTAAGAGTCTACAGTATAATTTACAAAATATACAAAAAGCTAAACATTTATTTTACAGTGGTTAGCATAAGTGAACAAACCCATGCAAAAGTATTTAATTAAGGCATTAAGATCAATTTCCAAAATATGATTTTTTTTATTCCTCTTTTTAGTCAACATTTAGTGTCTAAGAAATAGAAATTAAAAATAAATTCTTGTTTTTGTCCACTTACCCCAGGCAGAATCTTTACAGACACCAAAGTTGCCGTTCTGCGTTGTGTACTCCACCGTTCCAGCACATTTATCCCTCTGCCCATTCAAACTCAGTTCAACATTTCCTATGGTGAAAAGCTTGGCATCAACACTGTGTATTGATTCACCTCTGGATACTAACCAAGATGACCTCAAAAAAATAAATATAAAATGCAATCATTTCAGTTAAACATGCAAAATCAGAAACACTACCTACCAGTGCATTCAACAGCAACGAAAGAAAAATCGTTTTCGCTCTGAATGTTATCTTCTACACCATACAATGGGCATTCCCAAAGGCTTGTTTCATTCGATATGCAGTTCACTTGATCCATCAAATATAGTTTGGGTGGAGGTGGTTCTTTGTACATGGTAATTTGATAACCAGAATCCTTCACGTCCCCACACTTTAATGATTTACACACAACCTGTCCATTTTCTTTCTTCCAGCCGTAATGACGCACCAAACCCCACCGCTCGTTACGGTCACGCACCTCCAGCCGGCCTTTACACGGGCTCGTCGATCCACGTAAAGCCACATTGAGACCTGCAAAACAAAAACTTTTTTGCTTAAAAAACTAAAATATAATGATTGTCAAAAATATATATGAAAATGTGTTTTTATTTTGAAATAACAGTCCTTATTTTAAATGCAATAAAATATTGTATAGTAAAATTTCAAGTGCTATATATCATAATTTATCAGATTGGATAGATGGATATTTTATATCTTGAATTTATGTTGTCAAAAAAAAGTGGTGCACAGCAACAATTTTATTTTACATTGTTTCTATTCCTTTTTCATATGAATATATATATATATATATATATATATATATATATATATATATATATATATATATATATATATATATATATATTTATTAGGGCTGTGACTGTCAAAACGATTAATCGCGATTAATAGCATCAATATTAATAGCATTAATAGCATAAATAAATATATACAGAATATATAATTTATATTATATATAAATATAAATATTTTATATATAAATATTTTTTTTCTTAAATATACATGCATGTGTGTTTTTAAATATATACAAAATAATTATACACGGTGCCCCCACATATATTATGTAAACACAAGCTTTTATTTTGGATGCGATTAATCGCGATTAATCGTTTTGACAGCGCTAATATATATATATATATATATATATATATATATATATATATATATATATATATATATATATATATATGTGTGTGTGTGTGTATGGAACTGCTGTAATTCTTAGTTCATGTTAACTAAAGTCGTTAACTAATGAGCCGTTATTGTAAAGTGTTAAATGATAGAATATCATCAGGGTCAAGGTGTCTTTTTTAACCTTATATGGTCGCTGGAAAATGTGGTTGTGAATTCTGAGAGCAGAAGAACCACACGCTCTGCAGAAACTGCAGCGGTCTCTTATCTGCCTGTGGCTTTCAGCTCTGAAATTCTGGCAAATTGCATGTTTATGCAGATTCTGAGATAAACCCGCTGCACATAAGCTTCAGTAAGTTAACCACAGGCATAACCGTGTCTTTCCACAGGGTTATGAAGAACATACAAACCACTGAATGATCATGGTTTCAGAATCTTCAGGTCCATTGCTTTGAAATTTATTGCAACCATCATGAACATTATAGGGAAACTCATGCAACACGTTTTAATGTGCATAAATATTGTATTCCTACCATTTTTTCATAAAGTACGAGGTTTCAAGAGTTCATGTATTTGTTACAGTATTTATTCATCTTTGTTAGTTAATAAAAAATAGTCATTAATTGATTGTTCGCAATGCGTTAACTAATGTAACAAACATAACTATTGATTTTAATAATGTATGAGTAAACATTGAAATTAACATTAACTAAGACTAAATGTTGTCAAAGTATTGTTCATTCTTAGATCGAATTAACTAAAGTAGTTATATGCTAACTGATGAACCTTATTGTAAAGTGTTAGCAAAATAATAATACATTTTATATCACAAAGATGCATTATCATATTCTTCTATATATTAATCATTGCAGCTGTTTTAATTTAGAATGAAGGATTTTGATCATTAAATTGATTTGTTAATTTACACCGAGGAGATAGCCAAAAAGGCCGTAAGAAATCTACAATTATATGCTATATGTGAATGCATAACCATTTTTTTCCTCCATTTTTATTTGTTAATTTACTTATCCAGTAATTAATTATTTTCAAATTTAACATTTTCTCAGGAACATGATATAAAAAACAACAACTATATGTATGTTCAGTGCTCTAGTTAGATAATCAAATAGCTAAATAAAAAGCTATATATATATATATATATATATATATATATATATAATATTTTAATGTGTTTAATTATTTCAAATAATCTTTGTTTCGGACATTATCCAACATAATGCAGACAGAAATTAAACAAATTAGCCATAAGTTTTAAAACTGCAATTGCATTAATACATAATTTACATTATAAGAGCTTGTTAATGCACGCATATGTATACATCCTATGTTTTAAATTATTATAATATAAAGATGAAGATACGGAAATCATATTGAAATTGATGGCAAACAAACGAATAAACAAACATATACATATTTAAATTAGCAGACTGCAGATTGCAAAAATGATGGCTATTTTTTTTTTGTTCATTTCTCTGTCTGCATTATGCCGCATCATATCCAAAACTCAAAATAGAATCAGATTTCAGAATTTTCAGTAAAACACTGATTATAGCTTGATTTTCATGTTAATAAAGAGTTTTTTTGTTATTTTGAAAATGTTAAAAACAAAAAAGTTATACAGTCACTCATTAGCTATTTTATCAGATTTATAAGTCAGATAATCTTGTTTCCACTGAAGCACCAGATGCTCTTTGGAGCTGGAGAACATGACCAACAGGTTCTGCTCATTTCGCTTCAGTGATAGATACTGCCATTAAAGCAAAATTATCATTATTTTTTTATTATATTGATACTATAAATGGATGAATGATATAGCCTAATGAAAATGTTGCAATGAATTACAAAATAATGCAAAAGAATACTACTGGACCCAGATTAAACAAACATAGGTTATGCAAAATAAATAAATGTGCATGTTATTTCAATAGCATCATGTTTGTTTAGCCTGCTTCATCCATTAAGTGACTCATAAACAGCAGTATGGATGTTATCACTGCAAGAAAATGGAATTTATTTTAATTAGGAAATACAGTTTCACTTGCCTTGAATAGCAGATATTTGCAAATACAGGAGCAGGAACCACATGATTTCAGAAAGGAGGACGGAGGAGAGGGACAGGCCAAGTGCTGTATCTGCTTTTAAGGGTTCTGTGATGTCACTTCTTTTTTTTTTATTAGCATCCTGTTCATTTCCTTCATCTGAGACCATTCAACTGCATTTCAATTGATAGAATGAGCCTTATATCTATTTTAAGCAGTTATTCGCTGATAATCCTCTCAAACAATGTAATCCATGGGAACTCCATGGGAACTTTGTGAAATTCCAATTGGGAAATTCCATGGGAAATTCCAATTGTGATATTACTACTCATAAGTTTAAGATATAAACTAGCAATTAAAATATATAACGATAAAATCGCAATTGCGATTTAAAAAAAGTCAAAATTGTGAGTTAAAAAATACCTTTTTAATTCTGTGGTGAAAACTGTCTATCAAGCCTCTTGAGCTCGCGCTGCTGTTGTTACTCTACCGCTAGAGGTCAGTGTTGCGTAATCATTTTCCCGCCTTCACATGTCATGGTCCTATGGTCAGAGCCATGGTCAGAGCCATATATTGATATGGCAATATATTGCTATATCATATATATATATATATATATATATATATATATATATATATATATATATATATATATATATATATATATATGACTCTGCGAGGGTTTTCACCGACGTCACATTCTGGGTGGTAGCCCGGATGAGGCACTCGGATGTAAACAACAGCATGGATTGCACTGTTTTAAATGTAGCAACTACTTAACACATTGTTACACTAAAAAACACAGAAAAAAGTGGTAGGTGCGAAATCATATAGAGAAGGACTTACCAAGCAGGAGAGTGCACAATATTTTGACAAACTAGTTAATAAGTGGTAAAGGTCCGAACGAGCTAGCTTATAGTAGCCCGTACTGCAATTCTTCCTTGAGTGTGGACATCATTTTGGATCAAATTCCAATCGGATTTTGAGAGACAGTGTGAATGTAGCCATAGTTAATACGTTAACATTTTAGCCATAGTCAAAGCTTCATTAACACATGTGACTGATGAGCTGATACTGTGCCTCTGTCAACCAAACACAATCGCTTTCTTTCATAATTTTTTGCACTCTTCTATTTAACTTTTGTCAGTCTATAGAACTCAAAGGGTATTTTACCGATGCGACCGATTAGTACAGACCAAAACTCGACCATTTTTCAGCAGAAATAACCAGCCAAACGTGCGAGTCCGTTCAGTTCATGGTTCAGTTCAATGGCATTGTTTATGTTCTGTGCCCCCAAAATGGCCAACTTCCGGATTGATGACGCGTCGTGGTCCTCGATTTACTGAAGCTTATAAAACGCATTTGCTGCTCCACATGCTAAAACACTGAGTATCTGGCTCGCTCATAGGCTGTGGTGATTTAGGCTGGTTTTAAGTCTACCATGAATGGTTACGTTTTTATGGCTTATATCCCAAATGTCAATGGAGAAATTGTATTGAAATTTTACTTCCGGCACCGGCTGTGGGCGGGACTGATGACCTCCGAGGCAGACTAGCCTTGAAATGTAGGCTAACTCGTCATCCTAACAAACAGAGAGCAATGATGGTGGAGTGTAGCTTGATACTGAATCACATTCATGGATTAGATGTAACAGCTTTGATTACATAAAACAGGCCTATATAATAAAATAAAATATACAGAGAAAAAAAATGATCATGTTATACAATAGTAGGCTAGGCCCATGGGTTTCAGTTTCAGTTCAATGAATTGAAAATTCACCTGATATATTTTCTAAATGCATTTAGAATTTGTTGTAAACAATTGTTCCCTAATGCGTCAACTGTCGGCACTTTACATTTGTTTTCTCTACTAGTCCATGCTCACATAGCCTACTGTATTTAGCCTAATATAATATATAGCCAAATATCCAATAAAGCTGTTCTCATTTAAATATTTTCTGTCAGACAATGGAACAAGTAGTGACAGGCTAAATCTAAACCAGCAGTCCAAAAAGTCGCTATCAATGTTTTTTTTTTTTTTTTTGCGGCTAAAAGGGGTGTGAAAAGACGCTAATCTAGCAACAAAGTTGCTAAGTTGCTAAATCTCAATATCCGATCAACAACCAATGCATTTTTGATGTCTTACACACAAATGTATGTGACAACATGGAAAAAATCCCTGCTACTTTTGTTTTATCACAGCTAAGTCATATAAAAACATCCAATTAATTCCTGGAAGTTAAAATCAAACCTCGGCCTACATTTTTCCAGATTTAAATATCATGTTCCTCTCCGAAACATCACATTAGAGATGTAAAATGTATTTCATGTTGACTTAGTGCTAAAAGATTGGCTGTGGTGCGAGTAATTACGCAGCTAAATTATTTTGATTTAAAGACAAATTCTCACATTATGCAATTTAATAGTCAATTACACAGTGTTCCCTCAGGAGAAAACCAGAAAACAATTAGCCATGAGACTTTAAGTGAACATCTTACCCATCGCGTTCAAGATTAGCACTATAAAACATCAGATGGTGTCAGCATATCTGAGGAAAAGTACGTACATTACATTTTTTTTGAGATGACATGTAACACTTCAAACAAAATAATCAATGCAGATGTTGAGATGTGATTGAGAGCCAACAGACATTGTGTTTTCTGAGTTCTGTTCACTTTATTTGTGGAATAGACTTTACACCTCTGTGCTTTTGATATCTAACTCTTTAATCTTCTACCAGGAGCCGTTTCATCCAAAACCCCTGCCGAAAATGAGCAAGTGCCATGACCAATTACTAAATTTACCACTTCACACCGTTTTATGAAGCTGGAGAGGGCTTGGTTAGAGACAGAACCAAAACAAACGTAAAAAATAAAAAGGCTTGTAAACAGAGTAACAAATATATTTTTCATCAGTCAAGTGCAAATTTGCATTCCACCGGTTTTGTACTCATTTCCATTCAATTGTAGGCTATCTTTCTTTTCAGTTGTATTAAAAAAATAATTACACTATTATTGCCCGTCTCTTTGCTGCTTATGAGTTTTAAATTGACATTAACAGAGCATCAAAACAAATCAGAGAAATGACCCACTGGACATATGCGTGAACTACTGTATAAAAATAGCTAACTAGGGTTTAGAGGTTACACTTAATCACCAAGCCAAATGAAAAAAGAAAAAAATGAATGAGTTGAAGTGACTAATTACTGCGGTAAAACTCAATGACAGTGGTAAACGCCCTCAATTCGCTTTAAAATGCTATAGGAACGCATCATTTTCCCATGGGAGAAAACATAAAAATACCTATAACGGTATCCATGCATATCTGTGATCAAATTCTGAGTCGGCCCTCTCACACACACACACTCACTCACACTCACAGCCTAAGATTTTTGCAAAGAACATGCCTGAATGTTTGTTTATCATTCTTTTTTTCTAATGTGCACATCTAGTGCAGCACATTTGATCATTAATACTCTGTAAATATCATCTTTTTTTTCTTCAATGTCAAGAAAGAAAACAGGACAAACTAAACAGAGGTAAATTAAGTTCCATGCAAAAGTATGTGAGAGTAGCATGTTGGCGGCTCCATTCTCTGCCATGGTATCTACTATACAACATCATGCATGTTTGGGTAGGATTGCTCAGAAATCTCCTTTTTTTAGTGGGGTTTGAAGATGCATGTGATCTAAAGAGGTCAATATGATACAAATATTGATACATATACACCACCTCCTTAATATCGGCCATCTTTTTTTCTTTTTTTTTTCTTTTTTTGTAATAGCGTTTTTCCCTGCAAAGATCATTCCTACCTTTTGTAATCTCTCCTGCAACTGTATTACGCAGTGGATGTATATAGGCATAATTCCTGCTTGTTGAAACATTGCATATCTTTAAAAGTAAAAGGCCTTCTGTGCCACTATGACTGCTGATTTATCATTGTAAAATGCGTCGGATTGAGTTTGTCCCCCGAACAAGCGCGTCCGATCGGTCTGCGGTCCTCCGATGTACAACAGGGTCACAAAAAAAGCACGTCAGCTCATGCGAGTCTGCGTCGAACTGTCTTGATTTGGAATGAAGCAGATATGTTACGAGATGCACTGTGTCTTTTCCTAGGAGAAGCGCTCTTTCCCCCATCACTTGCGTTCTGTTGTGCGGTTGAGGGTGCTTGTGTGCTTGTGGCGGTTATAAGGAGGAGATCTTCACTGTCTCGTGGGTGAAGGAACAGCGGGAGTTGCGTAAGATTCCGGGAATGGCAGGAGAGGGTGGCAGACTCTCGTCGGGGGTGTTGGCAGGAGGGGTGGGTATACTGATGATAGCCGCTGAGAAATCTCTATCCTCACAGTTGAGCTTCAGGTCTTCTGTCCGGGCGTTCAGACTGGAGCGGCTGCTAGGACACGTTCGTTCATAAAGAAAAACAAAAGTTCTAGGTTAGATGGGATATCACTGGAATTGTTATAGAAGTTGTTGTTTTTGTTGGTGTCATATGCATACATGTAGAAAAATACAGTAAAATGAGCTGTATTTATCATTGTGTGAAATATATTGATTATTTTGAATATTGCCATCTTCTTTTTTAGGCCATATAAATAATCTCTTATAACTCTAAACATTTATAAGTGTGCAAATTGTCAAGATTTGTCAAGAAATATTCAATGTCAAGAAATATTCAAAACAGTCTCATTCTAATTACTGTAATGAATAAATATAAAATAATTATTTATATTAATTATTAAACTATTTATGGATTATAGTGTATTCACATATACTTATAATTATTTATAGTTATTATAAATACACTTATGAAGTAAATATATAATTGTTGATAGAAATAACTAAAATCATAATAATTATAAAACAACATTAGATATAAATACAACCGGTATATCATTATTTTACATATTGATATTATATATATTAAATATTTACATATATTTCAGTTTAGGTTAAGTAATAGTATAATTATTAATAATTAAAATAATAATAATTATTATAAAACAAAATGTTTATTATTTACTGGTTTTAGAAAGAAGAAGTCTCTTATGACCACAAAGGCTGCATTTATATATATATATATATATATATATATATATATATATATATATATATATAATACAATAAATAACGTAATATTGTGAAATATTATTACAATTTAAAATAATTTATTTTAATATACATTTATACATTTAAGTATTTTGTAACATGTATTTACTGTATTTTTTTGTCTCATAAAGCATCCTTCCTGGATAAAAGCAATTCTTAAAAAAAGAAATACAACTTTTATTTATTTATTTGTATAGCGTTTTTTAAATAAAAAATATCATTTCAAAGCTGTTCACAGAAAATGCATGTGTCTGCCTTACAAATGAAAAAATACATTTGTGTATGTAAGTATGCATGTATGTACTGTATGTCCGTATATATATATATATATATATATATATATATATATATATATATATATATATATACAGTATACATGCTATAAAAAATAAATTAATGATGAACTACAGATATAATAATAATGATATATTGGTAATGGTCCTAAAAATACTCTAAATTTTCTTTATGCTAAATAAATAAGTAAATCTAAGTTTATTTCATGATACCTTTTTTCTCTTTGATTTGAGTACAAATGACATCATCACGCCTGTCTGATGTCATACCTTTGGGGTCCAACATATGTTTTGTGCACTTGTAGAGTGTCCAGCTCCTGCACGCTGCCCCGGCTGACGGACACGGTGGAGTTGGCGAGGCGGATGGCTCTTCTCTTAGCTCTGCGGGGGCAGCAGGACGTCGACAACCCCTGCTGGCTGGAGATGGAGGTGCTGCGGCTGGTGCGGTAACCCACAGACTCGGTCATGCACATCTCACTGAACGTCAGCTCGTCTGTGAACTCGTGGTTCTGTTGGAAAACGTGAGGAGATGCTTCATGAAACCTTCTGGATTATGGACTTTGTGTCCAGTAACAGGCTGAGCAGAGGAGCTGTACTCACGGTTGTCTTTTCCAGACAATGTAGCAGGTGATGATGTTGGTGCTCAAAGGAAGATCTGTTCTTCAGACACAGAGTGCTGTCATTGTCTGGAAACTGAGAGATAAAAACACCACAAAAGTGTATTTAGATACAAGCTACTCACCTTAAAACATCTATCTTAAATGGACACGGATCTATTTAAAGAGACCACGACTATTTACAGCCTTCAGAGTTGATAGCATCATCAAGACTTCAGGTTTATTTTTGTTAAAGAACAAAAACCTTTTGTTCACTGTCATCTCCAATGTACTATGGCAAGGAAAAAAATAAATAAATAAAAAAAACAATACCAATTCAACTTTATTATTGATTCTTACTGATTTGGAAAGAAGTCTCTCGTGCAAAATACAATAAAACCAGTAATATTGTGAAATATTTTTACAGTTTAAAATAACTGTTCTCGGTTTTATTTCACAATGTCATTCAAAGTTCCTAATGAAAAGTTCAGTATAAAAGCAATTATTTAAAACCAAAATACATATATTTACTAAGTCAGGATCTTTTTCGTGTTTTTATTTTAGGGCATGAAAAATAATATTTTCAGATGTCCACTTGAGTGGACAGTATGCGTTTTTGTTTTTAACTGAAGGTGCTGTATTAAACACAATACAGTAGCCTAATAACACAGTATTACTGTATTTAACAAACCAATAAATGAAATTCATATAGTTTTAAAATCATGTAAAAACTGTCTATAAAATAAAAATATAATACAACTTCAGTTATTGCAATTGAGTTTGTTCCAGTTTGACCAGAGAACAGCCTCACACAGAGTAAGTTGATTTACCCTTATTACCCTGAAATCTACATTGATCCATTGATGTTTTAAGACTTTGGGAAAAAAAAACTAGCAATCCGGTGTTTTTAATCTCATCTGGCATGTAGTGTTGATAGAAATGCATTACAAGTAGCCTAACATGCATTATCTAATCAGATTGCTTTTTTTGATGTAACGAGTAAAGTGACAAATTCCAAGCAAAGTACATTAAATAATCACGTCATTTTTTTACGTAACACAAATTACATTCAAATGATGCATATTCCGGACCAAACTGGCATTTCTGACTGGCTGTCGGCCATCTTGGTTTGGAGGAGAAAAACATTCCACGTACAACAGTTTGCCACATGGTGGCAGTGTGTGCAACTGTGCCTTCAAAACCCATGAGCAAGAAAATGGCCTTTTGAAAACTGTATAAATTATACATAAATTGGTTGAATTTTTCTATAACAATGGTAAAAAATATTTAGAAATGGGCAAATATTACAGATAAAATATGTATGTGGATGTTAGCTAAATATGATTCAAAGCAGTCTGCAATATATGACCATGTTGTGTGATTGGCTTGCTGGGAGATTCCACTTTCCTTCTTGCCAAACTTGTTGCTATGATACAGAGCTGCTGTTTTTGTAGTTTTAATCCATAAAGGCTTTATCTAACTGCTATAAACATAAAGCCTTGACCTTACCACGCAACTACCTCCCGTGCCACTCGCACGTATCCGGTAACCTTTATAACCTCTCGTTGTAAAACAATCGCACGCAAGGATGTCTTGTCCTCAAGAACAAGTCTCTCAAGAAACATCGGTCTCACAGTCTCTCTTTTATGCCTCCCCGATACCATCTGGCCCCCGAGTCAAGGTGGTTTATCGCCATCTTGAAGTAGCCCATCAGAAGGCTTTAAAAGCAGCCGATCTTATCGAGGAACGAGAGGACGGGCTGTTCAGAGAGGCTGTGACAGAGCAAGGACTGCCCCGTCAGCCGAAACCAAGGATGGCTGAAGGAGTCGGGGCAGATAAGATCATCAATAATTGGACCTAAGCACAATTAGGTTTGTTTTAGCAGAACAAAAAGCCTTAAAGGGATAGTTCACTTTGAAATAAATTTTTGGTTTGTTTTAGCTACTCAAGGGCATCCACAGTGTAGGTGTCTTTGTTTCCACAGTTGTAAAATTTTGATATTTTTAGGTCAAACCGTTCGTGTCTATCAGTCATATAATGGAGGTCTATGGTCACCACCTCAAAGAATGTGCGCAGAGAAGTCCAAATTAAACATGATTTAATGACTCGTAAATGTAAGTACACATTGATGGCCTAAGACACGAAACGAGCGGTTTGTGTGAGAACACGAACAGTATTTATATCGTTTTTACCTTTTGTAACCACAGCCATGTCCAAGTGATCTGAAGTTTCAAGAGGTAAAAACGATATAAATACTGTTCGTTTTCTCACACAAACCGCTCGTTTCGTGTCTTAGGCCATCAATGTGTACTTACATTTACGAGTCATTAAATCATGTTTAATTTGGACTTCTTTGTGCATGCTCTTTGAGGTGGTGACCATAGACCTCCATTATATAACTGATAGAAAAGAACGGTTTGACCTAAAAATATCAAAATTGAAACTACTGCAGAAACAAAGACACCTACATCTTGGATGCCTTGAGGTAAGCTAAAACATACCAAAAAATAATTTCAAAGTGAACTATCCCTTTAAGTAGAATGAAATGACACAGCTATACTGACAAAAACATCCAAGTAAGTTTAATCATGTAGGACGTGAGCGGGAAACACAAAACGTCTCAATCCTTTGTAGCCCTAAAGGAACGGAGACAACGACTAACATCACACAAATCATTTCACTCCTATACAATTCAACACAGGAACTACATTTAAAAATGCCCCGAAGCACAAGTGTGTGAGCAAACTAATTCGACAGAGCGGTTTCAATAAATGGTTCACTATGTTATCTTGACACAACACCAACAGAGCAAAAGCAGAATGACATACATCCTTCAGAGCGACGAAAAATTTATCATAATGCATTTCCTGTTTGACCGGGGAACAAAAAGTGTAATTTCCAAGCCAATCACGGATACGCAAGCAATAAATCCCAAATAAATACATTTCAGTCAAATCCGCAGGTTGCAACACTCTCTTTCCGGACACTCCATCAGGAAAGAGAGCAGAGGAACCTCGGAGGGTATTAAACCATCAATCACTGACAAATCCATTGTTAAAAAAGCGCTGATAGGGACGTCACATTAACAACACAATTTTCTCAGTGGAGACAAGAGATACAGCCATTGGATGACTTAACTACCCATGATTAGCATCTACGCAGGCTGTACCGAGAAAAAAAAAAAGCTCCAGGGTTAGAGAAGATCAATAAATCTGTTGAATGCAGTTCTTTTAATGGTGAAGATGATGCTGGAGCGTTCAGGGTGATTGCTAGGCTGTCCACTCTCAGAATTAAAAGGTACAAAAGCTGTCACTGGGGCCGTACCCTGTCAAAAGGTACAATTTTGTACATTATTTACCACATACACTGTAAAAAAATATTTTCATGATTTGTAATCACAACATTTTTTATTTTTTCAAATCAACTTAGATAATTTATGTAGCTGAGATAACATTATTTTGAGTTTCTGGTGATTAAATTAATCTCCTTCATTGAATTAACTCAATTTTTCCATTTCAATGAACTTCAATGAATTTTAAGGCAACCAGGTTACTTATTTTTTTTAAGTTAAACCAACAATATTTTTTACAGTGTATGAGTGCATATTAGTACCCAAATAATTCATATTAGTGCCTTTTGAAAGGGTACTGTCCCAGTTGCAACTTTTGTACCATTTTTTTCTGAGACTAATTATAAGTGGTTGCATGCTTACCAGTTCAAGTTAAATGTTGCAGGATGAGTTAAGCGCTTAAAAATAAATAATTATTATTATTGAATATAGTTTTATATTTAGTGGTGCATAAGGCAATCACAATAAGGATTAATAATGATTATTATATTACAAAAAAAAAATTATTCGGGATAAAAACAGATTAGATTAATTGGGTGAATTAACCAGCACATCGTGTAATTAATTAAATTACAAAAGTTGAATTGCTTGGCAACCCTAATAAAAATATTTATAAAAAATACTCATATCAAATCCAAAATATTTGTATATATTTTGGATTTGATTTTAAAGAAATACATCTTTTTATTTTTATTAAATAAAAATAAAAATTTTTATTTTTGAACATTTAAGATACACTCTAAAAATGCTGGGTTGTTTTAACCCAACTTTGGGTCAAATATGGACAAACCCAGCCATTGGGTTAATATTTTTTATTACGTTCCCAACCTAACCTTTGGGTTTGGGTCAAATATGGACAAACCCAGCCATTGGGTTAATTTTTTTTTATTACATTCCTAATCTAACCTTTGGGTTTGTCCATATTTGACCCAAAGTTGGGTTAAAACAACCCAGCAATTTTTGTACACATGAACAGGTAACTCATAAATAAATCATAAAGTGGAGCACATGAACACTTCCTAATGACCTTTAGTCGAAGGTCAAGACTGAATAACAGTGTGCAGAGACAAAAGTAAGAGCCAAGTAGAAATTCAAAGCCAGAATAAACTGAAGAGTGGAAGAAAGCATTTGTCTGGTTTATAAATAGCATTGCAGGCCAGTTAGTAATGGGTTTATAGATCCATGCTGAAAAAAATACCCCCTCACTCGGGGATTGTAAATATTGGATTATTGTGGGTTTAACAACCTGAGAAGATTCCGGAGAACTCTACCTGCCGCATTAGTAAATTCACGGATTGAATCTCTCTCTCTTGTGCTTTGAATGCAGCTTCTTGTCCTGCGTAGTGAAGATGGATTTCAGCAGTGGGAAAAAGGTGTGTTTATGGAATAGCTTTGCTTTAATCCCTGCAGTTATGATCTGATAAACTGACAGGACACGAGGCTGCGGCAGATACGATTTCAAGACCATCACACCACAAAGCACTTCAAAAAGTCATGCAAGCTGTAAATCCTGCTTAAAAGAAATAATAGAACATAAAAGAAGTTTTATAGCTTAAAGGAGTAGTTCACTTTTTAAAAAAAACTTTTGCTGATAATTTACTCACCCTCATGTCGTCCAAGATGTCCATGTCGTTCTTTCTTCAGTCGAAAAAAAATTAAGGTGTTTGATGAAAACATTCCAGGATTTTTCTCCATATAATGCACTTTAATGGGAACCAAACAGTTCAAGGTCCAAAAGACAGTTTCAGTACAAACTGTTCAAAGGGCTTTAAACGATTCCAGACGATGAATAAGGGTCTTATTAAGCGAAACGATCGCTCATTTAAAAAAACAACAACAAATTTTACGTTTAATAAGCTCAAATGGTCGCCTTGCTCTGTTCTGTGTGACTCTCTTGTTTGAACAAATCTTTTTTCGTGTCATTTGGTACATCAACTTTGCTATTATTTTTTTTTTTTAATGAGCAATCGTTTTGCTTGACAAGACCCTTATTCATCACCTGGAATCGTTTAAAGCCCTTTGAACAGTTTGCAGTTTCCACTGAAACTGTCTTTTGGACCGTGAACCGTTTGGTTCCTATTGAAGTCCATTATATGGAGAAAAATCCTGGAATGTTTTCATCAAAAAATCTTAATTTCTTTTCGACTTAAGAAAGAAAGACATGGACATCTTGGATGACATGGGGGTGAGTAAATTATCAGCAAAAGTGTTTTTAAAAGTGAACTACTCCTTAAACTATCTAACGGCAGTGGTCGACATTCACTTTCATTATCTGGAAAGCAGCTAAAGAAATAGTCATACACATATAAAACAACATGATGGTGAGGAAATAATGCCAAAAATGTCATTTTGGGATTAATTACCATGTTTAATTTGGACTTCTCCGTGCATGCTCTTTGAGGTGGTGACCATAGACCTCCATTATATGACTGACAGACAAGAACGGTTTGACCTAAAAATATAAAAATTGAAACTACTGTGGAAACAAAGACACCTACATCTTGGATGCCCTTGAGGTAAGCTAAAACATACCAAAAATTAATTTCAAAGTGAACTATCCCTTTAAAAAATGAAGTAAACTGGTTGCCTTAAAACTTAATTCATTGAAGTTCATTGAAATTGAAAAATTGAGTTAATACAATGGAGGCGATTCATTTAATAATCAGAAACTCAAAATATTATATTATCTGAACCACATAAATGTAGTTGATTTGACAGAAGAAAAAACGTTACGATAACAAATCATGATTATTTTTCAGTGTATATGCTTAAATAAAAACTGCCTGGCAAACGGAAAACAAAAATCCCATGGATTTCAAAGAATGTAAGCAGCCACAAGCATCACGTTTGCTTTCATTATTTCTTAGTCTTTGAGCAATTTTGAAGTTATGTTAAACAAATGGGAAAATCCATAAGCTGTTATTCAACACTGTATATCTTCATTTTCCACCCTTAACCGTGAAGTAGACTCTATATTCAGAATGTATTACAAGAGCAACGTGATCAACAACAAGCGCAGTGAGCACATCCCGGGGCTATAGAGGAACTGAAACGAGTGCAATAATTACATAAAACCACAGAGAGACACAGATATTTAAGCAGGTTTGTTTTCCCTGGGATGGCAATTACCGCAGAATAATGATAACCAGGGCTTCCTCATAAAGGCAGTGATTGGGAAAGGGCAAGAGAATGTTTCCACTGGAATAAAAACTGTACTTAATATGACTTAATGCATTTGAGAATGTTAAACATACCCATACGCTGGAAGGTGAAAGATAACCTGTTGAAATATTTTACAAACTGCTGAATCATACTGTGATAAATGACTTCATGAGGAACATGAGGACCCAGGAAATATGCTTATTTGGTGTTCAATTATTAATAACGGTTCTTATTGAAATCAACAATTAATATTTTTGTGGAGATTTCTTCAGGACATCTATTTGACTATACTGTAACATTATTAATGTCCTTACTGTAAGTTCAATGTTAATTTCATGCATCCTTGCTGAATAAAACGACCCATTCTTATTTAGGTTAAAAAAAAATAACTGACCCCAAACATTTGAATGAAATTGTAGGCTATCACAGTTTTCACAAAATATTAAGCAGCACAACCATTTTCAACATCATTAATAAAAAAATGTTTCTTGCAAATCATACATAGTAATGCATACATATATATACACTTTTAATAATTTTTAAAAACTATGCTGCTTTGACTATATTTTTAATCAAATAAATGCCTTTGTGAGTGTACTGTAAGATATTTCTTTCAAAGACATCACAAAATCTTAATTATTCCAAACTTTTGATTGTTTAGGTAATTCTCTCTGGATCTCCAGTTCTTACAGGCCTCCAGATGGTGTACTTATGGCATCTACCAGCAGGGGGCTAACCGAACCCTGCTAACCTGAACCTGACCCCTTGAAAAAAAGCTGCCTGGAGGTGTTACCAAGCTGAAAGCCATGAAGCGCCTGGCCTGAGAGGGTCTCTGTAATTACTGCTGCGCCTCCCACCTGTCCCGCATCACCTGTCCTTCCTTCAGTGTTGTTAATTGCCATTTCCTCACAGCACCCCAGGAAAGGCCCTGAAACCGTGTTTAGCTGACTCTGAATGTCAGTGGCCATTTGAAAAAGCTGTTATTACAAGGCTCTTGTGGGACTGACACACTCTCAGAAGCCAAATGACTGACCTTTACACCTACTGTAACACTGCTTGATGAGATCAAAAAGGCCGTAGGATCGTTAATGTCTTTAAATCTGTTCTGTGCTCAGCAGAACGCTGGTGGCAGAAAAATATATTGTACTTTTTTATGTGCTATGACTTAATGACCCCCTATTTGAATATGAATGCATTGAATCTCTCTCGTTGCCGGGTTTGACTGTGATTTAATGGGTTATATTAAACTTTTATAGTTTTAGCTTAAAATCAGAGGAATTTAGATTTCTCTTGCAAATTGGAGCAAAGAAAGTTACTTTGAACTAAGTATAAAGTTAATTCGAACTAACATGTGCTAAAAGGGAATAATACTTCTACATCTTTTATTAATCTTAATTTCAACATTTACTAATAATAAATTAAGATCGAAAGTTGGGTTATATTATTATTTTCAAAATCACTGAACATCATGTACTTAGGGTTAAGGTTTGGTTAGGAATCAGATTATGAACAATTTACAGTTATTACGACAGTCATGCAACATGTATGCATTAACTGATGTAAGTAAGTAAGTAAGTAAGTAAGGAAGGAAGTAAGTAAGTAAGTAAGTAAGTAAGTAAGTAAGTAAGTAAGTAAGTAAGTAAGTAAGTAAGTAAGTAAGTAAGGAAGGAAGGAAGGAAGGAAGGAAGGAAGGAAGGAAGGAAGGAAGGAAGGAAGGAGGACGGAAGGAACCAAAGAAGCAAAGAAAGGAAGGAAGGAAGGAAGGAAGGAAGGAAGGAAGGAGGGAAGGAGGGAGGGAGGAAGGAAGGAAGGAAGGAAGGAAGGAAGGAAGGAAGGAAGGAAGGAAGGAAGGAAGGAGGGAGGGAGGAAGGAAGGACGTAGGGAGGAAGGAAGGAAGGAAGGAAGGAGTGAAGAAAGAAAGAAAGAAAGAAAGAAAGAAAGAAAGAAAGAAAGAAAGAAAGAAAGAAAGAAAGAAAGAAAGAAAGAAAGAAAGAAAGAAAGAAAGAAAGAAAGAAGGGAAGGAGCAAGGGAGGGAGGAAGGAACCAAAGAACCAAAGAAAGGAAGGAAGGAAGGAAGGAAGGAAGGAAGGAAGGAAGGAAGGAACCAAAGAAACAAAGAGAGAAAGGAAGGAAGGAAGGAAGGAAGGAAGGAAGGAAGGAAGGAAGGAAGGAAGGAAGGAAGGAAAGAAGGAAGGAAGAAGGAAGGAAGGAGGGAAGAAGGAAGGAACCAAAGAAGCAAAAAAGGAAGGAAGGAAGGAAGGAAGGAAGGAAGGAAGGAAGGAGGGAAGAAGGAAGGAACCAAAGAAGCAAAAAAAGGAAGGAAGGAAGGAAGGAGGGAGGGAGGGAGGGAGGGAAGGAGGAAGGAAGGAAGGAAGGAAGGAAGTAAGGAAGGAAGGAAGGTAGGAAGGAACCAAAGAAAGAAAGAAAGAAAGAAAGAAAGAAAGAAAGAAAGAAAGAAAGAAAGAAAGAAAGAAAGAAAGAAAGAAAGAAAGGTTTGGATCAACATGAGGGTGAGTAACCGGACAGAATAGTCATTTTTAGGTGATCTATCCTTAAGTAGTGCACAAGATGTATTTAAGACACAAACTGTTCAGTGACAGTGAGATGCCACTGTTTAACACACAACCATCTTATTACGGAAGATCCGATATCAACCATTTCTGCTGGAATATCATTGAAGCATCCATTACACGCTGTGTAAGCAGAACAAACTGTAGTTGAAAGAACACTCAGTCATTCCATCTCAACAATACGACTTCCCAAAATACACACAAATATAGTTTATTTCTCCCTAGTCCGATGTTTATTGTCTGTACTGCACACACTTTACAACTATACTTCCTCCTTGGATGTGCTGAGTGAAACGACTGGGAGATTGATCAAGACTATAGTTTTTCAGATCATCATTCACACAAAAATGAAAACTCTGCCATCATTTCCTTACCCTAATGTCGTTCCAAACCCTGAAGGGCTTTCTTTCTTCCAAGAACCAACAAAAAAGTGACAGTAAAAGTAGTCCATTCACATGATGTGTGCTCTGTACAGTGACGTTTCATTCAACCTCACTTGTTTATTCACAAACTGCTATGCATAAATTACATTTTGACTCTATAAAATGTCTTTTGTTTTCTAGCGAGAAAGCCATACGAGTCTGGAGTGACATGAGAATGAGTGAATGATCACATCTTTTTAGACTAGATTTTTAGTTACAGTGCAACTAAATAGAAATC
The DNA here is from genome assembly GCA_038021265.1 of Cyprinella venusta. NCBI lineage: Eukaryota > Metazoa > Chordata > Actinopteri > Cypriniformes > Leuciscidae > Cyprinella > Cyprinella venusta. The sequence goes on along the minus strand of CM075872.1, from coordinate 5,327,830 downwards.
TCACCTGGAATCCTCCTTCTTCTTTGTATTGTAGGAAGGCATTGGTGGTTCCCTTCTTGGCCATGCGAATCCTTGCCTGTCGCACTTTCTGTAAAACAAAAGAGCATTAATCTGAATCGATCGTGTAAGCATTTGTTTCACAAACAACTGCAGTGACTCAGAGGTGTAATGATGCCCGTGATGCGGTTTAGTTACATCATGGTTCGTTCAATGATCACTGCTATTTGACCTGTTGACTATTGAGAGATGGGATACTCCACTTTTTTGGAAATAGGCTCATTTTACAACTCCCCGAGTTTTACCGTTTTCGAATCCATTCAGCCGATTTTCTGATATTTAGAAGAATGTCAGTAACCAGACAGTTTCTGTTCTCATTGACTTCCATAGTATATTTTTTTCCTACTATGGAAGTCAATGAGACCAGAAACTGTCTGGTTACTGATTTTCTTCTAAATATCAGAAAATCGGCTGAATGGATTAAAAAACGGTAAAACTCAAACATTTAACCCTGAGGAAGTTGTAAAATGAGCCTATTTCCCAAAAAAAAGTGGAGTATCCCTTTAACTTGGAAATTTAGCAAGCCAGATAAGAACTCACATTGCCTTTGTGAGCACCAATGGTCAATGTACTGTGATGTACTGTAAACGGCTCTGATTTCAATAGCAAATAATAACAAATTCCTAAAATTCATTCATACTCAATGACAAATACAAATAGATCATAATGAAATATTTTTATATTTTAGACAAAAGTAAAAGAAGACAGACTAGGGGTGTTTTTTGTCTTTAAAACTTTTTTTAAGGGGGGAGTAGGTATATATATCGTGAAAAACTCCTTTAATGTTAAACCGTAATCCTTTAAACTTTGAGCGTTGTAACTTTCATAATGTTGTGTATGCTCAAACAGCAACACTTCACACTAACTAAAGTTAGAAAAGTGAAATGATACTTTACCACCCCTTTTAAAAAAACAGCAAAAGAATATAATCTGTGCTGGGATGAATTGTTTAGTACCTGCTGTGCTCTCATCTTGTCAGCTCTCTGGTTCTGATGGTAGATCCGGCTGAAGTTCGACACGATGACGGGTACAGGGAGGGCGATAACCAGCACGCCACTAAGAGAGCAGATAGAGCCGAAGATCTTTCCAGCGATTGTGTTTGGAACCATGTCTCCATACCTGCAAACAAACACCAACATCAGTCAGACACTTAACAGCTCTGTGTGTGTGTGAAAGAGAGAGAATGACAATTTGTGTGAATATGATTACGCTGATTTAATGACCAGCGCTCGCTTGGAATCTATTTTGCAGTCACATTGCAATCGTGTAAATTAGTTTTAAATTTACAAGGCTCCAAAGCTCATCTCTGAGGCTCTTAAAGTCCACTAACACAACACATTACATATTTCTAACAGCAGAATACACCACCACAGAACTGCAGAATGCTATTAAGGTGATGTGTTTCTCACAAACACACACACACACACACACACACAACACAGTACTACAGCAGCGTGATCAACACTGTCCTCCTGCACAATGGATGAGGGTTAACTAATTTAGAGGAGTGGTCATGGTTAAGACATAACCCATAAATCTCTTGGAAGGGCATAGTTTGATATTACTCATTACAGTATGCATACTGTGCACAAGTTTCTATAGGTATGCAACAGTGTGAAGTTTGCAACCAGAACACACTCAGAAATATTGAATTCCACAATTTAGTGAGATCCATTTGACTGTATTTCCAGCTCCAAAGGAACTTTTATTTTAAAAAAATGTTCTATAATGACAAGAAAGAACCCTTTTGGCACAAAGGCTATTATTCATTCATATATTACATTATTCTGCAACATTTTGTAGTTGTAATTAAGTTATTGTTTATTAAACTGTTGTAGTAACTTAACGTCACATTTTAATCATGCTGATTTTTGGAAGATAAACTGAAATGTCACTCTTCGTGTGATATTGATTAATTACATTTTTTAACCCGCATATCTTGAATTTTGTGATCATTCACATGCATTGCATTTTAGGGGTTCCAAATACGTAGCGCTTTAGAACCTTTTAAGGTTCTATATAGAACCTTTTCTTCTAAGAGTGAGTGTGAAGAATGAACCAGAAACCTTTCTTGGCTATTATTTGATCTGTTTGCTAAATGTGTGAACACATTTTCACTCAAAAGTTGATTCAAAATTCATACTCGCTGACTTAAACTTATACGTCACATCAGTGGGACCAGTGCTACTGTTTCACATACTTTCTTTTAAAGAAAAGTATAAATTGTGTACTAAAGCAGAATGAGTCATAATGTGGCATTTGCTGAATTCAGAATTACAAACTACTCTATATTTATATATTAAAGGGATACTCCACTTTTTATTTTTTTTTATTTTTTTGGAAATAGGCTCATTTTACCACTCCCCCAGAGTTAAACAGTTAAATTTTACAGTTTTCAGTCGATTTTCTGATATTTAGAAGAATATCAGTAACCAGACAGTTTCTGATCTCATTGACTTCCATAGTAGGAAGAAAATATACTATGGAAGTCAATGAGAACAGAAACTGTCAGGTTAAACAGAAAACGGTAAAACCCAACTGTTTAACTCTGAGGGAGTGGTAAAATGAGCCTATTTCCAAAAAAAAAAAAAAAAAAGTGGAGTATCCCTTTAAGAGAAGCATGTGCTTTCAAAAGCAGCCAGAGATCACGAGTTGAGCTTTTATTTCTCAATGTCAAAACATTGCAGAAGTATATTTTAAAGTTTAGATTCAATAAATGCAATTTTGGACTGGGAACTTCTGAGTTCTGAAAGTTGCCGTATATTTTCACAGCAGGTAAACCAAACTCCTTTATATCTCAAACCAACTACACCAATACCATTCATTACATAACGGCACAGACTGTTTGGACGGTGACGCATGAAACAGTCAAAGCGCAATTATTCAGAGCTTTACACAGAGACGGCAATTCTTTTGAAAAAGTAATTTTCTGATGTTTCTGAAAGGTCCCTGGTGCGATACACATTTCTCTGAGGTACACTCAGCATGTTGGATCAGTCAACGACAACACAACGAGAGAACGAGAGAGAGAGAACGAAACATCATATGGCACATTCACATTCACATCATGTTCCATCCCTTCACAGGAGACCGATCTGCAGGTGGCGTAAATTAAACCAATATTTGTTTTTAAAGTGGTGTTGATGTTCTGCACTTATATCCTGTACATGTTTACAGAATCAACAGACCGAAACTGTCAGAACACTTTACTTCTACAGAACAGACAATATGCAAATCAAAACCTGGATACGTTTTCCTGAAAGACGACCGTTTTATCCAAAGCGACTAAGTTACAAGAACGCTATATAAGCCACTCAAGGTTGTGCATTACAATGACTAAAGCACAGTTAGCAGAATCAGGTAAAATCATGAGTTTAAGAACCGATTCTCTTCCATTTAATGAGTGTCAACTCGAATTGGCGACACCCACTGGATTTGAATGAGGAGTAAAATAAATTTCAGTTCTTTCATTTCAAGTTTTTCAAATTATATCTTGAATATTAACTAAATGAACAAAGGGGATGGAAAAAACATGATTTCAGTGCTCAAATGTTTTGCATTTCCCAAGAAACTTTGCATTCCCCAGGGCATTTTGCCTTCACTTCCACATGCACTTTTTTCTTGGGGAAACAAAACATTTTCGAGAGCAAGTAAAGGCATTAAAATACATTTTACATCTCATACATTTTCCATCACCATGCCACTAGGGGCTTTGAATAAATAAATTATAAATAATTAAAATGTATTAGATTAAATTTTAAATTAAAGTAAATTTAACTTGACTAATTATGCTTATTTATTATTTATAACACGTTATTCTTACTCTCAAATCTCATTAAGGCTCGTGTTAAATGCAAAAATAGCCAAAAGTCATGTCACCAACCAAATTTTCATTTTTTTTTTTTTTTTCCAAACATGTTTCTTTCTGTCTCTTCAGAGCAGAGGAGTTGGGGGGGGGGGATGGGGGGATTCAGAAAATTCAACTGGAAATAAACACTTGTTCAGAAAATATTAAGCACGATTTAAAAAATCTTTCCAATGCCCAGTGCCCTAAAATAAATGGTATTAAATGTGCCACTAAACAAGAGCCTGAAAATCATTTTGTATTTTACATGGATTGGACCACACAGTTTTCTTCTAATAAATAAATTAAAAAAACATCACCTAGGCATTAATTAGTCATGCTTTATTCTCAACACGAACATTGAGTGTGTGTGTGTGTGTGTGTGTCAGAGAACGTTCTCCGCATGAAACCTCTCTCTGACATGTTTTCTTCTTAAAGAAACCTTCACTCTTAAGAAAAGGTTCTATATAGAACCTTAAAAGGTTCTATCAGCGCTACGTATTTGGAACCCCTAAAAGGTTCTATACACTCCTAAAAAGGGTTCCTCTGGGTTCTGTATAGAACCCTGGGGTTCCATACTTGGCCAATAGAACCTTTTACCAATAAAAATGGTTCTATATAGAACCGTTTTGGAGTTCCATATATGAAGCGGGGGATGGAACCATTTCTGTTTCTAAATAGAACCATTTCTTCTAGTAAAAATAAACAAAAACCCATTAAGTATAAATTACACAGAGTTGCATGTAGCTATGGTGTTAACACTGTCACATTTTAATGTTTACCATGGCTTTTTTGAAAAAAAAAAAAGTGCCTTTAGCATTTAAAATAACTAAAGTAATATGTATCTATTTTATATTTATGAAGTTGTGTGCGCTGCCGTGGAATAACACTGACAAGTCATCTCTAAACAGTCTGCCAATGTTACGTTAGCTAATCTAACGTTATTAGCTTGATCAGTCACACACGAAAGTAATCATACTGACATACAGTGCGATATTTCAAAATATATAATGTAATTGAGTGTGTACCATAAACCGTGACGTGTCGCGGAGTCTTTCTCGAAAAACGCAGACGCGGGATTCCGCTTTGCAAATCGCAAATCAAGCAGTGATTGACAGTGCTCTGATCCAATGGCGTTGGGCATTGTCAGGTTGAAAGTAAATCTAACCCAATGATGTTGGGGGGGCAATCATATTCAGGGAGGGGGTAGTGCCACGCCCTGCCCCCTTCTAGACACGCCCCTTCTCCAGAGATCAAAAACAAGAAGTCATCTCTCCTCAGAAAGCCTCCAGTGAAAGCAATCACATTCAGGTCTGTCACATACTGTAAGTCAGACCAGGGCTCTTATGTTTTATTGACACATCTTGACATCTAATATGGGATTTCTCATAAGAGCCTGATCAGATGAGAGACTCAAACACACACACTCTTCCTACAAATCCATTCCAGCATCCCTCATTTGTCAGCTCCACAGAGTTTGTGCACTCCTGGGATTAATCCACATCGGCCCGTGCGCCTAATTCGGTTTCCGACTGGTAAACGTCCACATTTCGGCATCGCCAGATGGCCCCGGGTGCATAAGGAGGGCAGGAAACAAATATTGATTTGTACACTGACTATGTCTATTATCCCTCCAGTGGTTCCTGGTTTTCTTTCTCTTTGAATGTTCATTCTGTCGTTTATTATTGTTATTCAGATATCAGAAGTTAAAGAGGAAGTTCACTAAGAGCAAAAGCTGATGATAACTTTAATCTGGAACATGAAACCATTAAACTGCTACATAAACAGGAAAAGTTGCTGGAAAAGGACAGGTAATGTAAGGCATTGAAGCATTATCCAGGAGAGCTCTCTATCCCTTTAATTTTCCCGTAATAGAAAGTCTTAGACAGACGTCCCCTGGGCGAGAACGAGGCTGCCTGGCCTAGATGCCGGTCTGGAAAGGGGTCAAGGAGGTTTGCCAGAAGTTCACGGAGAACATTGAGCAGAAACAGGACGGAAGATTAAACGGCGAGGAAAAGATCAGAGGAAAAACAGCAAACGCTTGTTTTTGCGTCTGCTGATGCTTCAGTTTTTCCTCTCCTCCTGGGGATCCGGGACGTCACCACTTACACACTCTCTCGTGGAAATCTTGCTGGAGATAACCGGGACCATTAGGTACAGGAGGAGAGAACTTAGAGAGCCCAAAAATACGACTTCCTCAAACATGTCTATTTTTGCCCTTGCGAATCCGATACAATCCTGTTTCCCCGGCCTTGAAACATGACATCACTTTAAACTCAGCAAAACTCAGCTATGAATAGCTGTGGGTGTTGCAATCCCAATTAGGAACTCGTCATCCTAAAGTCTTTCACTGCATGACAAGCACACCATCACATAACACGCAAGGCAACCTGCAGAAAGGACTGCTAATATTCTGTTTACTGCATATGGAAAACCTAATTAAACATTACAATAAGCTCATCAAGGTCTTCAGGTTACACTATACAGTCAGGTACGTTTTTATCAGGGTTGGAGCTAAACTCCTCAGGACAGTTGCTCATCCCATGTTCCTTATGAAGCGGATGAAGTGATGTTATTGATTTCTTTAAAATTATGACTGTAAATAACATATTGTGCATTTCTACAATGGTATCAACAATGAAATCTTTTGAATGATGCTACGTTCAGTAGGTGTCAGCATCCACGACAACTACAAGTACAGCGTAACGCAAGCAAAAAATGCGTCTGTAATCCAACAAAAGCATCTTTATTCTACGGAGACCCAAAAGAGACATGAGGAAGGAAAAAACATAAGTTCTCTTGCAAATGTTTTGTATTCCCACAAGAAACTTTGCATGCGCTCGCAAAACTTTTACATTCTTTCGCCAAAACTTTTGCATTCCATGAGAAAAGAAATCAAAAGGTTTGATAGCGAACGCAAAGCTTCTCGGGGAACAAAAAACATCCCTGAAAATTTATCAGGGAATGATCCTACAATCTCAGAAAAAATTGTTTTTTTTTTTTTTAATTGTGTTCTTTTAAAGCTTTAACTTGTATTGGTAAAGGCGGTTGCTACACTGTAAACCAGAATAAGTTGGCAAAACTCAAAAAATGTAGATAACCATTTATATCAAAATTTGAAATTTTAAGTTTTATTAAGCAGAACTTGCAGATTTAAATTTTGAACTCAATTACTCTTAGCTTGACATATTTGAGCTAGCAAACTTAAAATTATCTTGTAATCCCTACTCAAATATTTTTAGTAGTGGAAACTTGGCTAGCTTTATCTGACTAATTCAATAATGCAAACTTGTTAACTGGTAACACAATACTTTGATAGCATCAAACCATGCTCATGTACCACGTAACTGTGATAGTAACCCTCCAAAAAAAACAAAACAAAAAAAAAACATAACAGAAACTCTTCTAAACCAGAATTACAAAATATTACTACAACTAATTCTCCAATTTAATCTTAATCTTGCATAAAGAATACTTACGCATTTACTCTCCCTTTAGACTGCCATGGCAAAGCATGCTGGGAAATAGAAATCCCAGCCCAATTTCAGTGCAATTTAAGTTTGTCTAAATTAAAAGCAACTCAAAACAAACAATTCAGATTACTTAAAATGTGTCCGTTTTGGCAACTCATGAATGTCTAAATACACATGAATGTTAATTTGATTGAACGTATTTGTTTAATTTAAGTTTGCCCTACACAAACCAATTAACTATTTTAAGCATTTACAGTGTTTTACAGTGTAACAAATGACAAAATTGGAGCTTGTAAGCTTTTTACTTCTGCCGATTATATTTAGGCTTCAAAATTAATAAGTTATCTTGATGAACAAAATATGTAAGAATCATAACTTGCCACAGAGAGCTCATTTTCTGCAATAACCCAAAAATCCTAGGTTTTTTGTTGAGGGAACCAGGGTGAAGCAAACTTCCAGGCTGGCCTATAAAAATACATCATCACTGCAGTACTCTAGTCCTGATTCTTTCGTCACATTGGAAATGAAAGTTCAGGTAAAACAATATACCATCGGATACATATTCTGTGTGGTGTGCTCTGCTGTATACTGCACATTTACTGTATTTCATGCATATACAAAACATTTGTTTACTACGCATAGCATACAGAAATAGTAAAATGCTAGTATGCTATTCTGAACATAGCCACAGAAATGCACAAACATACACCTGGCCAGCAGTGGGAGGTCAAGGGTTAACCGGTGAACGGGTTTTCATCTGCTAGTGGAAATGGAGGAGGCTTGTGGACAGATTACATGTGGAAACAGCGTTTCATGCATTTCAGCACTGGCATTTCATTTTTTTTTTCTTTTTACAGTTCACTACACATCAATCTCCTTCTTTTTACAACCCTCATCTACTGTAGCCCTCTCTTCAAGTCCCTTCTGCAGCTAGTGTGTGTTTTAATACAAATACCCACCTCTGATTGAATTTCCAGCTGTTCGACTGATGAAATCAACGTTCTAACAGCATGCAAAGTGAAGCAGGGCTAACAGTGGATGTGTCACTGTTGTGTTTGCTACTTAATTCTTAATTGAAATGTCAGTTGTTGTTAAGTACATGCATAAAAGATTAAAATAAAGGAGTGGTCAGAACCAACCAAGGACGTCTATAATACCTGGGGAGAATTATCCACATTCCTATCCATCTCAATGTCTTGCTCTTGCAGGACTGGAAGTCTCTGATTTGAATTTTGCTGTCATTGCACAAAAGTGTCCCACAAACAGGTAACGGGGGAAATATATGACGGAAATGACGTCAACAAATTGAATAATGCTGTGTTTCAAGGCACTTCAGTGGGCCTTTAACAATGCTAACCAGCCAAACCCTATATATTATATACCCACGGACCGTTGGCTGAACGTGATGCATAAGGAACACAAAATGAGATTTTGGAAATGTCAAAGTCGTCATCTGATTGGTTGGATTCCCCCTCATGGAAGAGGAAAGCCAATGTGTTTACAACCATAGCTGTACCCAACCATAGCTTTGGTTCGGGTTCGGGTTGAGCTTTCCGCGACTGCACAAATGGGGTATAGGTTGCCAGGTTGAGATGACAAACGGGTTGAAATTGTATATGTTGTGTGTGAATATAATGCATTTAATGAAAGAACTGGCAACTGGTCAACATTAGACGAACATATTGGTCCGATTATTCATAAAGTATTTTGGGCCATGCAAATTTCGGGAGTTTCCCAGGAGAAATAACAAACCAGGAGGGCTAAAAAACAGGTGAAACCCACGAAAATCTGGAGTGATGAAAGGTATGGTTTACAACATTCAGGATCAACTAATCGCTGGATTTTCAAACACTAAACGAAATCACAATCACTAAATCACCACAATGAATGGAAAGTTCAAAAGAACAAAGTTCATTTATGCAAATATTTGTAAACTTTATAAATGTCTATACTGTCAACTTAATGCTTCCTTGTAGACTAATAGTATTAATTTCTTAAAAGAAAAAAACAGCTAATACTTTATTTAACTTTAGACATTCTACTATAACCATAAGTAACTGTGCAACTACATGTCAACTAGCAGTCATTAGAGTATTAGTAGACTGTCTGCTAAGTGCTAACACTTTATTTTGATGCTCCCTAAAGACATTCTACACTGTAAAAAAAAATACTGTTGGTTTAACTTAAAAAAATGAAGTAACCTGGCTGCCTTAAAAATTTAAGTTCATTGAAATAGAAAAATTTTAGTTAATACAATGAAGGTGATTGATTTAATCATCAGAAACTTAAAATATGATGTTATCTGAACTACATAAATTACTTAAGTTGATTTGACAAAAGAAATATGAAAATATTTTTTTACAGTGTATGTAACTTATTCGACTAACTCGAACCCAAACAGCTATCCCTAACCTAGCATGTAGTTGCAAAATTACAGTATGTGGACCATATAAATAAAGTGTAATCAAAAAAACAACTTTAAACTGTATTGTATACTCACTATATAAATCTCCATGACTTAAGATTTGTTTTCCCCCTGGAAATTTCCAGGTTTTCCATATCCACTGGAACCCTGTCTTTCATTTAAGTCTTACAAGTACGGCAAGCCAACTTTCACATATCTTAGATGTTTTGATTCAATACGTAAACAACAAGTAATGAACATGATGGCAACCACACACGTTTTGCTCAGCAAGATAACGGCCATGTTGACAAAGCACAGACCATGTTAGCCTGACACAGACATTTTAAAAGTACATCAAATATTCATGAGGAGGCCGCCTACAATTACAAACTCAGCATTTGCCGGGATGTGCGCGTACCGTAAACTCTGAGAGACTCTCTGATTAAACATAACACTTCATTTAGTTCACTTCACGACTGAATACATCAGCTGTCGGGCATGACGGCTGAACCGAGCAAAACAGAAATGGATGTGTTTTGACTAGGCCAACGATTACGCCTGACAGTCCCGATTATTGAGCTCCGGTCTTCCACGGCTGACAAGTCCTCGCTAAGCGACTGATGTGTCCAAAATTGCCCCGTGCCAAACGTTTCAGTTCAAAAGCCGATCTCTCAGATCCTTCCCGCTCAGATTTAATCACATTTAAGTAATTACTGATTCAATTATGAATGGGCAACTGTCAGCGTGTGCTGAAAATTAAATGAGGTGTTGAAGTTTCCACACGGCGAGCTAATATCATTAATCATCTCCGCTTAGCAACACCTGGTCACCGTGAGCATGCTAAACACTCATAGACCCCGTGTATCATTCACCGCTGCGACAGATCATCATTAACTTTGGATAAACCTGAGATGATTGAGTTTTATGCGCTAGATCATGTGCCTCTGTAAGATTATTTAAAGTGTGTAACGTATCAAGTGGGAAAGAAATGGTATCTTGTAAATCCAGCAGAACCAGTCGAGGATATTGAATGGATTATTGCATCGTGAATAATGAATTTTGTGTAAACACATACACTGCCATTTAAAAAATTGGACTACCTTAATTAAGATGCCTTTTAAACAATCATTTAAACGGCATTGAAGGAGTCCATATAAATATGGAAGCCTAATTACATCTCACAATTGAGATTTATTTTATTATTTAAATCTAATTGCAACTTCATTTCTCATAATTGCGACTTAAATCTCACAGTGTGACTATATATCTCACAATCAATTAACCGTATTTGCTCTTAAAGGAGTAGTTCACTTTAAAAAAAAAAAACTTTGCTGATAATTTACTCATCCAAGATGTCCATGTCTTTCTTTCTTCAGTCGAAAAGAAATTAAGGTTTTTGATGAAAACATTCCAGGATTTTTCTCCATATAATGGATTTCAATGGGAACCAAACGGTTCAAGGTCCAAAAGACACGTTCAGTACAAACTACAAACTATTCAAAGGGCTTTAAACGATTCCAGACGATGAATAAGGGTCTTATCACAACTCTATTTCAAATAATGCGACTTTATATCTCACAATTGTAACTTTATTTAATATTTTAATACTTAATCTCACAATTACCTGTTTTATTTATTACTCTGAGGTTGAAACAGCTTTCATACCTGTTTGCCAGCCACTTGTTGGCTGTTTTTGCTTACTTATTCAGTCCAAAAAATCCATTTCAAACCCCCTTTTTAATTAAAATAGTGTGCAGCTTATGAAATAATAAAGTTATGCTCACAGGGACCATTATGTCCAAAGCAAAAGAGTTCATTTTATACAGAAACTTATGCATATTTGTGGACATATATAAATTGTGCCGAATTATACAGTAAGCTGTTAAGACGTATGTCCCAGTTTGTCAGGTAGTGCAAGTTAAGAATTGCAATATAGTCTATGTGGGTTAACCTCACAATTGTCATGTCCTGGAGGCGTACTGACTCCTAACGCCATAAATCTTAGTAGTAATGATAGGGTGGGTGTTCTGGGTCTCTGATAGTGGCTTGATGATCGTTCTGGAACTGTTTCTGGATGAGTGCATTCGGCTGTGCCAAGTGTGATTTATGTCTTCCTACAGAATACAGAGGAATCCAAGCGATATGTCCACGTATTTCACATTCGGCTCGAGATTTACGAGTTTGTGCCCAGCGTCATGCTGAGGCAGGCTGGATGTGAACGTTAAACCAGAACAATGGCGAAACATCCACCTGCTTCAAAGATCATGTGTGTGTGTGCCGTTACTGCTTGTATCCGAACGCAGTCGTAAACAAATTTTAAAAAAAGTGTGGGCAGAAAAAAACAGGAGTTTGTTGGATAAATTGGCTGGACCGAGAGGGCGTTAAAGACATCTCCATTGTTAAATGTTTTTTTTTTTTTAATTGAATTTTTTATTATATTATTTATAGACAAATACTATATAATTTATATATATATACATATTATTTATATATATACTATATTATTTATATATATATAATATATATTATATATTTATATACATAAATATAACTTATTTAAATTATATATATATATATATATATATATATATATATATATACAGTATATACAGGCACATGCTTTTATAATATTTATAAGTACACTATATATACACACATATATTCTAAATTTTAGAATTTGTTCAACATTGATAATAATAAATATTTCTTGTGCATCTAATCAGCCTATTAGAATGGCCATCACAGGAAGAAATTAACCATCACAGGAAGAAATTATTTTTTTTTAAATATATTCAAATTGAAATATAATACTAATTACAATATAAAACTACATAATAATAATAATAATAATAATAATACTAATATTACTGTTTTTAATCAAATAAACGCAGCCTTGGTGAATTATTTTAAAAAGATTAAAACATATTACCGATCCCAAACTTTTCAATGGCAATGTATATAATTATAAATGTTATAATTCTTTTTCCTTGAAGATACTGTATATCTGCTAGGCAAATATCACAGCTCATCTCTGCAGTAATAGCTAGTGTTTTGCTCTGTGCACAGGGAAGACCTTTGCATTTCTATCTGAATGAGAGTTGAAGTCACTCTTCAAAACGAGATCATTGGATAATGACAAACAAGTCAGGTCAAAAGGGAAACACTCCTTACCTATCCATATCCTTAATCCTTCCTTAGCATTGCTTGACCATCTAAAACAAATCAGCCTTTGTCTCCCTCTTTCTTGAAAAATAGCAGAGTCCCAATCTCCACAGTCGACAGCAATTAATTAATGAGAGAGATCAGAATCACTTCCATTTATAAAGCAATTGATTATTTCATAATGCCAATAAAAAAGTCAAAAGATTAAAAAAAATTGTAGAAGAGAGTGGGAGATGGGTGGATGGAGAGAGAGGGATGATGGATAGAAAGAGAGAGAGGGGAAAGAGAGATGGATGTATGGATGGATGAATGAATGGAAAGAGAGATGGATGGATGGATGGATGGATGGATGGATGGATGGATGGATGGATGGATGGATGGATGGATGGATGGATGGATGGATGGATGGACAGAGAGAGGGATTGATGGATAGATGGAGAGAGAGAGAGAGATGGATGGATGGATGGATGGATGGATGGATGGATGGATGGATGGATGGGTGGATGGGTGGATGGATGGGTGGGTCGATGGATGGAAAAGAGAGGGATTGATGGATAGATGAGAGAGAGATAGTGATGGATGGCTGGAGAAAGGGATGGATGAATGGATAGAAGGAGAGAGAGATATGGATGGATAGATGGAGAGAGAGAGGGATGATGAATGGAAAGAGAGAGAGGGGAAAGAGAGATGGATGCATGGATGGATGAATGAATGAATGGAAAGAGAGATGGATAGATGGATGGATGGATGGATGGATGGATGGATGGATGGACAGAGAGAGGGATTGATGATAGATGGAGAGAGAGAGATGGATGGATGGATGGATGGATGGATGGATGGATGGATGGATGGATGGATGGGTGGGTGGGTGGATGGATGGAAAAGAGAGGGATTGATGGATAGATGAGAGAGAGATAGTGATGGATGGCTGGAGAAAGGGATGGATGAATGGATAGAAGGAGAGAGAGATATGGATGGATAGATGGAGAGAGAGAGGGATGATGAATGGATGGATGGATAGAGAGAGAGAGAGATTGATGGATAGATGGTGAGAGAGAGGGATGGATGGATAGAAGGAGAGAGAGATAGGGATGGATAGATGGAGAGAGAGGGATGGATGGATGGATGGAGAGAGAGAGGGATAGATGGAGATGGATGGGTGGGTGGGTTCGGGAGTGTGTTGAAACCTCTACTGCTGAGGATGAGCAATAGTGATGCTTGCATTGGCATTTTCTGTGTCCTACATTTGATTGAACACCAAAGTACAATGTGCAACACCAGATTAAATCCATCTGGTAAAAACACCCACGATTACTCGAACACTTAAGTACGACACGTCCAATATGTGCCGAACACAAGAACAGAATGTGCTGCATGGTAAAAAGACTTGCTTAAGCACATGATTGTTTTGCAATTTCATTTGCAATTTTGGCTCTGGAAGAAAGAAAGGAAACCAAAGACTGGATTACACCAGTCAAGTGTGAAAGGAAAAAGAAAACACCCTAGAGGAGATTACATTAAACCAATCCGTTTTCCCAGCATGCTTCAGGTTTAGTTCTTTTGCCTTTCTGGTGTGAAAAGCCACTGTTAACATTCAATTAGCAGATCCTCAGCGCTGTTCAGCAAAGCGGAGCGTGATGAGCCAAGAGTTTGGGGTCAGATGTCATCCCTATTGGACCGAGAGCTATATTTATCATCCACCCTCCTAAACCACGCAGCCTTGGCAACTCAGCCTCATGTTTCTCGTCTACAGCACAAATAATGAATTAACCATTTAATACTGGAAGATATCAGCAGAGAAATGCACACAATAAATACAGCTTTGACAAACTAAAGGCATTTGCAACTTCATATTCACTCAGTTCGGACAAATTATCCCCAATAAATGAAATGATATAATATTCTGGTTGCAGTTTAGAAAGTGGTTAGGGCCCAGATTTTACATTCCATACTGGTTATCATTTTTTTTATACTTTATAGTCAACCAGGATGGATTAAATGAATCAAAAGTGACAGAAAAGGTATTAACATATTTGACAAAAAATTTATATTTCAAATAAATGCTGTTCTTTTAAACTTTTCGTTCATTAAATATTCCTTAAAAAACAAGTATCACAAATGTTGAGCTGCAAATCATCATATTAGAATGATTTCTGAAGGATCATGTGACACTGAAGACTGGGGTAATAATGCTAATGATAGTAAACAGTTGTTTTAAATTGTAATAAATTTTCATAATGTTTTTTTTTTACTGAAATTTTTGATCAAATAAAAAGACACCATTTGTGAGCATAAGAGACTTTCAAAAACATCAATATCTGACCAACACCAACATTTTAAACAGTAATGTATATATTAAAAAAACAAAAAATAAATGCTAAAAAAATAAC
This sequence comes from Cyprinella venusta, assembly GCA_038021265.1. Classification (NCBI taxonomy): domain Eukaryota; kingdom Metazoa; phylum Chordata; class Actinopteri; order Cypriniformes; family Leuciscidae; genus Cyprinella; species Cyprinella venusta. The sequence goes on along the minus strand of CM075872.1, from coordinate 5,312,500 downwards.
AATAATTAAATATAATTCTCATTTCAATAAACAATTACCATTTTAAAATCTAATTATTCATATTTATTAAAACAAATACATATTTTAGGATAGTGTATATGTGAAGAAAAAATATTTTCTTCTTCCATTGAAAAGTTGATGTTAGTTGCATATTATAGTTATAATTTGCATTTAGCGTACAATCGTAATAAACTATAGCGCTATTCTAAGGCCACTAATGAACACTATTGTAAAGTGTGATATTTCGATAACCGCAAACTTGCATGCACCCCCAACCGCTTCATCTTTACAGAAGGCAATCGATATACAGCGAAGTTTAGCTAGTGTGAATGTTACCTGTATGACTGCTGGTATCTGGGAAGAACTCTCCCTGCTTAGAGATACTGGCAGATGGAGGAATATGAAGCTCCCTTATCTAATAAAACGAAAGTGATATGCTTTAGAGACACGTATTATTGCCGGAACTGTGCAAGGTGCAACAATCCGCCTGTGAGCCAAATGATAAGCGGGAGAAGGAAGTTCTCCCTGGTTTTACATATTATGAGATTGAAGAGGATTGCTGAAATCCCACTTTAATAGAGCGCAAAGGCGGCGAAGAAGAACTATGACATGTTACTGGTGAGCAGAGATTTAAGAAACTTCGATTGAGACACTCTGAAGACGTTCGCCGTGAGCTTTAGTGATTCATAGACATCTATTTACAGAATATGGTGGCGGTTGGACACGCAAAAACAACTATTGGAGGTCATGCGTTCAGAATTCTGCGCATGGAAACAGCTAATTGGCGTTCAGTGGTGGAGTTAAAAAATATCTCTTACTGAACGACAGCTTACATTACAGACGGCCTACCTGAGCATTGTTTCTGACCATGTCCATCCCTTTATGGCCACCAAGTACCCATCCTCTGATGGCCACTTCCAGCAGGATAATGCACCATATCACAAAGCTCGAATTTCATTACGAATTTCATTTCAAATTGGTTTCTTGAACATGACAATGAGTTCACTGTACTAAAATGGCCCCCACAGTCACCAGATCTCAACCCAATAGAGCATCTTTGGGATGTGGTGGAACGGGAGCTTCGCGCATCCCACAAATCTCCATCAACAGCAAGATGCTATCCTATCAATATTATATGATATAAAATTTCGAAAGAATGCTTTCAGCACCTTGTTGAATCAATACCATGTAGAATTAAGGCAGTTCTGAAGGCGAAAGGGGGTCAAACACAGTATTAGCATGGCGTTCCTAAAAATCCATTAGGTGAGTGTACAGTATATAGACGTACATATACACTCTCAGAAAAAAAGGTACAAAAGCTGTCACTGGGGCTGTACCTCTTCAAAAGGTAAACTTTTGTCCATTTTAGCTGCTAATATGTACATTTTAAGTGTTGATATGTACATTGTAAGTGTTAATATGTACCTTTTATGTGATAATAAGTACATTTTGGTGCTAATATGTACATTTTAGGTGCTATTATGTACATTTTAGGTGCTAATAAGTCAATTTTAGGTGATAATATGTACATTTTAGGTGTTGATATGTACATTTCAGGAGCTATTATGTCCATTTTAGGTCCTAATATGGACATTTTAGGGGTTAATGTGTACATTTTAAGTGTTAATATATACATTTCAGGAGCTAATGTGTCCATTTTAGGAGTTAATATGTAAATTTTAGGTGCTAATATGTCCATTTTAGGTGCTAAAATGTACCACTAAGGTACCAATATGAAGCGTTTGGGTACAAAAGTGTACCTTTTGAAAAGGTACAGTCCCAGTGACAGCTTTTGTACCTTTTTTTCTAAGAGTGTAGCAACCAGAACAACTGACTCTGTATTATTGAGTTATTGAAAATGAATGTACACCACAGCTGTAACGCCCACTCCATTTTTGCATCATGGCCACATCTCGAGTGCACATTCATTTTCAGTAATTCAATGGACTATCCTCAACAATCCCTTAAACAGCTGATATTTTTAGGTGCACATTTGTCAAATCAGTCTCAAAATGCATTCTACATTTTCAAAATTATTTTACTAGTCATTACCTGAAAACAAAACATATAGTCGTCAACTGACGAGACGACTATCCTTAAAGAAAAGTGAATGAGCCGTAATCAGGCAGCCGCGCTCAGTATATCTAGCCTGGCTTGGAGCAGAAAGCAGTGTAGATGATAACAAGGCATAATGGAGTCTCTACATGTGCCTTAATCACTCCACTTCCACAAAAATCCCTTCCACCTAATAACAGCTCAGATGAGTTTTCTTTGTGCACAACCAATTATGAATAATTGATGGCACAATGCAGAACGTTGAACCATATTTGTGTGGCTTTTAGCCTTGCCCTTCACCATACCCCCGTTTCAGGAGGGGGAAATGCAACCCAAGACGATACCGACTGCTTGGCGAACGGCCCAGAGCGACTGCAGCGCCGCTGTCGGACCACTCCAACAAGCTATTTGGGGCAAAGGTCAATTTACATAAGTTACGAAGAACAACGCGTCACGCGCAACATGATGCTAAAGGTTGATTAAATGTTTCATTTATGCGTCACGTTAGACGTTTCTCCACCTGACGGGTGGAGGGGGGGCTATCAGATTTAATGCATAGGCTAATATGATACCGGATGACCAGGCGCCGGTGTCAAAGCGGATTCAAGGAACTGCATTCCGTCTTTTTATCGGTAAAACAGCTCTCTGTGACGTCAATCGTCAGAAATGACCTTTAAACACAAAGCCATTTTCTTCATCCACCTCTCTTTTTGTGACAGAATGTGGTTTTGCTCTTAAAAACACGAGACGCATAATAGTTACTCTAGTACACAATAGTACATACAGAGCCACAGCGCTGATGAATGGAAAAGGGGGCATGGTCTCGAGCGCGAGACGCAGCGCAATGGTCAGATGTTCGTCTAGCGCATGTTTACGCAGAAAAACAAATAAAAGCAGCAGAACTTACCGTAAACAGAGCTTTACGATTGGCCCAAAGCAAACTTCTTACGTCAGCGCGTGATCTCGTACGTGCTCATACGGGTAATATGAATATTCTGTCATCATTTACTCACCCTTATGTCTTTCCAAACCTGGATGACTTTCTTTCTTCTGCAGAACACAAAAGAAGACATTTTTAAAGTCACCATGAAATCAAAATTGATAATTGACACTGTTTGTTTTTCATTTGCCCTCATAATCTTTTATAAAAATAACCTCCTCTCCCTCTGTCAGGGATATCTCTTCTGTCATGATGTTTACTGGCACGAGGGCATGGCAACCTGTCACTCACATGAGATCCACCAATAGCAAACCACAACCAACAATCAAATCCAATAGACAAAATCCAGTCGTCCTTGTTCGAGAAGCCATTATAAATCACAACAGGGAAGAAAGAGTATCGCAAATGACTCACAACTTCCGTTTTATGCCTACTTTTAGAATTTTGGGAACCAAATAACATTGGAGCTCAGTGACTTCCAATGTATGGACGACAAAAACAAAATAAAAATCTCACAACAAATACTTTTATGTTTCACAGAAGTCATCATGCAGGTTTGGAAAGGCATCACTTTAAGTCATTTTGCATTACTTTGTATTTAAGAAATACCTTTCAGATTTATTGTGATGTTTGCATTTATAAGAAATTTTTATGTGGAGAGGTTTTTGGATTAAAAAGTACACTTTAATATTTGATTTCCTTGTACTAACACCACAAAACTAACTTCCCTCCTGAGGTATACAATGTTATGCCGGAACAGAACAGGAATAAAGTTTGTGACCGTCAAAGTTTTGTGTGTATAAAGCCTCATAATTGAGCCAAACCGTTTTTATTTCAAACCCACAAATGTTTTCTACTAATGTATTCACATGTCTTTTAGCTGTGTAATCTGTATGATTTTTCTAAAGTAAAACGAATAATAGCTTTATACACAGGACTGAAGCAACTAAGGTTTACATAATTTTTCTAAAATATAGATAATCATGTTAAAATGATTGTCATTGTGAAAATGATCCCCCCCCAACAATAAAAACTGCAAAACTAAGCAAAGTTTTAAAAGTTTGTGCATATATTTTGCTTATACTTTTTGCAAAAGTATATACGAAGAGTTCAGATGCAAAAGCCTCTAAGTGCCATTTGAAATTTTCTTCTAAAATGATAATTTTTATCAATCTTGTATATTTAAATTCAGTAATTTCACTTAAATGGCAATGAAGATTACCTATTAACTGTCATTTAAGTGAAATTACTGAACTTAAATATACAAGCTTGATAAAAATGGGCATTTTAGAAGAAAATTTCAAATGGCATTTAGAGGCTTTTGCATCTGAACTCTTCATACACATACACACACTGGATTACAGTGCATTAAGAAATGTTAAATAAAAATTTAGAATAAAAAAAAATGTACAAGTAAATAATCTTTCCCCAGTGGCTAATTGTTTTTAATTGTTCACTAATGTATTTATGCAAAACTAGACTTGCATAATTTTGCTACTTAGATATGCATCTTTGATATTTAAATCAAAGCAAGACAATAGCGGTGATTCAGGAAGTCAAAAGAATGGAATAAAAAAATAAATAAATGTAGAACGAGCCATGCACTAAAGTTGAATAGTTTAGCTTGAGAACATTTGAGAAAGAATATTAGAAAGAATATTAAATGTCCATTACTTATAATAGCATTAAACAGAAAAAGAAAATCTTCTTGAAGCTTTCTCTTATCAATGCGCTAGTGGGGATGAATGATCAGATGAGGGAGATGGAGGAGAAGAAGAGTGGGAAGTAAGCCGATCAAAAGTTGTCTCAAACCTGCATGAATTTCTCTTCTGTTGAACAAAGGAAGATATTTTGAAGAATGTCTTTGAAGAGATAATGGACAACATTGACTTCTATAGAATTTTTTTCCAACTATGGTAGTCAATGGTGTCCATCATCTCTCTTTACCGACATTCTTCAAAATATCTTTCTTTGTGTTCAACAGAAGAAAGAAATTCATACAGGGTTGAAACAACTTGACATTTTTAAGTGAAGTATTCCTTTAAGTCTTGTTTTCAAAACAAGACAAATGTCTGCCAATGATATAAGAAAAATGATCTTGTTTTCCCATTGAATTGAGTTTATATTTCTTACCCCAATGGCAGATATTTTTTCTTGCTTTAAGCATAAACTCACTTCGATTTAGTACATTTATCCAGACAACGAGAATTTTCTTAAGTAAATGTATCTTGATTTAAGAATGTTTGGATATTTTTCAAAAGGAAAATATTTTTTGTATGCCACTTCTCAAACTGTGCGCTCAGTTCTATTTTATTGTTTGCATCAAGTAATGTTGCTTTAAAAGCTGCTTCTCGATACTCACTAAAACAGAGAAGGTCAAATGGACTGTGAAGTTAATTTGTAATGAAGACACTGGGGTAGAAAGTCAATACAACAATGACAGCGAGGTTACAATTTAGGACTCACAGAAAACGAATCTGGAAAAAATTACAGTTTGTCTGCATAATAAACTGCAGATATTGGATACAATAACAGCAAATTACAGCTATACCGTTTCACCGGTGAGCTTCAGAAGGGAAGGAGAGACAGAGAGATGTGCGGGGTGTGGATACGGTTGTCAGAATCTGAAAAAAAATATTTTTTTTTACTGGTTTTCATGCATCATGTGATCAGGCAGATTAGACTCCGGCTAAGATGACTGAGGCATGAACATCAAATGTTCGCGAGAAATTGAGAAATGATAGCTCTGCTCTGAAACCTAATCTCTTCACAGGGAGAACAACAGAGAAGACAGCTATTTATAGATACTGGGTTTATTTAGCGCATTTTGTGGCCACAACATCAATACACCTTCGGGGAATAAGTCGGCTCAGCAGAAAACAGCTGGAGGATCACACATGGGGTCATTATTTTCAGATTCTCCGTGCATTAAATAGTAACTAAGCTTTAGGGCCCGATTCTGTCTCCTGTTTCTGATCTCTGCTCGCGTTCCACCTATTGGGACATTTGACGGGACACAAATTAAAATCTGACTGCTGTTTCACGTTCTTTCCTTTTTTTTTTAATCAAAGCTAAACAAACAGAACTAATCATAGGCTTGACTTCCAGCAGACCTCCATAAATGGGAAGCCGACAGCGATGCTGACAGAATGCTGAAAGGCCTCTTCCTCGAGATTTATATGTGGCATCCACAGGTTAAACGGACCACCCGCTCGCAAATATCATCAGTGTAGAAAACTAAAGGGAGTACAAAGCTGTGGTTTATTGCTATATGGGAAAAGGACTTCAGGAACAAGAGAGCAATGCTCTTTAACAACAGGATTTTATGAGATCTGCAAACATCAAGAGTGTGATTTGAAACCACTAGAATGGGAGATATGCAAAAAGACAATTGCACAGTAGCACAGGGGGTTTCAAACTGGGATGTTTAGAGAAATTGTAAAAATGAATCAAAAATAAATAACGTAAAGTTACAAATATTAGATCAAAATAACAATAAATAAATAATACAAATTAGATTAAAACACACAAATGAATACACCGTACAGTACTGTGGTGAGTAGAAAAAAGTATACTAATAACTGATTTTTACATGGCTCAATAAATAGTTTCTTTAAAATTTCGGTGATCCCGGACGAGCCCCCAATTGTTACGACCTGTGGCTCTTAAGGGACCCAACAAAATTGGGACACACGAGAAAACCGAAATTTTAAAGAAAGTGTTTATTGACAAAAGGTTTACACAAAAGTGTTTACTAAAAAATAAACAGAAAGCACAGCTCAGATGAGAAATGGAAACACAAAAGTGTTGTAAAAAGTAACTAAGTATCGCAATAAATTGGATTAACGAAATATTGTAACTTTTATAAGTAACATTTCAGTTATGAACAGTTTTCAGTTATCAACAGTTATGAACAGCTCGTGCAAGCATGCGTGTGCGTGTGGTCTGTGAGAATGCACACTTTGGTTGCAGTTTCGCTTGTCGCCAGAGGGGGCGTAGTTCCCCAAAAACTCAGAGACTTGCGCAATGCACCTTTAATGTTTTAACTAACATGAACTAACCAAGAGCAATGCATTTGTTACTGTTTTTGTTAATCTTTGTTAATGTTAGTTAATACAAATACAGCTGTTCATTGTTTGTTCATGTTAGTTCACAGTGCATTAACTAATGTTAACACAATTTGAATAAAGTATTACTAAATGTTGAAATTAACATTAACAAAGATGAACAAATGCTGAAGTATTGGTCATTCTTAGTTAATAGTTAACTAATGAACCTTAATGTAAAGTGTTACCGAGATTTCTTGGAAATAACATGCACAAATGATTCATTCACAGTAAGATATTGATTTAACGTTGACAATTTCCCAGTCAAGCTGATAAGAATTCATACAATGCGGTTTCAGTTTAATAGATTCAATTTTATTCCCTATTCTGTCATCAGACCACCATAACTCTATCCATCTGCAATATAAGAATGGACATACATTTAATTAAGTGAAAGAGTGTCCTTTTATTGAATATTTGGCCAAAGAAATGCTGAACTAAAGGAAGGAGTTTGAACCCTTAGAGAGAGACAAAAACCAATGCCATTTGTGAAAAGTCTGAGAACTTTCAGAGAAATATAAATTGTTATATATATATATAAATTTACTAAAACTCCAACTTCACAAATAGTTCCTATGAATCATGAACAGATGTGCTTAAACACTCACCATCTGCCACTGGTCATGCAAACAGATCTCATCCCACTACCAGTACATCACATATTGTCTACAGAAAACTGTTCATGAATAATAAGACGGGCTTATCAATATGTTTACAAATGCACTGAAAAAGTCCACAGCATATACAAAACCGCCTCTTGGCTTTTAGCGTTACCTCATCAAAGATTTGTAATATTGTGTGATGACTTAGGAAAGCGCATAAAAATTGCAGGAGAATGGACTGAGAATTCATGTTCCTCCATCAACCCCTGATATTTGGTTGTTTGCACCACCTGCCCTGTTAAAACCCCATTCAACCCAAAATCATCCAGCTACGGCTGTACATCCCATATGCTGCACTTGAATCTGATCGCAATACTTCAGTATATGAGCCGAGAGCGCAAACACCAATAAAGTATCCAAAGCTTCTGAAAGTCTGTTGCCAGTTCTGACCATCTGGCATTGAAGAGAAGGCCAAAAGAAGAGTTCAAAAGAAACCAGTTTATGATTCAATTTATAAGACCTTAATTCAGACAGAACAGATCATTGCAGTTTAAACTATGGCAGAAATGCAAATTTGAAAGGAATATGTCATACAAATATACGTACTACAAAAGGCTACAATGATTGTCCATGTTGTTCGCAACAAAATTCTTGGCCCGCTCTCGTTTATGTAAACTACACTGAAAAAACAGTCACATTGTGAGAGATCATCAAAGGTTATTCAGTATTCAGCAACTTGACCCTTAAACATCACATGCAAAAAGTTCATAACAGAGTCACATATACATAGAAGTCTTAAAGGTACAGTAACACCGAAGAAAAGCCTTTTATAGCACCTGTTTCGTACTGCAGAGTGTGTGAGCAAAACAGCAGTGTAACTCAGTGTCTCAGGGTTGTGCTAATTCAATAGAGTGCAACAGTCGGGTTCCAGAAGTAAAAACTCATTCATTTTCTTCATAGGTAAACAGTTTTTCTAAACCATTAAAGACAGGCCTACTGTTAGGACGTTGTTAAATGGAATTGCATCTGTCAAAGCCGTCAACCAGCATTATTTTAACTTATCTTAGAGTGATTGTGTTTAAAAGAGGAATTTGTGATGAAAAACTACATTACCCATGATACAGTACAGAAAATTCCACCAATCAGAGACACCACAAGCAAAACAGTGTCCCGACATGACGCTGAGATCTTGGGACTTGAGTCTGCGCACTTGCATTTTCGGGACCAGACATGCGCAGTCGTGAGCAGGAAGTAAAGCCGCGAAATCCAGGCCCCGCCCCCATTCTCACAGAATCAATCGCAAGCACACACGCTGCACTTTTCTTAAGTGGCCTATGTCTGCTGATTGCAGAACCTCGTTAAAATAAGGTATTACTAACCACAGTCAACATTATGAAAAAAAGTCTGTTGGTGCTTCAGTGACTACTTCGCAACAGAGAACCTGTCAATCATGATGTCAGAACACCGTTTTTATAGCATCAAATAACTTACTAAAAACAAACTTATTTTAAAAACAAACTCTTGAAATTGCATCAACGTGATAGAAACTACAGTAAATGACAGAAACTATCTTTGGAAATAGGATATGTGAAGTGTAATTTAATTGCTTAGTTGGTCTCGCGTCCCGTTGAATAACATGGGGAGGCGGGGTTTACGACCTATACTAGGACCGGCCACTGGGGGGCGATCGAGACGTTTTGGCTTCACTTTTGAGGGCTTGTGCGGCACGCTTGGCCAAAACAGTTATTTAGCTCCGTCCCCTCCCATGAAACACTGTGAATGGGAAAATCAAACTCCTTGCATTCTCAAAACACTTATATACGCATATTTATCTTGCAATAAACTTAAAATACATTGTTTATATATATACTGTATAATCAACATGTTTAAATGAGTAGTTTAATATTTCTCCATCGTTTTTTAATATGATTATGCTTTTTGCAATGCTTCATGGGATTGTCTGATTTTCAAATACGTTTATGCATTAAAACAAAGCTAGTAATGCCATCTCAATGGTTGGCTTGGTTCATGGCATAGAACACTTTAATGAACATTTTTTTTTAATCAAATGGGAGAAATTAATGGGAAAAAAAACACTGCTGATAGACTCTAAATTAAATAGACTCAAATTTAATTTAACTTCCCAACCTTGATGCCTAAAGTTCAGAGGCAGAAAATTCAAATCTATTGAAATCTTTACATTTTATACATTTTTACAATTAATTGTATTTTCTACTATATTGTGATTTTCTATATGGATTATTATTATTATTTTTATTTTTTTCGGATATTTATTTATTTCTATGTCTAACTCTGTGTTGTCGTTCTTCGTCGCACTGTTTCGCTTTGTCTTGGCCAGGTCGCAGTTGTAAATGAGAACTTGTTCTCAACTGATTTTACCTGGTTAAACAAAGGTTAAATAAATAAAATAATAATAAAAAAAAACATTAAAGGGTGATTTTATTAATATGGCTGTTTTTAGATAAATTAGGAAGCATATGTTTACCACCCACTGACCTGAAGCAGCATGTAAGGCTAAATGAAAAAGGCTATGTGTGCATGATGGAGCTGTCAGGTTCCTCCCAGCTCATATGTTGGCTATGTGCAGACAGTCGAGCGCATGCATCAACGGTTTAATCTGAACACTGGAACATAAAGTGCAAGTGCTCAAAATAAAAAAAAGGTTGCACGGCTTCCACTGGTCATGATTACTGGCAGATAAAGCTGGGGCTGTATATGAAAGACTTTTTCCAATCCTGCAGAAAGGTGATAATGGTCTCCGGGATGAGGGGAAATGGCAGGGACTTAATTTGACTCCACATTCTAAGCTGTGGAAACGTCTAATTAAAGATCTGTGGACTGCACACATGCGACAAGAGCTCAGTGTGCATGCTAGAATCTGTTCCGAAGCATCATTAGCATGTTAGACCTCTGAAAATGAACAGTTTGAACTCGGATAATCCGTGTTCCCTTGCAAACAGGAAAAAAGTCATCGTGTCTGCTCTTTCTGGAACACACGTGAGCTCATGGGAACTGAAGCACACCCCATTTTACAAAGCTGATAAAGTGAACATGAAGAAGCACTCTTTGTAATACTCTGTAGACCAAATTTAGCAAATATATAAATGTCTCAAGGTATATTTAATTCATAACACACTGTTGCATAATCAGGTTAACACAAATAACTTTGTCCTCAAAATTGCGACGGTTGGTATTAAGAGAGCAGGAGTACACTTTCTACTCTAGTGAATACTTCTGGAGTTATTTTTCAATGTCATTTTTTTTAAAATATGCGCATACCTTCACAAGAGTTTTGTCTAAAGATATTTCAGTTAAATTTAATCTATTTAATGCACTTTTTTTTTTCTTCACGCAATGGGCTAAGTTGTCACAACAGCAACGTTTTCAGCAAAACTAAACATGTAAAATGATAACTGTTTTGGTAAGCAGACAATGTAATAAATTTATTGTTAAACAACATACCCTGACTTATTACTTCTTATGAAAACTTCTAATTTAAGATTTTGAACAGAATCAAAACCTTACTGATATATATATATATATATAGCTCTGAGTTTTCCCTCCAGAACAGGACATGTTTAGAGGCCTATAAATCATAAGCACAATGAACAGTTCTCTAGATGATTCAAGTGATTAACTATCAGAGACAAAATTAATGACTGTGTGTATGTGTATATAAATGCTAAATAATGAGAGAAAAAGAAACAGAAAGGGCAAAGGAACATTGGGTTTGCGAGTAGAGTAGAGTATAGAGTAGAGGAGCAGAGTAGAGTATAGAGTAGAGTTTAAAGTAGAGTATAGTTTAAAGTAGAGTATAGAGTAAAGTAGAGTATAGAGTAGAGTAGAGTATAGAGTAGAGGAGAGTATAGAGTAGAGGAGCAGAGTAGAGTATAGAGTAGAGTTTAAAGTAGAGTAGAGTTTAAACTAGAGTATAGAGTAAAGTAGAGTATAGAGTAGAGTAGAGGAGAGTAGAGTATAGAGTAAAGTTTAAAGTAGAGTAGAGTTTAAAGTAGAGTATAGAGTAGAGTATAGAGTAGAGTAGAGGAGAGTAGAGTATAGAGTAGAGTTTAAAGTAGAGTGTAGAGTATAGAGTAGAGTAGAATAGAGTATAGTAGAGTATAGAGTAGAGTAGAGTATAGAGTAGAGTTTAAAGTAGAGTGAAGAGTAGACTAGAGTAGAGTAGAGAAGAGTAGAGTAGAGTAGAGAAGACTGGAGTAGAGTAGAGAGTATAGAGTAGAGTAGAGTAGAGAGTATAGAGTAGAGTAGAGAAAAGTAGAGTAGACTAGAGTAGAGTAGAGTATAGAGTAGAGTTTAAAGTAGAGTGAAGAGTAGACTAGAGTAGAGTAGAGAGAGTAGAGTAGAGTAGAGAAGACTGGAGTAGAGTAGAGAGTATAGAGTAGAGTAGAGAGTATAGAGTAGAGTAGAGAAAAGTAGAGTAGAGTAGACTAGAGTAGAATAGAGTATAGAGTAGAGTAGAGTATAGAGTAGAGTTTAAAGTAGAGTGAAGAGTAGACTAGAGTAGACTAGAGTAGAGTAGAGAGAGTAGAGTAGAGAAGACTGGAGTAGAGTAGAGAGTATAGAGTAGAGTAGAGTAGAGAGTATAGAGTAGAGTAGAGAAAAGTAGAGTAGAGTAGACTAGAGTAGAGTAGAGAGTATAGAGTAGATTAGCTGCCACAAAAGCAGGGTCGATGTAATATTTTCCAAGCTGTAATTCTTTTTAGTCCTAAAAATTGGCCCACATGAAGTGATAATTTTTTTTCCAATCCAGCCCTTGACCTAAAATGAATGTGGCATGCCCATATAAAAAGGACAACCCCCCTGGAGTAACCTGGGGTTAAGTGTCTTCCTCAAGGGCACAATGGTGATAATTCATGGACTTGCTCTTAGGAATTGAACAACTTTAAACATGAAACGTATAGCATTTTCAGAAAAGAGCAGAATACGGGATGGATCACCCAGAAATGAAAACACTGTCATCATTTACTAAGCCTCATGTCATTCCAAACCTGTGTAACTTACTTTCTTCTGTGGACCACAAAAGGAGAGTGAGTAAAAGAATACATTATGGGTGAACTAATCCTTTATTTATTTATTAGATCTTTAGGTTGCATTACATTCTGTTTGTGGGTCTCATTTAGAAGTGAATGATTCACTCATGTCACGAAAACACTTTTTTACAGGAAAACATGGAAGCCCACAGGAAGCAATCTGCATCTCAGAGTGAGTCAGTTATCCCCCATATATTCCATCTAATGCTCTCAGAAGAGCCTCGTGGTTGGGAAACTGTCACACCACACTTTCAAACCTGAGCTCACAGAGCCGAAACGATCACACAATCTTCAATCATCATCACATAATCGCACCTTTACACAATGGAGGCCTCAGCACGTAATGGATTTGTACTTTCAGGGTCCCACAGGTTTGAGCACAGCACGGGGCAGGGACGAATTGTTCCCTTCTAGCACATTTAATTGCAAGAGCTTTCCTTCATGGAAATATGCTCACACTCCAAAGATCTACAAAATCAAATTATTCTCTCATATATATGACCTACATGGTTAAAGGGGTAATTTCATTCCCTTTTAATTCATTTTATATAATAATAACAAAATAAAACTATTATTATATAATAAATAACAATATGAACGTGTAGAAAATAAATAAAAATAAACGCATTATAATACTAATATGGGTGGTGATGGCGCCGTGGATAAGACACATGCCTTTGGTGTGAGAGGCCGGTTCGAATCCACTGTGACACCAGTGTGTCCCTGAGCAAGACACTTAACCCCTAATGGCTCTAGAGGCGTGCGACCTCTGACATATTGAGCAATTGTAAGTCGCTTTGGATAAAAGCGTCAGCTAAATGAATAAATGTAAATGCAATAATTTATAAAATGTATGCTATTAATATAAAAAACAAATAATTACATTTTAATCAAATTATATATATATATATATATATATATATATATATATATATATATATTAGGGCTGTGCAAAAGTTAATTGCAATTAATCGCATCCAAAATAAAAGTCTGTGTTTACATCATATATTTGAGTGTGCTGTATATAATTATTTTGTATATATAAATACCTCGTCATGCATATATTTAAGAATTATTTGCGCTTAAATTCAGTATATATATATATATATATATATAAATACATAATCTATATTATATAAATATTTATATGTGAATAACACATTTTCTTAAATATATACATGCATTTGTGTGTATTTATATATACAAAATAATTATATACAGCACACACAAATATATTATGTACTTTTATTTTGTATTAAATATATTATGTAGACTTTTATTTTGGATGCGATTAATCGCAATTAACTTTTGCACAGCCCTATATATATATTGCTCTTGATAGAATTAAACTAATCAATTTGATGGTGAATCCAGAAAGGTTCAAACAACAATGACAATTGGAGATTCGCCCATTGTAAAGTGCAAAAAACTTTGAGTCGATGAAAAGTAAGATAATATCGGAAGGGCATTAAATGTAGTCACGCAATGCTGACGTTGTTAATATTAATAATTTGAGAACAAAGTATAATTTGCACAGTTTGACGTGATACTTCCATACATACTTCCAAAAAAAAAATCTGTGATTTCAAATCCCAGTATCCACACCGGCGCGGCGACTGAGACACACACTCTCCTCAAAACATTGGATTCATCCGCACTGTGCCTTGCCGAGGCACAACCCACGTAAAGTTGATAATTCCGCAAATAACTGCAATTGCACATTCTGAACAGAGATGGCGACAGAGGAAAAACTACGGACTGCAGCTTTAATTAAACCTAAATTAAAATGAGTGCGGGATTGTTTCAAAAAATGTCCTTTAAGAAAGCTGCAATTCCTGCACCATATTTCATAGTACATCTCAAACGATAATGTTAACGGTAAATTTGATTCTTAATGACCTCATTAAATGAAAGTTTCTCATTATTTAATAAACATCTCTCATCACAATGACATAAAGACATGCTGAAGGTATGCTAAAAGCCAAACGGTAGACACTAACATGCAAACTGCAATCAAAACAGCAGCATTCTGCTTTCACAGTGCCTGCACTTCAGTCTAGTAGTGCCGCAGTCTTCCCTTTCCCTCAAGCTCCTGTGGGAAAGGTGCGGACCTCGACGAGAGGCATGAGCAAGAGAGGAAATGATGTCAGCTTTGTCATTTTTCTACACAACGGCGGTAAATGGGTCATTCACACAGAAGGACCACAGCCAGGGGCCACCTGACTGAGCAGCTACGATTATTTTTGGATAGGAGGGAGGTGTAAGTTGGCCAAATCATGTCAGGAGAGCTGGATAATGGAAGGGAACGTTTTTGCAATGACATTACGGAGATGAATTGCGCACAGAGCTATTGTTACACTTAGATTGAGCAATGCCTCTCAGTATGAGAGTTTGAATGGTTTATATACTTGTGATGATTAATCTGGGTCACCGTAACCATGTAAGCCAACCTCCAGATTTATATATGAGCATGATGAGAATTACATGCATGATAAAAAAGATAATCATCTTGCACCTTCAAAAAGCTGGATTTCCTGACCCGGAGTTGACCTTCTGAGTTTAAATCTACAAATGAAAGATCTTCATCATCCTTTGTCTTTCATAAAACATGTGAACAGCAAAGGGAACCTCCCTTGAACTATCATTCAATTACAGTATTGATACAAAGCTAGTTCAGATGGGAGTACCTCATGGTTCTGTCCTGGGCCCGCTATTATGATGACTGTAAAAGATCTCCCTCTTCTTGACCATTGATTATTTGTCTTTGATTTACGTATAAGAAGGTTAATACATGCTCAGCACCTTACCGACAAGTATATTTACATTCGTGTCATCACCTCTGCTGTCTCCGCACAATAAATGCGATATTTACACGTGACCTTTTGACATTTCATTTTCTGTACTCATGCATGCGATGAACTGCAACATAACAGGCAAGGTAAGATCTGACCCATGACATTTCATTTCATCATTTCTTATGCTATAAATTGTTTCATATTCTAAACATCTCAATGAAAAGATGAAAAATCATCATGGGGGACAGATATTTTCACTCTAATCCATCATTCAGCACCATATGACTCTTTAGACCTCAACAAATCCCTTTATCTGCAGCCAATCCAAGTGTGATCTCTTTTCCCTGTAAGATTATGAATTGCCTGTTATTGTCTAGACCCTGAGAGTTGTCAGGAAGCCAAGATGCTTTGTTCGGAATCTGAAGTGCAAAAAAAAAAAAAAATAAAATAAAAATATAAATGTAAATAATAATATAATTTAATAAAATTTAAATAAATATTATTTAATTATTTATTTAATATTAAATAAAATAAATATTACTTATTTATTAATTAAATAAATATTATTTAAAAAAAATAAATGAATATCAATGCAAAACATAAATAATAATAAAACGAAATGATCAAAATCTAGTCTTTTGAGAAAGATAAAACAAAACTATTTGTAAAAAAAAAAAAAAAAAGATAGATAGATAGATAGATAGATAGATAGATAGATAGATAGATAGATAGATAGATAGATAGATAGATAGATAGATAGATAGATAGATAGATAGATAGATAGATAGATAGATAGATAGATAGATAGATAGATAGATAGATAGATAGATAGATAGATAGATAGATAGATAGATAGATAGATAGATAGATAGATAGATAGATAGATAGATAGATAGATAGATAGATAGATCCACTACATTTATTTTTATGATAGTCAGTGTGGTCCTAAAGATTAGATTTGAAAACTAAATTGGATTTGCTGCATGAAAAAAAAATAAAAAATAAAAATAAAAAAGCCAAACAGAAAGAAATGCCAAAAAGAACAGGCACACAACTGAGCATTTGTTAGCTTTTGTAAACATAAAATTGTATATACACACATTTTCAAGAACTCCAGCATATACCTTTATCCAGAAAGCACACACATTATTCCACACAAAGACTGTGCCATTATCACAGTAACCTTGAGCACTTCTTCAACAGTACCTGGAAGTGTGGGTGAACTGGGAGAACGTCTGAGACACTGCTTGTGCTTTTAAGAGCGGTCTCTCAGAGTCAGACAGCTCGAGACACCTGACAGACACCCCATAATTACAGACGGGAAGATCATAGACTACTGATGATATTGGTTTTACTCTAGATCAGATGAGTTCAAATTCACTTGCAGGGAGGAAGTTGGTCTGGTTTGATAAAGTGGCAGATTCAATTTACTTAAAGAGCCATCAATAAGTGACATCGCACTAAATTATAAAACACAATGTGCCAGTGGTCAAAGAAAAGGTCAACAGACTTATCTCTGGAGGAATTAAGTTTAAATTATAGTTCAGGCAAAAATGAAAATTCTGTCATCATTTACAAATTCTCATGTCATTCCAAACCTGTATGAACTTCTTTCTTCTGCAAAACACAAAAGGAAATGTTAAACAGACGATTGAGGCTGCCGTTTTGTATAAAAATGAAAGTGGACAAACACTGTCAGACAAAATGGCCACATAAAATTACTTTAAAAATTGTCCATACACGTCTTGCATTACATTCAAAATCTTCTGAAGTCATATTTGTGTGAGGAACAGACCCAAATGTCACTATTTGCTTAAAATTTTCCATTTCACTGTAGCTCTTAAATCTTTTTTTATACAAACTAACGACATGTTAGCCACAAAACATCTGAAATCCAATGCAGTTTGGCATCATGGCACCAAATGACATAGAACAGCATGAGATTGAAAACTACTGAAAATGAATGCAGGTGAAAACCAATAAGGACGTTTTGATGGTCGCCAGGGTGTTGCTTTGCCGTTGCTAAGGTGTTCTGAATGTTTTAGTGTGTTGTTGTGTGATTGCTGAGGTGTTCTGAATGGTATGATTTGTTGGAAGATTACAAATGTGTCTAAAATCGAATACTTCCCTACTATAAAAAACAACTATACTTGAAAAACAGTTCGTCAGAAGAGTATGGATAGTATTTGAAAAACAGTAGGCGACAACTCCCTGGATGACCTACTACTTCTGCAGAGATTCTGAAGTGCACCTTCGCTGGACACTTCACTATCTTATGAGGCCACAGGAAAGGATTTCTGAATGGAAGTGAAGCGATGTAGCTGACACTGGTAGGTCACGTGATAGTAACACAGCGGATGTAGTACAATCTGAATTTCATTCATACTCTACACAGCGTACTTTTTAACGGTCAAAAAGTGCATTCAAATGTAGTACCTACTCATACAGTATGCGATCTCAGACGAAGCGCATGACATGCACTCATAAAAGACACCTGACCCCTTGTGAGAACGAGTATAAATCATAAATCCGTCCCTTGAACTGCACCATATCCCCAGCACACCTGAATTAAATCTCTATTCTCAGCCAGCATTATCTCTTATGCCACAGTCAAATCTCCCAGCCAATCACGGCACACCCCGAAATAAATAAATAAAAGCGTGTGCTGCCTGCTGCCTCTGGCACGAGATGAATTATGTGAACTGAACCAAGACCAGAACCACATTACATCACTAATACATAATTCTGACAGGTCATCAGTCTGAGGAGAGAAAAAAAAAATAAATAAAAAAAAAATAAGAGCCGCAATCCCATCACACTGCCTGACAGCTTCAATGAAGTGATAAGTTGAGTGGTTTCTGTCATAGACATTAGCGCATAACGTGGCTGCTGTGAGGTCCTTTGGGTCTTGCATTGTTCAAGGACGACGCTTTTCCCATAAGACACTTATGTAAGCTAACAGCAGATGGTGAGAGTGGACTCTAGAGAGGGACGGGGACGCTTTGGGACAACAAGTTTTGTCCTCCGGTAAAGGGAGAGATTAACGTTACTCCCCAACTGGAAAAATTTTGAACAGTCCATCACATCTCCTTTTGACAAATGACAAAAATAACCATTTAGTTATTTATTTTTATTGAAAAACCAAAAAAAAAAAAATCAAAAATCAATATCTTGCCTATTGTGCACATTGAAAGCTGAAAACAAACGTAAATGTTTGAATGTACACTATACATTCTGTTTAAAAAAGTACTGTCAGAGCTGCATGTTAGGACTTTCCGTTCACTCAAGGGAAACCAGGTTTAAGTTTGACCTGGGTCATGTCCCAATCCCATTCCCCTTCACTCACCCTAATTTCCTATTTTGCCTACATTCCACTTTCCTTAAAAGAAAAGGCACAATAGGCACAAAATGAATGAATGAATGGATGGATGGATGGATGGATGGATGGATGGATGGATGGATGGATGGATGGATGGATGAATGAATGAATGAATGAATGGATGGATGGATGGATGAATGCAGGAATGAATTAATGCATGAATGCATGAATGAATGCATGAATGGATGCTTGAATGCATGAATGAATGAATGAATGAATGAATGAATGAATGAATGAATGAATGAATGAATGGATGGATGGATGGATGAATGAATGAATGGATGGATGGATGAATGCAGGAATGAATTAATGCATGAATGAATGATTGCATGAATGCATGAATGAATGCATGAATGGATGCTTGAATGCATGAATGAATGAATGAATGAATGAATGAATGGATGGATGGATGGATGGATGAATGAATGCAGGAATGAATTAATGCATGAATGAATGATTGCATGAATGAATGAATAAATGCATGAATGGATGCTTGAATGCATGAATGAATGAATGCAGGGATGAATTAATGCATGAATGAATGATTGCATGAATGCATGAATGAATGCATGAATGGATGCTTGAATGAATGAATGAATGAATGCATGATTGCATGAATGCATGAATGGCAAGAGGAGGAATTGGGTCATTTCATGCCAAATCAATCAAATTTCAGAAACTTCCCAAGCCAAGATTTCAAATGTCATGGATGTATATGCACCCATTTTCAAGATGGCAGCATCCTTATTTTATTTTTACACAAAGAATGGTGAGTCTAATAGTAAAATTAGTTGACTTTTGCAATGTTTGTTGCATTATATGCCAATGGTGACAGTTCCAAAATGGAAAAAAAAGCCCGATTTTTTATGCCTGTAACTTCTTTTTCTTTTGAAGAAGAATGTCTAAAGAACAAATAACGTTAAAACTAGAAATGCATCTTGTTTTTTCCCCATCAACACAATTACATAGAACATACTGTCTTCGTGCAATAATGCTTACAATGCAAACAATTCTTTTTCCAAAGTTTGCATGACTGTATCTTTAACAGTGTTGAAGAATGATACTTTTAAAGCTCTATCTATCCATCTTTCCATCCTTCTACCCCCATCATTCCAGCCATCCATTAATTTATTCATTCATCCTTTATTTAGATCCCATAGTTTACGAGCAGCTTCTATAGTTTCTTACATACCAGGGTATCCTGCTTTCACCCAAGTTGTATTTAATAATAACTTAGAGGGTCATTAAACATTTAACATAGTATCCAAATGGAATGAAGCAGACATCTTAACTCCTGCTCCAAACCCTGCCCTGTCAAGGTCAAAGGAGAGGAAGCGTAAAGTTAGATATAAAGCCTTGGGTATGTGCATGCACTCATCTGCCGCCACGGACCGACCAATCGAATCTTGCACACACTGAGAGTCTCTAAAGAGCACATGCATTTCTTTCTGCACAGTAAGGCTAAAACAGAACGTTTACCCGGCTATAACCAGAGGGAACACGGCCAATCAACCCAACCTGGGATGGTTGATCCCTCTTCTGTAACGTCAGGAACACCCACAACAAATATATTCATTTATTCAATTCAGACATTCATTAACATGCACGCTGAAGCATGCAACCTGATGGAGTTATTTGCCTTTTCATTGCCTGGGATATCCAAACCACAGAAGTGCATAATTATATTTAGAAAATATGATTACAGGCCATACTTGGTAAAATGCCATACTTCTTGTGGTTCTGTTTTTCATTAATATTAACATAGGGAATGCAAACAGAAAACACTGA
The DNA here is from genome assembly GCA_038021265.1 of Cyprinella venusta. Classification (NCBI taxonomy): domain Eukaryota; kingdom Metazoa; phylum Chordata; class Actinopteri; order Cypriniformes; family Leuciscidae; genus Cyprinella; species Cyprinella venusta. Next base: position 5,291,766 of record CM075872.1, on the reverse strand, counting down.
ATTTGAAAACTGAACATTACATTTGTTGTTCCAACATGACTGCTTCCAGATTTGATTTTCTTTGGACATTATACAATGGACAGATAGTCAGGTCTATGTAAAAGTAATTAGTTTGAGGGCAAAATGTCACTGATTAGGTTTTAACTTTGCTGGATGGCATCACATATAGTCCTGTGCTTTGCATTACGTCACAATTTTTTGTTTTTACCCACATAAGATCAATATCAATGGCACCAAACCAGTTTAAATGCAATTTTAGAGAAAAAACAAGCGGAACTTGCCCACTCAAAACCACTACACAGTATTATATTATCCACTATGAGAAAAATCGTAAATTTTAATCATTTATAAACAAAATAGTAATACCACACCATTCCTCAACCAACCACACAATTTAAACAATCAAACATGAAAAATGTGGAAAAAAGTGTAATACTTTGTTCAAATCAGCCTTAAAGCAACATTGACTATTATAAACACATTAAAGATGGTTTGCAGTATTGTATACAGATATATTTGAAACTGTAATACTGTTAGATCAAACATCTGAACATCTAACATTATTTGACAACCATAAATATGTTTCTGAATTGCTCTTAGGCAAATCTAATAATATAATACAGATATATTTGGCTTTCTATAGCAGGTGAAAGAGATCATGTCGCACACATTTTAACAAAAAATACGCAGACTTCTAGATAGTGATAACTCTCTACTCAGATACGGTTATCGTCCTCTTTCAATGACCAACATCCCTGCAGAAACCACCGAAGATTAATGTTTAAAGTGTACATGATGTTTAATGAAAAAAGCTAAAAACCTGATGGCAGGTAATAAGTGTGTGCACTGATAATGCAATAATTGGATGATGTATTGATTCAGAGTGTTAATACGCAGCTCCTGACATTTGCACGATTAGCTCAAATATTAAGAGTAATATGGTTTCTTTTCCTACATTTACATAATGCAGAGGAAGACCCTAGATATAGGTTCATTATTCACCCACTGTCCAAGAGCAACATAAATGCAGTTGCACCAAATTCAAATGCCATGGTTTTGTGTACCAACTTATCCAATATAAACAGCCTGCAACTACAAATAGTATGTGAAACACTAGGCAGTATATGCAACAATAAACATGAAAAATATGAGTTTGGGGCGTAAGACACTATGATACAGAGTGCACTGACCTTGGTTTCCAGTAGGAATTTTACCATCCACATTCATTAATTAGGGATTTCAAATAAACATTTAATAAACAATAGAAACTAATGAGCCAAACCTAATATTCCTAATACTAGAAATATAACAAAGGTTGATTTGAAGTAAAAAAATATATATATATTTTAAATAAAAAAAAGATTTCGCAAAAAACAGCAAATGCCAACCATCTTGATCATTACATATATATATATATATATATATATACTCTAAAATAAATACTAAATACATATATATAGTTTCATTTTATTATATTATTTAAAAATAAGTTGAAATTACACTGACTGATGGGATTCGATAGAAGCATATTTCATCAATTTCCAACTTCAGAACTCATGCTAGGTTTGTCTTGAAAGGTCTAATGTTACCGTATGCAATCATCAAAATCAATTTCTATGGTAAAAAACAATGGGAATTTCACTTCCAGAACCTGGAAGACTCTATCCTAGTACTTCAGTGGCTAAACCAATGGCATTCAGGTTTGAAAACCAATAAATAAGTAGATCTTGCTGCCAGTTCATTTGTAACTCAGGAAATGGAAGGCCATGCAATGCACATTGCAATGTAGGATTAGTTTTTCTGCCAAATGCAACATCTCATTCAGGTGTTCCAAGCTGAAAACTAGCATACTTTGTGCAGTGTGCATACTGGAAGAGTAGTAGGCCTAGTATGTTATGATATTACGGTATTCCAAACAGCCTACATGTGCTATAGTGCTAAATGATACTCATTGCATCTGTGTGGGTGTTTTCTACCCAACAACAACATGAAAAAAAGAAACCATATTGAGACATTTAGCAAAATGTTTCAGGAAAAAGTTGAAAAAAATACACACATACTGTACACACATAATGACTATGCTTCATCTACCCTCCTCATCCTCTTCTCTCAAATGCAGTGACACAGCATTTCACTCTTCATCTATCACTCTTGAGGGATTAACCTGTATCAATGAACAAGAGAAAACTGGACTCTGTCATCTCTGCTTCGCTAAAGACTGATAGCAAACCAATGGCCAGAGACGTGGCTGAAGAGTATAGTGCAGAAACCCTAAATAACTCATTCACAGCTCAGTTTATGAGTAAATGACTCACTACAGAGAAGCTTTCAGGGCATAACTGAGGAATTCAAAGGTACATATTTTGGTATTTTTTTACATATAGGCAGGTTTCTTACCAAAAAGCTGCTGCAATACCAAACCTTGTATGCTGGTGAAATGAAAATCACTCTTTACTTCAATTGAAATGTTCAGCTATGCAAATTTTGTTGATGCAAACTTGTGAACACCAAAACAATGAACTTGAATGTAAATTCAAACGAACTCTTTGCACAATAGCTATAATTTAAGAAGAAAAAAGAACCTCCGTCCATATTTAAACTCATTCTTCCCCGCTAAAGTTTGGTGGAACTTCTATATTAGAACAGCATCATAAATGAGCAATGAAGCAGTAAGTGGTTTGGATCACATGGGAATTTTCCAGAAAGTTCTTAATGGATCTCATCTACCCCTTCCTTTTTAAATACTACCATGGAACCCGTCCAAACAAACGCTCGACAGTTGCGAAATAGTCACTCTGTGCGTATAGAAGATTATTCACAACAATTGCAGGTAAAAACGGAATGAACTTACCCAAGGGTTGTCATGGTGACTATGGTGTACCAGAAGGAGGCTGGGATGCTGGTGAAGTTGGTTCCCTTGGTGCCTTTCTCGGCGTAGAACATGACGGTGGCAAATATGATGATGGCCATGGTAAGGGAAAACAGGAGGAAGCCCAACTCAGAAGCGCAGCTCTTCAGAGTATACCCGAGGATCCGCAGGCCCTGAGAGTGACGTGAGAACTTGAAGATCCGGAAGACGCGGAACACCCTCAATGTGACAAACGCGCCACTCACGTCCTCGTTCTCAGGCATGACCAGGCCGATGTAGTAGGGCATGATGGCGACCACGTCGATGACGCTCATGACCGAGCGCATGAACTTGCAGCGACTGGGCGCGGCGAAAAGCCTCATGAGGTACTCGAACGTGAAGATGAGCACGCAGGCCGTGTCCATGCAGAAAAACGCCAGCGTGTACTTCTCGCCACACGGCAAGTCTTTCTTGCTGCCTTTGAGGGGTCGGCAGGGGACAGTTTCCACCACGTTCGCGATGACCGAGACGGCGATGAAGAAACCTGTGACGTAGTAGAAAACGAGCGCCATGGTGCTTGTGTGGGGGTTCTCGAAGGCGCGCCACAAGCGCTCCCGCGATGTGCTTTCCGGCGGCAGTGGTGTGTCCGTCGCCATCTCGGCCTCCGTGTCCTCGGCCAGGCGTTCCTGGTTCTCCTTCTTGCGGTCCCTGTACTCTTCCATGCAGCAGTCTCCGATAATGTCCGGCACGATGCCGTAAAACGCCAGCTCCTCGTCGAAGGCCTGAATGCACTCCTGCCGGGGGTAGTGAAGCTTACCCGTACGGTAGAAGTTCAAAATGTGGCGAAACATCTCCGGGTCCCTGTCGAAGAAATACTCCTGAGTGTCCTCGTTGTAGAAAAACTCCTTTTCCGAGCTGCCCAGCAGAGTGTCGGGATAGCGATCCAGCGTGTTCTTCCACGTCTGGAAACGGAGCCCGCTCACGTTCACGAAGAGGATCTCGTCGTTGCGGCTCTTTTTGTCCACGGGCGGTTTGGGCATGTTTTTCTTGGCTAGAGGGAGCCAGCCGACAGCCGCCGCCCTGGCAAACGGTAGCCATGTTGCCACTCCGGCAGCCATCTTTGATTTGGTGGCTAAACGTTGTTACTGAAACAAAAACGCCAAAGAGGAGAACGCCGGTCAGCCCTGAGAAGATTTTCTGAACCTTTCTGGAGCAGAAAAAGTCTTTCCAAACTAATCATCCGAGCCGAGGAACTCAGACTAGTCGGTTATACGTCTCTCGGTTAGTCTGTACATCTAATAGACTAGGAAGGAATCCTCTGAGAATGTTTTCATTATCAGCTACAAAAATGTGGGGCTGTCAAAGTGTCAAAGCCATTTGAATCTCAGGATCTCCATTCGTCAAAAACGATCCTGAAATGACCCATTAAAATTCATCCTTTACAAGTCTTTTGTTTGCAGATTGTGGCTGTGCAAAGAATCAATTCAGCCGTCTAAAGGGTTAACCCTCTTGGCCATATCTTTCAGGCTCTGCTGGAGAATACTGATTTGTTGCTGCGCTTTGCCGTTTCAAATTTTTATTAGTCTGTGATGAGGCTTTCTGAAGTTAGCGAGAGACTATTTCTGCTCTGCCACGTCCTCTTTTTTTCAGATTTAGGAGTTCTATCTCCTTTTTATGCAGTACTCTTGTCTTTATTTTTCTTTCCTTTCTTCAATCTTCGAGTCGGCTACTCAACTCGAGTCGGTTTTCAGTGGGAGATCTCAGAACTAGACACCTGGACTCCACGTATGGCCTTTCCTTCACGCACCTGTCACGAAACAACATAATAACACATTAGGTAACGTCTGAAAGCAACACAGTAGCTACTTTCATCAGCTAGTTTTACGTCAGAGACCGTTCAAATAAACAAGCTTCACAGTCTGTTTATGAGATCTCTCTCACGCTACATTCATTGATACTTTAAACGGAAAAAGGTGTGGCATTACAGCTACATATATGTGTGTGTAATTATAAATACAGAAATACGTACATGCATTTCTTTACATAAATTTGATGTTTATATGCAATAGACACATTTAAACTCTTATATAAATGGTACATAAAAACTACTCTAATTTTTTTTTTAATGCTTTGTTTGTACAGGGAACTATCATTTACGAATGCAATACAAGTCAATTTTTGGCATTCAGGTTCACAACAATCAATAATGTGTTTCCCCACTTCTCAGCTAATGCAACTTCCTGTTGCATCTAAATGTCTCTGTATGAATGAATAATCTCCCTAATGCAGAATCACAAACTTTTTAGGGTAGCATCACGCAATGGGTCCTGGCGGAGGACAGGTGACCCAGCCCTGTCCCAACATAATGCATACAACATGCTCCCACAATCAAAAATCAATAACACATTACTCTACACCTCCAGCAGCTTAGACAAGAACATGCACGTAGATGAACAGTAAATTCAGGGTTCACTTTAGCACAAACGCAGCTCTAAAGCAAAACGCATTATTCAACTTTTTACGTGAATGGAGATGCTCCTAAATTTCCTACAATCCAAAACGCTCCAAAAATCAATGAGTGCTGTAAATAACGCGACACAAAAAAGTCGAGCAAGTTGCCAGCAGTAGCGATAAGTGATGATCTATCTTCATGGACTTGTTACCTCTTGGATAGACGAGAAGATGAAGCGCTCAACGTGACCGAAAGCTGATGAAAGAAAGAAAAAAGGAAAGAAACGGCAATCTCTCTGCAGCAGTCCTAGCATCTCGCATGCAGCTTGTGAAGGAGCGACCGTAACGCCTAGTCCTCCTTGCCTCTCTCTCCTCTCCTCCGCTGCTCTGTTGCATTCGTGCGCTGCCTCTCTCTCTCTCATTTGCTTGCTCAACCTCCCCACCCTCTTTCTCTCTCCCTCCCTCTCTTTCTCTCTACACTTATACACATCCATTTAAAGCTTAATATCTCTTGCAAATGCATCCTGCCCTACAATGGGTCATAGAGAACGAGGCAAAAGCTCGGGTTTCACACAACCTGACAATACGCTAGATCAGACAGTCTACTTGTGCCTTTTGTTGCAGCTTACTGCATTCAGACACATTGCATCCTCTCCTCTTTCAACAGATAGTTTCATGTTGCTCCACCTCTCTCGGCAGTGGGAGTAGCTGGAGAATTTCATTCTTATTTCAGTTTCCTCAAATGTGTCCGGGCACAATCACTTCTGAAAGGACTCTGAGGAAAATTGCTGGGAAAAAAGATGATAAAGCTTTGGGAAATGCTATGTGAGGTTTACATTACTGATATATAACTGTACCATGATATTGTCCAATTTAATTCCAGCAATATTGAGTATGTCTCATTTGCCATTATAAAATTGCAGTATGTACAGTTACATTTTGGACACACTTGAATGAAAATGTGTTTCTCATGATCTGATATATTTTTTCAAAACAGGGGTTTTCAACCAGATTTCACCCAAGGGGATAAAATTATGAAATAGAAGACAAAACACGTATTAAAGGTAGGGTAGGCAATTTCTTTTATAACTTTTTGTTATACTGGTTGAAACTCTCCACATCCTGATAGCAATCAATAATACAAGTGGTCTAAGTATTAAAACATGCATGTACATAGTATCTTCTGAGGAAGTCTCAGGACCAAAAATTTCGGTCAAAAATGCAATGCAATGCAATGATGTCCTATACCTGCCTGTCAACATATGTATCTCCATACCTCCATGGACCCAGCTCGCGTAGACATCACATGTCATCAGCGCAGTAAGTAAGTTAAGGCTGTGCAGAGTTGTAGACAGACAGTCACAAAGCCCCACAAAAAAACAGCAGCCACCTATCACAGTTCCTCCTGAAACAAAACAAAGAGCTTATGCTGCGTTCACGCCGTATTATAAGCACAATTACAAGATGGAAACCAGTGGTGTTCTACCCGGAGCCATTCGCGCCTTCTGACTCGATGCGACAGCAACGCTATCAATGCCGAAATGAATCGGCATTGAAGAACTTGTAAGTTGTTTATGTTTATTATTATTGCAATGTTGTGCTCTTTAAGACATGAGGTAAATTAACAGAGTCTCTCTTGACCTGTTGCAGACTCTGCTCTGGCTGTACGTGTTCATGTGTTTTGAAGGAGGCGTGGCTTTGGAGACACTCTGAAGGGAGGGTGGGAGCACAGGCTTTCAAAGCTAGCTTGCTATTGCTAGCTTCTCCGAAATCGCCTACCCTACCTAATAACCTAAAACAACCTGCATATATGCCTAATTTTAAAAGTGTTATTTCAAGACCTGGAAAAGTAATGTAAATTAAAACAATCTTAAAGGGATACTCCACTTTTTTGGAAATAGGCTCATTTTACAACTCCCCCAGAGTTAAACAGTTGAGTTTTACTTTTTTCGAATCCATTCAGCCGATATTCTGATATTTAGAAGAATATCTGTCACCAGACAGTTTCTGGTCTCATTGACTTCCATAGTATATATTTTTTTCCTACTATGGAAGTCTATGAGACCAGAAACTGTCTGGTTACTGATATTCTTCTAAATATCAGAAAATCGTCTGAATGGATTCGAAAACGGTAAAACCCAAATGTTTAACTCTGAGGGAGTTGTAAAATGAGCCTATTTCCAAAAAAAGTGGAGTATCCCTTTAAAACTCTCAGGGGATTTTTTATGAATATAAATATGCATTTTAGTATATTATTTTATTATATTTTTTTTTTTAATCATTTTGGCCAAGACATAAATTGTGAATGAAAATATTTTGATAAAGATGTCTCATAAAAAAGTATTGTTGACAATGTGAGGGTCTTGTCAAAAGTCCAAAAGTTTGAGTACCAATAACCTAAATACTTCTTAAATGATGTCTGAAAAATTAGTTTCTGTTGACATTAACCCCTCCTACGCATGCATTACTTTGCGAAACTAATATTCTATTTGGCTTTACGTCAAACGGACAAACAGAAAAAAAGATCTCATTGCATCTGCTTGTCGGAGAAAGTTTTAATGACAGTATGTCACTGATGGTGACACTGGTGATGGCGACATTTTATTCGATTTAAATACCTAAATGTTAGTGAGAGAAAAAAAAATAACTTAGATATCAATTTGCATATGCGATGGAATGGACATTGTTTTGGTCATCTTTGCAGGTATATTTCATGAAGCACATACAAAAGAACTGAACTGGAGGCGATGCAACCTGTTTTACAGAATACAGATGATTGTGCAGAACCCCATTGTTAAGGATAACACATGTATGTAGCATACCATTTAAAAAGCATCCCAGCATGCACTACATGAAGCTGGTTGATGAATGTCCAGACTGTGTAGAGCTGGAATCTAGACAAAAAACGCAAATTTTCATTGGTTTGGTCAATTCTCGTACTTCCAGTTGTGTAATTTCATAGTTGTAATGACTCATTATTATTATAAATGTCGAAATATTAATAATAAAGAATGAGTAGGTATGTCTAAACCTTTCATTGGTGTGTAAAATAATCAGCCATCTTGAGCTCTAGATATCAGTAATGGCATAATCCATTGAAAACCACTAATTTACATTCGCAAACTGTTCTTTAGTCAACATACTGTATTATTCATGAGGAAAAAGGTTGAATTCAGCAGACTGACACTCATCCATTTAGCATTTCTAACGACTGCACTTTCCACTGCTGTCTTGCGGATGCATCACACATGCATGTGACTGGGGTCCTGAATGGCTTGTTGTGCTCCACCTAAAATAGAGGGATTTGATTGCATTGGTATTTCTGTATTGTTTACCCTGAGGAATTCACCATTTAATGTAATGGCATACTGTACACAGGACACACATGCATGTAAACATTGTCTGGTTTCAATTATAGAGCAGGTGTTAAATTCCTCACTGAAGTGTCACGGTATACTAGGGACAGATTGAAGGGATGTGCAATTCCATTTGGAGCCACTAGTGGCACAAACATTACACACTTCACAACTCCATAGCAAATGGTACATCAATCCTTTTGATCAAGTCTCACTTTAAAATGAAACACTCACTCTCCAAAGACTAGAAAAGGTCTAGAAGGCCAAAGAAGAAATAGTTATTGATAGCTAGTGTAATTCCCAGTGATAGCATCTGTTATGAGGATTGAACTAAAGGGGTTTTCGGGGGATAACGATTGATTCTGTGGAAGTATTACAGTTTCGATACAGCAAATAGAAAAAACAGGTACTCTCATACAAGAGGAACTCACTGGGATTGAGTGAAATAAGCCAAAATGATGGCAGAATTGATTCCTGGATCCTCAAATCAATGGATGTGTTACAGCTGGAGTCTTCAAAGGTGTTCTGGGAACAAATTTCCACTTCCTGTGACTCTCATGGGACATCTCAGAAATGGTCAAAGGCTCTTTGACAAAAGGAAATGAATTGTTACTACTCTGTATTTCTGCATTCAACAGACTGTCATATTAATACACGACATTATTATATTAATTGGACATGTTTTTTTTTTCTAACTCTAATTAACCAAAGTTTCTGCTTCTACAGTGACAGCATGAAAGATTCTATGAAAAGTTTGTTAGCGAAACAGTTCAACCAAAAATGAAGATCTGTCACGCACACACTCATGCCGTCCCATCGAAAAAAGGACACTATAAACTAACCAAAAACTGGTCCAAATGACTTGCGCCAAGTCTTCGAAACTTATTTGATTGATCTGAGGAAAAGTAAAAAACAAAATTTAGGTCTTTATTAGCTGAAAATGTATTTTAAATCTATTTCACACTTCTGTATATTCAAATTATATGCATGAATACAAATTTTAGTCCAATTTGGAGACTGACAGCCATTGCAACATTATTTAAAATGTCTTTTTATATGTTCCACAGAAGACAGAAAGTCATCAAAAATATTGGTTCAATCCACAACCAGACCTTTATGCATTTTCTTCATAACAGAAAAAAACGAAAAACAGCAAGACTGAGTTAGTAACTTCACATATGGAGAAATGAATTATTGTTGGAGAGGCTGGAATTACAGTGAGAGCTGTTGCGTCATACTTCTGGAGTCTTTCAATGAATGATTGAAGAAGATGGGGAAAAAGCTTTCCTGCAGGTCTCTGTTTTGGAGTGAAGTATATTGCAGTAAAGCGCAGAGGCCAAAATACTGTAACATGCTAAAAATGTCCACTAAATGCAACTGAAATCAAACCTATGAATATACACTTCTGATACCCTACATAGCAAAACATTTGTTAAAAGTATAGTGCTATTTTTCAGTAAACATGGCTTAAACCTACTTAACAATATGGTTTAGCAGCTCACACTCTGAAATGTATCATTGTGACGTGATAAGAGCACCTAAGGGCTGCGCAGTGATGAACAAACTGAGAAAGCTTTTACTGTGAAAGCTACAGTGTTGTAAATATCCATTTCCATACCTTACAGGAGGTCAGTGAGGTGTGGGAATAGTCCAGGACCATCAAAATTTGGAGAGAAGTTGAACACACTGAATACATCCATGTCAGCCTCATACTTCAGCATATACTGGGAAGGATCCTCAGGAAAGTCAAAAACCTAGAAAGTCAAAGCATTTGTAATTTTATATCTAATTATAACAGTGATGACATTTTGCAACCTTTTACAACTGAAACATGCAAAAACATGACTTTTATAAGCAGGGACGTTGTTTCAGTGCATTATCACGGTAAGAAATTCTTGCAAAATGATAAATAATTAATATATATATATATATATATATATTAGAGCCCGACTGATAGAGGATTTTGAAGGCCGTTACCGATACAAATATTTGTTGGTTTTAAAATCCGATATTCCGATATATCGGCCGATATTTTTATTTATTTATTTTCAGAAGCGCGCAACAAAACAGTTTCAGCAGTTTGCAGGATGTGTGGCGTGTCATAAACGAGTGTTGCCGAGTGTTGAGTGTTGAGCATTATAACTGCCGATACCGATAGTTTGGAAAATGCCTAATAGCCTAATATCGGTCGATAATATCGGCCTGCCCTACCGATATATCGGTCTGGCTCTAATATTTATATATATATATATATATAGATATATGAACTAAATTAAGAACTTTTTTACAACAAAAATGAAACATCACTAAACTTACTTAAGCTGGACTATGACTATTATTGTTATTTTTTTCTGGAAACAAACTTTTTTCCATTATTTTCCTGTTTTCTCTTTAAAGCTGCTTTGAAACAGTCTGTTATTTAAAAAGCCTATAAAAAATAAATGTGACTTGACTTGACTATGAGCAAAGGGGAACGCACACACACAAAAATATATTGAATGTCTCTCATTCACCCATTGAAGTTTACCAAAATACTAAGACCTACGGTTTGAGAAACCCTGAAATACTGTATGAAAAGTTTCAATTAGTGATTCAGTATCTACAGTACACCATCATCCATATCACTAATGGACGTGCACCATTACACAGGTAAGGTTATAAGGTTGAGCAAAATTGCTCTTTAGGAAGCAAGTACTCATTCTCAAATCCAGTTTACCATCCATAATATATATGTGTGGCAGTCTGTGCAGACGCTGCTGAGAAATTAAATGTGAAAGCTCACAACTCAAAAAGGGATAAAAAATCTGCCAAACTTCCCAGTTAAAAGCCTCGAATATGAGATTGGGAATGTAGTCGAGATAGCATTTGACAGCGTGCTTAAAATTCAGAGCACAGCCTTCTAAAACTACTAGTCCTCTGGGAAGACAACCAGCACAACACACTGGATCCATTTATGCGACAACTGCAGAAATCTACCACTAAAACACATTCAACCCTCACCCTATAAAAAGTCAGTCTTCACCGTCGCCAAGATAAACAGACGAGAAGAGGCACCAGTACAAAACACAGCTTAAATAAAATAATTGCCAGTGAATTGTGTTGGTCTAGAGAAGCCTCTTTAAAGGTACAGATGTATTTGACTACAGTATATGGAGTTTGGGATCTTGCCACTGTCGCCTTCTCTTACCCTACTGTACCCAAGCTCTCGCGTCTACCGTCGACAGAGAATCTCTCAAAAAAAAAAGCAATAAGCATGACCGGAGGATCTCAGACAAATCCCATTGAGAATCCCACTAGTAAACAAAAATACAACAGTTTTAAAGAATAAGGAGGTATGGCAAAAAATGATATGAAACATTACTTAATTTGGTTCTTCATAGACAGGCCCTTTGGTTACTAGGTAACAAATCTCTGTTTTTAGTTTTGAGACACCTGTCTAGTTTCATTTCACATATTTGTTATTTATACACACCCACGCACACACTCAAAGTCACAAGTTTTCAATTGGTTTTGTACAGTACATTTTGTTCAAAAGTTATATATCAACTTAAGGGTTAGTTTGTCCCACTTTATATTAAATGGCTTTGCGTACTATGTCCTTACATTGAACAATAAGTACAATGTATTATTGTGTTCCTGTTGTATTGTAAAACACTTTTGCTGCTATTGATGTGTGATATGGGTAAGTTTAGGGACAGGTGTGGTGGTATGGGTCGGTTTAAGGGTAGGTTAAGGCGTGAGGGATGGGTCAACTGTGTAAATACAAATGTAATTACATAAAGTAATTATAGCTGTAATTACATGCTGGTATTTTTAATATAATGTAAAAACATTTATGTACACAATGAGTCCATTGTATCGAATTATTAATTTCAATGTAAGTATATAGTACTTAAAGCCACTTAATATAAAGTGGGACCGGTTAGTTCACCCAAAAATGAAAATTCTGTCAGTATTTACTCACTCTCATGTTGTTCAAAACCTCTATGTGTTTATTTGTTCTGCTGAACACAAAGGAAGATACTTGGAAGAATGTTTTTATCAAACAGATCTCATTCCCCATTGACTACCATAATAGGAAAAAATACTATGGAAGTCAATGAGGAATGAGATCTGTTTGATTAAAACATTCTTACAAATATCTTCCTTTGTGTTCAGCCGAACAAATAAACACACCGGGGTTTGGAACAACATGAGGGTGAGTTAATACTGACAGAATTTTCATTTTTGGGTGAACTAACCTTTAGGTTAGATGTTAACATGGTTAGTTTCATATATATATATATATATATATATATATATATATATATATAGTATATAGTTTAAAATTTCCACTACAAGCTCAAAGCAAAAATCATGTACTGTAGCTAAGTAAAATCAAGTAGCTAAAAGCAGTAAACAAACACACATACCTTCATACATACATGCATACATAAATATTTAAATGCCATTTAGTTTCAATGCTTGATTAATGCTAAACTCACTCGAATTTCTTCTATATCATCATATATGTGATATAATAAAGTGCTTGCATTATACAGTAAGTCACAGGTAGCAGTATTATACTATATACAGTACAGTATTACGCATATAGAATTAATAATGATGGTCCGTGCACTAAAACCGAGATACAAGTCTGAGTTTGACCGGCAGTATAAATTGAGGCAGAAAAACATTGAATGTCCATCTTTAATAAAAGTTTAATCTCCGCTGCAATGCCGCTGGAGTTTCTCTCTGCCCTCCAAAACAATCTAATTGATGGATGTGTGTAGTCCACACTTTTATGCAGATAAAACGCGGCAGGCCTGCTGCTGATGTTATTACAGGGACTGTTATCGTGTGCTGTGAATGAGCGATGGGCGGCACTGAGGACTCTGGGAGCAGGGGAACACATAAACTTTCGCTTGCATGTGATTTTTTTACCTCCCTGGAGAGACTCTTCGTTTGAGGGTCAGCTCTCTATAAGCAGCGTTTGCTCGTCACAGGGAGCTTTGGTAAACACACATACCAGCATGAATGATGTATTAACCCCTACAATATTTACCATAGTAACCAGTTTCCAGTATACGTTTGTATGTATATATGTGTTATAATTCTATTTTAGAATTCTATTTTATTATGTTTAAGTATTTAAACATAATAAGTATATTTTGTATAATATAAGTATATTTTTTTTAAGTATATTTTGTATGAATATATTATCCACTACCGTTCAAAGGTTAAGTCGTTTTTTAATATTTTAGAAAGAAGTCCCTTCAGCTCACCAAGGCTTCATTTATTTGATCAAAAACACAACAAAAAGAGCAATATTGTGAAATATTATTACAATATAAAATAACTACTTTTTATTTGAATACATTTAAAAATGTTATTTATTCCTGTTTATTTTTTAGCCTCGAGTCTTGTCACATGATCGTTCCGAAATTGTTCAAATGTGCCGATTTATTCAAGAAACATTTATTATTGTTATCCATGTTGACTGCCTATGTTTGTGGAAATACTTTTTTCAGGTTTCTTTTTCTTTCCAGATTTATTTGCATTAATTAATTGTATTTATTAAACTTATCAAAGCATGTATTAAATAGAAATCTTTTGTAACATTAAAAATGTCTTCACTTTCAATCAATTCAATGCATCCTTGATAAATAAAAGTATTAATTTATCTATTTTTTTTAATCTTATCACAGTTGTTGGCAAAGTTTCATCGTTTTCAAAAAATGTTGAGCAGCAAAAACTGTTTTTAACATTGATAATGAGAAATGTTTCTTCAAATCAGCATATCAGACTGATTTCTGAAGCATCATAAAATTAATAATATGGATGTCAAAGTGCAAAATGCGTTCACAATCTTTTGGTCATTTTAATTTCTTATTTTGGTGACATTAGCAGCAAACTTTAACAAAACAAGTACCAACTTGTATGTTGGCAATAATAATAATAATTTGTTTAAGCTACCTTGTTATAAACACAAATTGTACAGCATAAGCTAGCATGATATATGATGTACATTCTGGGATGTGGGGATATTTTGTGCAGATAAGCTCCCTGCCTAATTACATTTGACAGCATGTTTCCGTTGTTAATGGCAAAGCAATGGAAAGTGCTTTGAGTGCAACTCAAGGAAAACATTTAGAAGAAAAGAAAAAAAAACAACAACTGGGGAGTATTAAAACAAAACTTAGGAAAGTAAACCTCCTTAAACTTGAGCTCTATTTGCATTTAATGTGCACAGTGTCTTCAGAGATACTGCAGAAAAAGAAGACATTATTGTCCTTCATATTTTTTATAAAAGTTGCTAAAGATGTCAGTACTAGTTGCCATGGTTCCAATCTTTCTAAAAGAACAAGGATTATTTCTTCTCCAGAGATTCAGATGTCTCTGTGATGATGTACATTAGCAGGTTAAAAAAGAAACAGACACTTCTTCAAAAAAAAAAAAATCACTCATTTTCCCATCAGCCCTTATCGCTTTCTAATTCAAAGGAGAGTTTCCCTCACGCAAGTTCTCCTCTCTCTTGACTCATCGACTTGATTAGATTTCAATTACGCCACCCTCACTCCCTTTCCAGGACAGACCTAAAAAGCTAGCATGTGGAAACCCTGCTGAGTCCAGTATTGATATAGAGATAGAGAGAGCTGAATATAAAGGAAAGAAACATTATTTATTCATGATGACTCTATAATGATTCCTATTACCCAAATTGCCTGCTTTTAATGGCCACTCTCGTTTGCCCCATCTATATTTCTCCTCGATCATTTTTATTCACTACAGCAAAACGTCAATGCGGAAACAGCAGACACTGCTATAGTCTGAAAGTGAAGTCGTATCAGCATGAGATTCTGAGCCACTATAACAGAAAGTGAGATGTACAGTTCGCTTATTGTTTCATACTGTAACATTCAGGGTTGGGTAAATCTGACGTTGCATGATGGCAAAACAGAATATATAAATAAGGTGGTTAAACATATCCTACCTTGTCCCAAACACCAACCTCAGCCCTCATCCTCCTCCTCAAAGTCTACGCATGGGCTGCTGGGTAATAATCCAATGTTAAGTCCTCCTATTTGACATGTTCCTTTTTTCCGGTTTGGTGAGGAATATTCTACATCTGTGAGTTATAGAGGGAAAACTATTTAGACATCCTACTTCTGAAGGCCTAGTAAGTAAACATTTATAAATAAACATTTATCTTGAAGCTGCATTCATAGTAAAACACCAAACCCAATTAATCAATCAGTCTATCAAACCATCAATTCATCCATCCATCCACCCATCCATCCATCCATCCATCCATCCATCCACCCATCCATCCATCCATTTCTCATCCATCCATCCATCCATCCATCCATCCATCCACCCATCCATCCATCTGTCCATTCACCCATCCATCCATCCATCCATCCATCCAACCATCCACCCACCCATCCACCCATTCATCTATCCACCCACCCACCATCCATCGATTCACTCATCCATCCATCTAAATATCCATCTATCCATCCACCCATCCATCTAACCATCCATCTAACCATCCATCCATCTATCATCCATCCATCCAGCCATCCACCCATTCATCCACCCATCCAAACACCCACCCACCCACCCATCCATCCATCCATCCATCCATCCACCCATTCATTGATCATCCATCTATCCATCCATCCATCCATCCATCCATCCACCCATCCATCTATCCATCCACCCATCCATCCACCCATCCATCTATCCACCCACCCATCGATTCACCCATCCATCCATCCATCCATCCATCCATCCATCCATCCATCCATCCATCCATCCATCCATCCACTCATCCACCCATCCATCCATCCATCCATCCATCGGTTTCATCAACTGATATCTAAAACTCTTCTAGAACTTTGAACTCCTTCAAACTCAAATTGAATGAATCACTATCAGTTACCTTTAATTCATGTTTTTGAAAGCCTGACTCATCCACATTGGTAAAATCAGTAGTGCACTCTTCGTCTGGCCTTCTCTGAAGACATGAAAAATAAATCAGAATTGTGAAATGCATGCCCAAATAAAATTACATGACTATAAACACTTCCAAATAAATAACTGCAGTAATATAATCAATGACACTCTCCATTAAAAATGACGAAGAAGAAATGCATCACAGCAGTTTCAAAACATTTATATTTTCATTAATATTTATAACTTTAAACTGTTGCAGAAAGAACTGCAACGTGAGGCTTCAAAAAGTGAGGATAAAATACAAACATATGGGGAACAAACCATAAAGAGTTAAACAAGGCCTTGCCAATATCGAAGCATTTCCTTTCATTACGAAGTCAAAAGAATCATTTGGAAATCTACAGAAAAACCTTCAGTTTGAGAAAGCAAGCACTTCAGGCTGTTAGTGGATAATAGATCTGTGATATGAAGCCCTCTAAGGGCCCCGCATACGATAAAGCTAATTTAACTCCATGACATCAGCCAGTAAAGAAGTTTCAGGGCCAATTACTTGATTGTTTCTGACAACTGTTTACCAATATGCCCTGGTTATTTATGGAGTGCGCTTCTTTAAACACACCAAAAAAATGTCTTAAACAGGTCACAGACCTTTTGGATC
This sequence comes from Cyprinella venusta, assembly GCA_038021265.1. Classification (NCBI taxonomy): domain Eukaryota; kingdom Metazoa; phylum Chordata; class Actinopteri; order Cypriniformes; family Leuciscidae; genus Cyprinella; species Cyprinella venusta. The sequence goes on along the minus strand of CM075872.1, from coordinate 5,274,515 downwards.
ATCCACAACTTTCAATTGACGCAATTAGACAACAATGCAGGAAGGAAAATCTGTGCACATTCTCGCATCACCATTGGAAACTGGGTCAAGTATTGTAGTGGCTCACATATCAGCTACTTTGATTGTATAAATGGTTTAGTAATCTGAGAGCGGTTTCTGGTCAAGCCTTGATTTGTTTTGGAATAATGTCTTGGACGTGCCTATTATATGAATGTCAGTGGGGTTGAAGCATCCAATTGTGCATCAGTAGCATGACCTGAACCATCCATCTTACGTTTGACTGAAATAGGAATCATGAGCTTTATTTTGTTCGCAGTGGACATTTCGTCTAAGCGCAACATCAACTTTTTAAGGACAGCACGATGTTGCGTGTAAAGGCGGACCTGGTCATGAAATCAATATGAACTCATTCAGGGCCGTTCACTGACCCCTCGTCAGCACCGATCCCGTATCTCTTTCATTATCATGTCTGGCTGTGGCATGTCAACCTTTCTTAAGCCTCCAGTAGACGATTGATAATGGATGAAGCCACGAACTGACCGTGCCGCCACTGCCACAACGCAATTTAATCTTCCACGGCGACTGCCTGACACAAAAAGGGTTTAGTGTTTGTCGAATCTGGTCACAGAAATCTTCATTGTACAATTGCAATGGGACATGCAGCGTGAGCGTAAAAAGAAATACTGAAGAAAAGGCTGATATTAGTGTGCATAATTTCTTAGCATCACTAAACTGAATGGCAAAAATAATGACACTCTCCTCTGCTATTAGTTACATAAAGAGATTCGTTTCCCAAACTCAACATCTTTAAAAGAAAAAAACATGTTATATAAATGCATTACTCATAATAAAAGCCACTGCGTGACTATAGATTTGGAACATCATATTGTCCAAATTAAGTCATATTACATGGCAAGAGCAACGTGTACATGTACGACACAAATTTAGAACATGGTAAATAACAACAAAATTTGCATTTTGGCATGAACTCTCTTTAAATAAAGTAAATAGAAAACTTATTTGAAAATGTATCTCAAGTATATGGCTGAAACTAATAAACTGGAACACTGAAAAATCGTGTTCTTAATGAGCACGTTTGTCTTGTTTTCCATTAAAAAATATCTAAAAATTCTTCAAATTAATTCATTTGAGAAATAGTGTTGTTATTGTTCACTTAAACTGCAACTTTAACCATTAAAAATATTTTTTGTGTTAAAATACAGCTGAGATAAAACATAAAAATTAGATGAAAACTTTGAAATTGTCATTTTAGCACTATGACTTATTTATTTTTTCAAATTTCAAGTTTTATTTCAGCTTTATTTTAACACAAAAATTATTTTTAATGGTTAAAGTTGCAATTTAAGTGAACTTCGACTTATTTATTTTTTCACATTTCAAAGTTTTCATCTAATATTTGTTTTATTTCTGCTTTATTTTAACACAAAATTTATTTTTAATGGTTAAAGTTGCAGTTTGTTCACTTAAACTGCCACTTTAACCATTAAAAATATTTTTTGTGTGTGTTAAAATGAAGCTGAAATAAAACATAAATAATAGATGAAAACTTTGAAATTTGAAAAAATAAATAAGTCGAAGTGCTAAAACGACAACTGAAATAAATTAATTAAAATTAGTCAAAAAACTAAAACTAAAATATTTAAAATAAAAGGAAATTCTAAATATTATTAAATGCTAAACAATACTAAAATATCACTGTTGAGAAGCAACTTTGCTTAAGACTTTAAGCGTTTCATAGACTGAATCTTGAATATAAAGGTATTGTCTTATTGCACTGGCAAGTTTTTCAACTTGTTTAGATGCAAAACAAGTGAAAATATCTGCAAGTGCAGTATTAAACATACATTCTCTGAAAACAAGTCTCGACACCTTATGCATCTCATTACACTAGGCTTCATTTCCAGTTTGAAAAAAATCGATCAAAACCTTATTAAAAAACTATTTTTGCAACGCAAGTGATATTTTTAAAATATAGTCAGTCAACACACAGTATTGCTCTGCACCCTGAACAATAAAAAAAAACACACACAGTTTGGTTTAGACATAAACAGAGGGTGGTGACTCTGGCCAGGCAGTACTACATTTAAACAAGGAGTTCTGGGCATCGAACCGCCTCTTGATGGAGAATTTAATGGACTGTCACCATCAATAGCAGCTCTGCTCCAGTGCATCACGGGACACGGTTTTACAAGAGCCCAGAGTGGCTAATGAATTGGACGGGGTAAACAGTCCATATGGAGAGGAGGATTGAAGAGGGCACTTCTGTGAGATAAAATTGACCATCGAGTTGAATTAGTCATCCCGTGCGGACTCCAGAACAGTTGTCATTAAGTTATAAATGTTGTCGTTCATGGTTAAGCCGCGGGGCCTCTGAGGTCCGAATTTAACCCGGGTGAAAGTCCCATCTGAACGTGTATTTGGTTCCAATGAGCAGGCTCAAGTGACGGATCAATACCCCAAACAAACAGATAATCTCTGGCCACTTCAGAGATGACGAGCCAAGAGCTGAAATTCCATCCAGCGATGAGGCCCTCCTTCCTTCAGAGAGGACTGTAAAGTCCTTACAGTCAACAGTCACAAAAAAAACAGAGGATTAGGAGGTGCTGCAAAGACTGACACCTCCAGAGCTGCTGATGGAGCATGTGGGTTTGGGCTTCGGAGATTAAGCCGAATCAGATTGTCGGTATTCATTTTGGACGGTGAGTGTGCGGGCAAGCCTTTTGTTTCAGCGGCCCGATTCAAACCGACAAGCTGCGGTTTAAAATCCACACAAAACGCCATCTGGATCATGGGGGAATCAGAAAAACTTGTTTTTTTCCAACAAACATTTCCACAAATGTGGTCTGTTGTGTTTTAAATGAAGATGCTGTGCGAGGCATCTTTTTAAAGCTGTATTCAAAGATATTTTTTTAAATGTACATTTACATTTAATCATTTAGCTGACGCTTTTATCCAAAGCGACTTACAATTGCTGTATATGTCAGAGGTCGCACGCCTCTGGAGCAAATAGGGGTTTCGTGTCTTGCTCAGGGACACATTGGTGTCTCACAGTGGATTCGAACCCTGGTCTCTCACACCAAAGGCATGTGTCTTATCCACTGCGCCATCACCACCCCTATATTTATATATGAAAATAATTGGTAACACTAAAGGTTTCCATAGTTTTAACATGCTACTAACGCAACTCAACTAGGCCTCATTCCTTTTTTCGCATGTCTTGGGTGTTCGTTAACTGGAGAAAAACTATATACAACAAAATCTGACATTTTGAAACAATTTCTATGGCGCAGTAAAACTGGAAGAGTAATTTACAATGCTAGAATGCGGCTCAACCAATCAGAATCAAGGACCGGGACAATCCGTTTTATAAATGAAATTTAGCGCAGAACATGAACATGATGTCATGAACAATTCAGCTCGCCTAAAAGCGATTCCATTTCCTGAAAAATCTTTTACATTTGGTTACATTTAACAGTATATGACCATATCTACCAAATGTGGAATTCAACATTTCTTGTTCTTTGTGTTTTAGTTAGTTTACTTTTTGCAAGTAAACCCACTCAGCATTCTTGGCCAATCAGCTTGCTTAGGCTATATGTTGAGTCATACGTTTCTATACACATTATTAGTTTTTGTTTGATCAGGCATTGGAAATAGTTGTTCACTGGGGGTTCTAGATGGACTCAACAGGCAGACAAATTGTTAATGTCAATTAATACCAAATTAGACAATGGCAGGGATAAGAGGAGTGACTGAGAAGATCTGGGATACAGGTGACTCATTTTTTTCATGCATCCACCAAATTAAGATTTTATGAATCTTCTCAATGAATATTTACATATTGGAAGGGAGGATAAATTGCCTTGAAAATGAAAAATAATAATAATAATAATTGTTTGAAAGCCAGACAGTTTATAAGATTTACCCTTATGGTTGGAAGTCATGGTAGGAAAATCCCACAAATGACTTTAAATGAAAAGTAGGAGTTTTTTTAGATGAATTATCCCTTCCTGTTCTCCAAGAAATCACATGAGGATTTTTTTTTCAGTACCCACGGTCTCATTAAAAAATGATGCTGGCGTAATTATGAACCACAAACATGTTTAGAACGACCCAGAGAGAGGGGAATGAACTACAGTAGATAATGAACGTCTGGATGGGAGCTGATCTCAGATCATCCGGGAAAAGAGTAACATGCGTCGTGCCGTTTAATACTTTAATGGGAGCGCGGAGATGAGATCCAGACATGGTCCTCCCATACAGATGTCCCATGTTTCTTTGTTAAGCTGAGAGAAGGAGCTATTTATAGACAGCAGCAAAAAAGAAATCAAGAAACTAGTAAATTTTTAACTAGTGACTCAAGACTCCAGGCCTCTCTCACCTTTCTTTCCCTCTGCTCTTCCTGTACCATCTCTGTTATGTCTGTCCAAAGGAGACTAAACACACTTTGAATCAGACAATGTTTTAAAAAAGCATCAAGGTTACATCACATCCACAATGGTGACATCACTTCCTGAAGTTCAGGGAAGTGTACGAAAACATGCAAACTAGTTTAACCCTCAGGTGCTCTTCGTTTCGGAGTCACACTTGTTATCTTCCCGGTCAAAAGTGACCAGACACCTAAAAATTAAATTTCCTCCATCCCAGTATAATCAATGCAATTTTTGTTCTATAATATTTATTCTTTGTAATTTAGTATTTTGAGACAATTTGATTGCATTTATTAATATTTATGCAATATTTAGTCTATTTTTAGTCTATTTTGCCATGTATATATATATATATATATATATATATATATATATATTATTTTTTTTAAAAATTATTAATGCAGTATTTTAGTTTAATATAAAGTCTAGGCCTTCAGAAAAAAATATTTTTTGAAGAAAATTAGCACCAACTGGTTACAGTATAGAGAAAAAGCATAGAATCGTGGTGTAACCACTAGATAACATGTACAGCTCTCTATGGAGAAGCATGTGAATTCCCCAGCTGTTTATGTACACATTTTTTTTTTTTTTGGGTGGATTTGAATATATAGTTGAAACAATCTCAAAAATGATTTTTTATTAAAAAAAAAAAAAGTAAAAATAAATAAATAAATAAATAAAAATTGGTGAAATTTTTTGTGTTTTTGTCAATTTCCCATTCATTTCCTATGGGTCGGTCATTTTTGACCGAAGACCACAAGTGTGACTATTTTTTTTACGACCACTTAGCATGCTCGGATCATGACCTCAATTTTTTTTTGCATTCACATACATAACGCCATAAAAGTCACCAAGTTTCATAACATTCCGATGAAGCTGTGATTTTTAGAAATTCAAAACAGGAAAATTTTCGGTCAGAAATGACCAAAGAGCACCTGAGGGTTAAACGTTAGCTCACAGTTCAGAGATCTGTCATTATTTACTCACCTTCATATCATGTATGCTGTTATTTTTCACTCAAACGCAAACGATTTGGGCAGCTGTATAGAAAAGATAATTGTTATATGACATTTTACATACAATATTAAAAAATAAACAAATCTTGAACAGCACAGCAGTGTATAAACATATTTGCACAGAAAACATTAACATGCCTGTTTGGATTGACATGGCTGAACTGTGGCTTTAAGGAAATCAAGCCCTGTACATGATCAGTATTAGGTGAAGGATATTAAGTCACAACTTACATTACAGTCTTCATGTTACAGTGTATTTACATAAGCAGATACTCAATAATTCTAATTAACTACAAGTTCTTACTTAATGTGTAAAGAAGACCGAGGCTGATCACACTTCCAGTGAACATTCCAGTCAGTTTCTATACCTTAAAGTCTTGCCTACACAAGCGCTAATTAAGAACCTGGAAAAAAGATACAGAGTTCATTAAACACACATTGACATCCAGTGACAACATGCCCCTATGGCATGGATAGTGATTTCAAATATTGATTTATTCATATAACAAATGCAATGGCAACCCAGGAAGTCCAAAATCATCCCAAAAGTATAACATTATACAATGCATAATGAATGATGATCACCAAGAGGTCATAAACACGTACAAATGTTCAATTTCTCACATACGGATGTCCTGGTGTGACACGTTCTCCACCAACAGCTTGTGACAGATCTGTCCACACATTTCAGCATAATGCACGCACCAGCACATCTTAGCTGGCACAACACGGAGTCTTAGATTTTGCGCATTCAGTGTGAAAGTCGTTCCACTCTGATGTCACGTTTAACATTTCTCATCCGCTGACAAGAAATAATTGAGTTATATTTCGTTGAGATAGGCTGAGGACAAGTGAATGATTGCCTCCATTTTTCTTTATCAGACCATTGTCTGTTTGTGTTGTATAACACATCTGCTCATGGCCAACAAGTGCTGAAGGCATCAGACAAAACCTTTGGCCAGCTCCTTAAAGGAATAGTTCACTTTGAAATAATTTTTCGATATGTTTTAGCTTACCTCAAGGGCATCCAAGATGTAGGTGTCTTTGTTTCCGCAGTAGTTTCAATTTTGATATTTTCAGGTCAAACCGTTCTTGTCTATCAGTCATATAATGGAGGTCTATGGTCACCACCTTAAAGAGCATGCACAGAGAAGTCCAAATTAAACATGATTTAATGACTCGTAAATAGAGATGTTCCGATACCCTTTTTCTCTTCCCGATACCGATTCCGATACCTGGACTCAGGGTATCGGCCGATACCGAGTACCGATCCGATACCTGGGTGTGTATAGTATCTATTCAGCTGCAATTCATTCTAGTACTGTATGAATTGATAGAATTATTATGGTGTGCTTCAAACTTATCCCTAAATTAAACATGAACAAATACATAGAGTTAGCTAGTATTTTTATTATCTGAATTACAATTCATTGCAATATTTATCTTAAGTGAAAAAGAAGTTAAAATGCAGCTACACATCTAATACTGTAAACTAAAAAAGGTATTTTAGATTTACAATATATATATATATATATATATATATATATATAGTGCAACAAATAAATCTAGGAATTTAAAAAGATTATATGAATGATATAAGAAAATAATCTCTTTATAACTGAAGATCAATAAACCATTTTGTTAAATAAATGACATTTCAGTTTGGACTGCGGCTGGTCATCCATCCAGAATAATAAACTCAATAACTTTCATGTTGTTGGTTATATTTATTGTTCGTTCGCTGTCTTTTTAAAACATTTCTCTTCGTTTGAGGCCCTGTTTACACGAGAACGCGTGAAAACGTAAAAAAAAAATTATTGGCTGTGCCTTTCGTTTACACGGCGACGGCGTTTTTGGGGCTTAAAAACGCAAAAAAGTGAAACCACCCTCCAGAGTGGAAATCTTAAAAACGCTCCTAAATGGTAAAAACGCAAAGGTCTGCTTTACAGTGAAGGTTGTATGCAGGCGCGCGGGCTTGGTGTTGTTGTAGTATGCACTAGCCTCCTGAAGTGCATACTAAATTGAATTTCACAGACTTTTGCGTCACCATCTGCACGCGGATTTCACACCCAAACTGCTCGTCTAAACGCAGAATAAAAAGTGATAACGCAACGCCACTTTTGCGTTTTCTCTTCAGAGTCGTTTCCGTGTAAACATAGCCTTAATGAAGCTTTCAGAGATTGTTGATTCTGACGCGGCTCATCCTCCGCCTGCCATCGTGTTCTGCGGGTTGATGGGTCTTCACATGCTTAAGTTACTCATGTTGAAGGTTCTAATACTTGTTCTACCCCTCAAAATTGCTGTATTGCATGAGACATGTCGCCGTTGTACTGGCTGGCTGGTCCAGTCTGAAATACACAATACAGCCAAACTGAGGACATTATGCTAGGACGCACGCACGCGCGTTTTCTTCTTCGCTGCTGTAAACAGTGGTTGTTGCACAAGTGGGAGCAGCGAAGAAGAGTTCATCTCCGTTTTGCAGCGGTTAGCAAAGCTAGCGTGTATAACTAGACATTGTTTAATAAAATGGTATCGGATCGGTGCGCGGATAGAAGTACTCGCCGATACCGATTCCAGAATTTTTATTGGTATCGGCGGCATTTCCGATACTAGTATCGGAATCGGAACAACTCTACTCGTAAATGTAACACATTGATGGCCTAAGGCACGAAACGAGCGGTTTGTGTGAGAAAACGAACAGTATTTATATCGTTTTTACCTCTTGGAACCACAGCCAAGTCCAAGTGATCTGAGGCCGCGGGCGCTTCGTTCTGTACAAGCGCTTAAAAGCCCTGGAAGTGATCTCTCACGCAGTTGCGAAAACAATTCAACGTTGTTTGTTGATGTATCGAAATCATCTTCACAGTGAAAGGTAACGATTCCGAAATCTCTATGTAAACAATGAGTGACGTACTCGCGCGAGATATCACTTCCGGCGCTTTCGCAGACCAAAGATCACTTGGACGTGGCTGTGGTTACAAGAGGTAAAAACCGACCATTTTTCCCGTCATTAAACAAGCAAAAGGAGATTCAGACACACCCTAAGTGCACTTGGGCTGTGTGCTTTAGACCATGGGCTTGGATTGTTAAAATAGGGCCAACTATAAGCAAAGCAAATGAAAAGAAATGAACGGAATAATAACAAATAAATAAATAGATAAATTTACTAGAGTACCAAAAGTGAGAAAACCTCATGGACAGATGATGCTAGAATAAAAAAAGTATTCATTTATTAAAAATATATATTGGTTGCATTAATTTTCAATTTGGCTGTGTTAGCCGGGATCTTTTAGTTAATCCCATGACAATGTTTTAGTATAATAGTATAAATTTAGTCTAATAGTATAAATTTACAATTTAGTCTAATAGTATAAATTTACAATTTAGTCTAATAGTATAAATTTACAATTTAGTCTAATAGTATAAATTTATTGCACACAATAAAAGCAGTAAAGTAAGACCCATTGTACTAGACTGAATTGAAAAAAAAAGGAACAAAAATGCATTTTCTGTGACTATATTCACAATATAGCACCGACAAAACATGTTTTTTGACCAATCAGCATTTCTCTTTTATTTTGACACAATGTGTACTCTGTCAAAGCGGTAATCAATGTAGCTAACATGCTGAAATTTCCTTTCTGATAGCAGAAATCTAAAAATAATCTTTCGGCCATGAAATATTAACCCTCGAGTGGCCACACGGGCAGTGGAAAAGCACAGCATGTGTGAGGGCGAGACAGTCGGGGACATTTGAGCTTATGCAGCACAATCCATCCCCTCATGAAAGAAGCGCATCACTCCTGCACGACGACGCGAGGGGAATCGCATTCGCTGCAGGCCATTTCTTTCATTCTCTGCCTTTCCTTTATGGAAACTCTCTCCAAATGCCCAGAACTACAGTACAGTTCTCTGATGCTGTTTATCATCAAATATGGATGAAAAGACTTCTCTGAAGCTCATGTTGGTCAGACAGTCGCTCCCTATGCCAGTCTGCTCTTTTTAAGGCAGGTACACGGTCAGAGGTTATTTTAAAAGGGCTATATCATGTGTATCAACATTTACAAGATACAAAAACTACCCTGGAAACCGAGAGTGAGAACTTAGTTCATTCAACATAAGCCATAAATATAGAGAAGATTAATTTTAAAGTTAAAGGTGCATTGCGTAACTTTTCATGTTAAAAATTCCCGTTTTTCTAACCCATATATGCTTAAACGATTGCCTGATGGGCTGAATGAGCCCTTCTCTGATCACTGCCATTGAATCTATAATCCTGTACAGTAAAATAAATAAGAGGGATTCGGGTCGGAGTTTGAGACTGGGCGTGACGTCATGCGCGTTCACGCTCACCTGGCTATGTCTGGTAGGTTTGTGTATTCGCCGCCATTCTCCGTATCAGAGAAGACAAATCGAGCGACACAACTTTAGTCAACTTTCGACAAAAGTAGAAGATGGATTCAAAGAGACCGGCTTGTAGTTCATTCCAAACCCCAACGCAAACTCCACGTAAGACAAAGAAAATAAAACTTTTGTCTAGTGCCAGGCGTCGGAATAAGACGAGAGTCAACATTGGGAAGGCTTTCAACAAATGGAGAGATCTCCGGTCTGCTCTAGGACTCGAACGAAATCCTATACAAAGTAATAACTTGTATTGTTCATGAACATGTTTATAATACAATCATAAGTGGATACAGTAAACACGTAAAACAGTTCAACATGGAGATAGATGGAAATAAAAACCGAAGTTTTCTACGACCCCTGTTTTCACCTCACCTATTAGTGTGTAATTTACTCAAATGTCTTCCCTTTCATATATTTAAGCGTGCACTACTCTGGTTGCAGTTTCACTTGTCGCCAGAGGGGGCGTAGTTCTGCAAAAACTCAGAGACTTGCGCAATGCACCTAAATCAAAATTGACAATATTTAATTTTTTATTGTTCTTGTTCCTAATAAAGAAAAAATATATAAAATATATATAATGTATATAAATAATGCATATATATTACGAGTAGATAGATAGATAGATAGATAGATAGATAGATAGATAGATAGATAGATAGATAGATAGATAGATAGATAGATAGATAGATAGATAGATAGATAGATAGATAGATAGATAGATAGATAGATAGATAGATAGATAGATAGATAGATAGATAGATAGATAGATAGATAGATAGATAGATAGATAGATGAAAAGACTTTACCTGAATGACATAAAAAATAAAATGCTACAAATGTGTAAACCATACTTGGCAAGAGTATAAAGAGCGTATCATATAAAATATCAAGAATTACTCACACGCTTTCAATAACTGAAGCAGCAGAGAAGGACTGGGCTGAAATGAGAAATGAGATGTCGTTAGTTGATTGTACATTGAAGGCCGCTATCTAAATCTCCGTGTCTGCAGCAGTGTAATTATGAAAGTTTAACACCAGGCACCTCATCATTCCGCCTTTAATTAAAAACAGATTTCAAAGGTTGTTGGAGTGTCAGTTCAATTAGCCTTAACATCTGAATTTGTCGATTTCTTTCACCAGATGAACTGAAACTTGAGTTCACCTTAAGACACTTTGATTCCCAGTGGTGAAAAAAAGAAAGAAAAAACACATACAAAAAAAGAACGTGAGAGCTTATCTTTATAAAAGTTATTTTTCATTAACAGAACACACTCATTACACTTGCTTCATATTCACAACTATTTCTCTTGGGCAAAGTTATTTAATAAGTCCAAAAAGTGTCTTTTGAACACTGAGGAAAATAGATGTGTCCTATAACAGCGCGAAAAATACAGCAAAACTGTATGCTGGATGGACACTCTGATTAAGGATGTTGCATTTTATTTAGAAAACAAAATGGGCCACGGCATTTTCCACAAAATCGGCACAAACTAGTGCCTGGAAGTCTTATAAAAATATATTTTTCAAACAATGGTTAATGAGGTGCTAAATCTGAGCTGGTGCAAATCGCCAGAACACCGGAATAACGGGTCCACAGTGTTTCACGATATTTACGCAACTCATTTAACTAGCCCCTCATTTTCAATATTTCATGCACCTCACCTCGTGTTAATCTTTAATGGTCTGTCCTACTTCAGTCAGAGCACATTTTTTTTCTTTGTGTATCTGTCAAGGATATCAAAACGTCCCAGTGCAGGGTCACATCAAAAGGGTTTTAAATACATCCGAGCGATTCAACACCTAGTGCCTTTCCAGAGGACGAAGGAAACGAGATCTGTTTGCTTTCTAACTATGGAAATGTGCTGGCAAAATATTTTGGGAACACTGAAGAACAGTACACGTCTTTCTGGACCTATTGAATGCTCTGATCGATATCCTCAAACGCAAATATAGAAACAAAAACTCGAGAGCGAAGCAAAAGATTTCCGACAGCTTCATTTCAAATTTGTCCTTTTCGATTTGAAAGCTTAAAACAGCTTAACTCTGGGTTTTTCAACTTTGTATGTGTTTTTAAGCCTGGGTTTCACTTTTTCACTGCCTTTTCACTTTTGAAAGGCCGCTAACATTGCATACCCAGGGTAATGAAGCATGCTAAATGTATACCATGTGAATAATTCATTAAGGTAAAGTATACAAACAGCGTGATGTAGAACAAGATTCTAACTTACACTCAACAAAATTATAAACAACACTTTTGTTTTTGCCCCATTTGTTCATGAGCTGAACTCAAAGATCCAAGACTATTTTATGTACACAAAAGGGCAATTTCTCTCAAATATTGTTCACAAATATGCCTAAATCTGTGTTAAGGCGGGCATACACTGTGCGATTTTTGTCCGATTTTGAGCCGAATTCTGACTCGTGCGACTCTTTTTTTGTGTCGGACCGATTTTCAGCTGTGTCGTGCGTCATTTGTCGTGCAGTATTCGTGCAGTGTACAGGGAGAAACGAGAGGCGATTAGCCTCTCACGATCGACAATCGGATGAATTTCTGGCATTTCAGAAATTTTGGTCGCTCCTCGTGACTATATCGCGCAGTTGAAGCAAAGCTACGAACCGATTGCCCTAAACGCAGTGTTTGTTCCCTCACTGCGCCTGCGCAAAAACAGAAGTTTAACCATTTCATCTGCAGCAAAAATAAATTAAAATAAAAACGAAAAGAGGGAGATCTTAAAGTTCTGTAGTTCAAACTAGCTACAAATTACTGTTGCTTACCTGCAGTTCGTGTTGCAAAATGGATAATATTACCCACGTCTTCCAAGCCACCTGCGATGTAACACCTTATTAATTTGTCAGACAATGTTTTTGAAATAAATCTGTTTTTAATTTTCATTGATGATTAATTATGGCAATGTTCGGACATAATATTGACTGTTATAGTTATTTTATCTGCCTATAATTGATTGTAATCGACCTAAATGTTTCAGACAATTTTTAATTAGGAGTAAGATTATGTCATATTTTATTATTCTCACGTTGGTTATGTGCTGTGAAAATATTACGTGGCAAATTAACTATAATAGCGGATCAATTTAATAATAAAATTAGCCTATAGGCCTCCCCTAATAATGATAATTCAATAATACTAATAATAATTAAATGCATAAATTGAAAAAGCTATCATCTTGATATTGATAGCAGATGCTTGTTTTGACAATATCCCTGGATACATACACGTATATAGGCGAAATCCAGGGGGTTATCGCAGATATTACACGTATAGTGTGAGCAGTGAAGTCGCAGCTCGACGATTGGAACGTACAGTGTGAGCACATAAATCCTGAACTTTGGCTTTGCATCACATGCGATTTACTCATTGAGTGTGAGTAGGTACCTTGCTGAAATCGCACAGACATCACACAGTGTATGCCCGCCTTTAGTGAGCATTTCTCCTTATTCAAGATTATCCATCCACCAGGTGTGGCATATCAAGAGACTGATTGGACAGCATGATTGTTGCACAGGTGTGCCTTAGGCTGGCCACAATAAAAGGCCACTTGGATTCTTTCTTAATTATAACAGTGGCCTAGAAAATGCAACATATTCATCCATACGGTGATGATATGTTGAAATATGACCAATGGTCTTATCAAAAACTTACCTCGAACCAACATTTTCCAAAGAACATCAACACAAGTCAGCATACATTAAGGTCAATTGTGAATTTAAAGTAGTGAGTAATCAGTGTTTTGGTGACTGTTGGAAAACCACTTACCAAAGGCATCGTGGGAGCATCATGTCAGAATGGATGGTTTCTCCAACACCCTTAGGAGTAATTCTCCAACCCTTTCCATCAACTGCATTCAATTTCTACAACTCCGACGTCAATACGAGGGTTCATGGCTAAATTACAGCAGCAAAAGACACAAAGGCAGAGTTACAACAGAGAATTTGATATTTCTAAGGCTTCAAAATTAGGGCCGGACGACCCTACTGTGTATTCTCAACTATAACCAGAGGCAAAGACAATTATGTGAAAGGAGTGCCAGTCACCTGAAGTGATAAACCAGTCAAAAATGTAGAAATACAAGAAGTTGGACCTCACAGGAGAGCTTTAACCGTGACATAGTGTAATGTCCTGAGGTGTAGCGTAGGCATATAGACTACAAATCGATGCTTTAATCATTTCACTTAAGATGCTGAAGAGCCCCTCGGCTACGTTAAATCAGCAACTTGTAAAATAATGAGCGGCCATGCTGAAATGATTCAATCCTGCTGATTTTATTCTACAATTTTTCTGTCCTGAATGATTCCCTTCTTTATTAGGTATTGATTGGAGTCAGTCCACTAATGCTCAGTTTAGTACCTGTGAGTGTCAAACAGTGTGAGTTTCAGTGACCTGGAAGACTTCCATTGGTTTTGTGCCATTAAATAAAAAAAGCACTTCATAATTGAGTTCAAGATTACTGTTTTTTGGCAGAGGGAGCGGTATACCTCATTTATATTGATTTCGTAAGGGATAATCCAAGGCTAGATGTGCATCAGTTGACTTTAATGCACAACGTGAAAGCAAAAGAACTACCTGATGTGAGGTGGTTTATTTAAAATTAACCAATTTCACCACAGATTCACTGAAGCTGCTGCGCAAATTTTATATATATATATATATATATATATATATATATATATATATTAGGGCTGTCAAACGATTAATCGTGATTAATCGCATGCAAAATAAAAGTTTATGTTTACATAATATATGTGGGTGCACTGTTTATAATGATTTTCTTTATATAAATACACACACATGCTTGTATATATTTAAGAAATATTTCATGTATATACTGTATATAGATTTATATATAATTTATATTATATATAAATATAAATATTTTTGTATCTAAATAATATTTTTTTTCTTAAATATACATGCATGTGTGTGTATTTATATATACAAAATAATTATACCCACATTATGTAAAAACAAACTTTTATTTTGGATGCGATTAATCGTGATTAATCGTTTGACAGCCCTAATACATATATATATATATATATATATATATATATATATATATATATAACAGTATATATTTTGTTTTGTAGCCACACGCAAACATGTATATTAATTATATATATATATATATATATATATATATATATTTTAAGCCAGTTATTAACATGGTATCTTTAATTGGTGGTTAGCCTAAATTGATCCGTTCAAACGTAGTTTATTGCTGTCATTGAGATTCAAGTAAAGTGTTACCCATATTATAAATACACATATTTTTTCTGTATTTTAATAAGGAATATGTTTTATAATCAAGAATCCAAAATACACAAAAATGAAGACCGTTTACAAAGATTATTTTGAGATTAAAGTCACATTTTGTTAGATACAGTAAAGCCACTATAATGAGAAACAAAATCACACCATAAAAAAAAAAAAAATTTCAAGATTTGTTATCACAACATTTTTTCTTTTGTCAAATCAACTTAAATAATTTATTTAGTTGAGATAACTTATTATTTTGAGTTTCTGATGATTAATTTAATCTCCTTCATTGTATTAACTCACTTTTTCCACTTCAATCAACTTAAAATTTTAAGGCAACCAGGTTACTTAATTTAAGTTAAACCAACAATATTTTTTTTTACAGTGCATAAGGTTCAAGTGTTTTTTTTTTACTCTGATGCAGAAACAAGCTTCATATAATACCGTTTCATGACTGTTAATAAATATTTATGACCAGTAAATTCTCAATTCACTCAACAACATTGGCAGGTGTGGCAATGGTGTGACCCCCACCTCCATAAATGTGAGAATATCATAAACTGAAATCAAATTTTAAAACCTTTCAAGTTCTCAAAATGGTCTATTTAATGGGGGATGTTGTTCATTATAAGGATGAAACCCGATGTAGAGCAGTGGAGCCCTTCAGCATATAGTGTTGATTAGAGATCACACTCACTGAACAGCAACAAAGACCAATATGACTGAAGTATTTGAACGGCTCCAATTAAATTCTGCTCAATGATTCATGTCAGTTGTTTGCACAGTTCTCACAGGCATCATTGATAGCGCGTTAAACACTGCTTGTGCTCAGAGGAGAGATTAACGAGTGTATTAGACAAACACTCGGAGTAAAATGGGGGTGGGCTTGTGTGTTTAGTCCACTGACCTGGGGAGGAACCAGCCTTTATTATTCCAAACTTGCACGACTTTCTTTTTTTCTTTTTGTTTTAAATGCCCCTTTTTCATTGCCCATTCAAGGAGTTAATGGGGTCCAATGTTGTTTTGGACCCTGATGATGGTTAAAGGAGTAGTTCACTTAAAAAAAAAAACTTTTGCTGATAATTTACTCACCCCCATGTCATCCAAGATGTCCATGTCATTCTTTATTCAGTCGAAAAGAAATTTTTGATGAGTTTTTTTGAAAAGGTTTTTGATGAAAACATTCCAGGATTTTTCTCCATATAATGGACTTAAATGGGAACCAAACAGTTCAAGGTCCAAAAGACAGTTTCAGTGCAAACTGTTCAAAGGGCTTTAAACGATTCCAGACGATGAATAAGGATCTTATCAAGCGAAACGATCGTTCATTAAAAAAAAAACAAAGTTTAAGTTTTAGAAGCTCAAATGGTCGCTTTGCTCTGTTCTGTGATGTGCGTTTGTGACTCTCCTCTTCGAACTCGTTTATAAAACTTCATTTATTAAATGAGCGATCGTTTCGCCTAATAAGACCCTTATTCATCGTCTGGAATCGTTTAAAGCCCTTTGAACAGTTTGCAGAAACTGTCTTTTGAACCTTGAACCGTTTGGTTCCCATTGAAGTCCATTATATGGAGAAAAATCCTGGAATGTTTTCATCAAAAACCTTAATTTCTTTTCGACTGAAGAAAGAAAGACAAGGATATCTTGGATGACATGGGGGTGAGTAAATCATCACCAATTTTTTTTTTTTAAAGTGAACTACTCCTTTAATGCATGACTTCTTAAATATATATTTCTTATGTGTTCCACAGAAGAAAGAAAGTCATACAGGTTTGGAACATATGACGACAGAATTTTAAACTATTAACTAAATCTAATGCACTTTTTTTCATAAGTTAAACATCAAGAAAGAAAAAAAAACCTTTGTGATGTACGATTTGCGGTTCCTCTAGCTCAACTGGTACAGCATGACAATAGCAACACCAAGGTCATTGATTTGACTCCCAGGGAACACTTGTACCTATAAAAAAAAAGAAAAGAATTATACAATTAAAAGCATCCGTCAAATGAATAAAATGTATATTTTGAACCAACCACAAGAAGTTTGACACTCAGACACGTTTTTATTTTTCTCCAGCCATTCTTTATTATCACTGCAACTTATGGAAGTCTGAAGATGACAATGAAATGCATATAAATAAATATTAGCCATAGAGACGTAGTGGGAGAATGGACATCAATAATCGAATCTGCTTGCATTTAATTAGTGATGATTAACCGATGATCTTAATTAAAGAAGAGCAAGTTTAGTAATAAGATAAGAAGTTTAAAAAGGCAAAAACTGCAACAACTCTGAGCTTTAAAGGCAAACATCCTTCATTCTCTTGCGCACAATGGTCCAAGTGAATTTTGGTACGTCAGTTTCCTCAACGGCAGTAGTTAGAATATCGTTTTTCTACTTCTGCATGGTAAAAAGGATACAATATGGAAACGCATTCCGTCAGGATTACCTTTAGAAGTCAGAGAGAGGGATTTAACAGGCATTTAACACACCATGCACAAACGCCACTCATGTGCCAAGAACATGGAAACGAACCGTTGTCGCGATAAAGCTTAAAGCAATGCAAAGGCTTGAATTAGAATGGTAATCTCATAAAACATCATTTTGCCATACGTATATCTCTAAATTAATGCAGAATCCATAATCTCATGTGACTAAAACGTTCAATCTACTGAACGAACTAAAAGTTGTTTGGTCAATATTCATTCTATCTGTGATGAATGGACCTTGGGTAGAGTAGATGCCATATTTAAATTGACATAAATGAAAATCAGGCTGATATTTGATCAACTCAATGATGAGTTTTCACTTTTTTGTTACATATCCTTATAAGAGCTTGGTTACGTTTGGAAAAAATCAGTGCAAGCAGTCACACAGTAAAAATATGAAGGAAGCCTGAGGACTGACAGCAAAATATCCTATGACCTCACAATTAAACAAGCTCGACACTCTCCAAATAAAACACTTCCGTGTGTGTCAGAATTTAAAATGTTCACGAAAAGCGGAATGCATAAAAGCGAAATCATGTCGACACACACGGGCGGAACTGTTGTTACACCAAAACAGGCGGCTAGCTCCTCATGGGAGTCGAACAAGAGTCAAGTGCGCGCTATGAGAAATTGGTCCGTTTCCCAACAGCACCGTCAGTTCTGAGACAGACAGAGAGGTGTCAAATTGAGTCGTTAAGCTGCGGAGAGATTGCTGCTTAACTAGAGTCGTCCAGGGAGCCGCTTTCCTTCACGGGAACGTTTTGAGAGCCCCACAAAAAAAAAAAAAAAAAAAAAGCTCAGATAATTATCGCAGCAATTAAGCGCACACTCTCCATCTCATTCTCGCAGGAAAACGTAAAACGTTCTGGATTTTTTGATATAGTGAACCTTTCAGAAAGGAGCAGCATACCGTAAGATGTAGATATGATGATATTTGGATTTTCGGGCACAAATAAATACAACTTAGATGGAAAAAATCCGTTCTACTCCCCATATACACACACTCACGCACAAAATAAGTGTCTTTAGAGAAATCAGATATACAAAACAGGTGATATTGAGGACGCCAACATCGGACACACGCTTTCCTGAACGGGGGAATTAGTGGTAGGTAGAGCGGTCGTGCTTGGACCGCCGAGGCCATACCACTGTCCCGAGCACACGGTTCACGGATATCGAGCAGCCAGGGTTTGCTCGACGGCCACTTATCTTATCCATCAGTTCTTTACAGTCACAGAGAAACAACATATAAAGTGTTACGTTACATTCAGTAGTATGTAAATCACAGATAGACTTGATCTGTTTCACCCCTCTGTGCTCCTGGTACATCTGAGGAGATCGTTGGAGGACTTTGTAAGAGATGGATGTAGTTTCCTCCTGGTAGCCGTGAAGAGATGAGAGAAGGAGAAAGAGAAGGGTACTGAATCATCGGATGGATCACGTCCAGTTTAGCCCGTGGCTTGGGAGTTTTCCGCAGGGGAGGCGTCTTTACTCAAACGCACGATCTCCTGAGACAAAACTTCCAGATCCTGCAAAACAAACAGAGAGTTTAACCCTCTGGGGTTGTTCGTTTCAGAGTCACACTCGGGGTGTTCGGGTCCAAATGGACCCAAAGGGCGGGATTCATATTAAAAAAAAAAAAAAAAAAAAAAAAAAATCATGATTTTTTTTTTGTTTGTTTTTTTATAATATTTTTTCTTTTCTTTTTTGGTGTTTTGAGAAAATTAAAAAAAATATATATATAATTAGTATTAATGCAATAATTATGACAAAATTTCCCCCCATTGAACATAATAGAAAAAATATTTTTAATTTTTTTTTTTTAAAGCTATATTTCATTTTGGAGTCAAGCCTAGGTCTCATAAAAGTAATTTTTGAAATAAGATGGAAGCCATCTGGTTGACAAACTGAGCATTTTAAAAATGCAAAACACATGTATAATCTGAATTTTTTGGTGTGTTTGTGTATAAAAGTGTGTTTGTGTGTGTGTCTGGATGTGTCTGTTTTGCACTCTTGATGTTTTATAGATTCACCCCTTCACTGTTGTGTGCTTTTTTTCAAGATCGTGGCTGATTTGTAGATTGTATAGTCTCGCGTAGCCAGACCTTCAGACTGACGGCTGAAGGTCTGGAATTCATAGCAGCTTTCTTTGGCCAAGGCCCGCCCATAAGGCCGTTTGACCGACATGTCAAACAACCAATTACAGTTCGTTTCGTTCAGCGTCACGTTTCGGGGCGTGGAAATGTCTCCACAACAACAGGCCGGCGTGCAACAAGTCAGCAGCAGTCACCGGAGCGCCTTATACTGTATATGGATCAATTGGTTAGCGTTATTAATTTCGCCCACGAACTCGCGCTCATGTCCATCTTATGCCCGCTTTGTCACACGGCCAGTTCAACCTCGTATAAATCAGGAAATGTGTGTAAATCACGTACCCGCTCACGAGTGCTCACTCTTAACAGACACACAGCGCTGCTCGCGCGTCACAGAATGTAGCGCTCCCCATTCATCGGGTCGTCTCATTCAAAACAGCCTGCTGTTGCTGTCATTGAGCCGCCGCACATTGAATACTCACATGAGTCAGGCTGCGAATGTAAGTTACGTCCCCGCCCCAGCGCGCTCACGCCTACTAAATAAACGCCTCACCTCCGGCGCCGTGCACTCGCTACATTCCCTGTAGCCTTTAGCACATCTAGTGGATGCATAACGCAAACCCAGTCAGTATGCCCTATATATGAATACTGAATCGGCCAGCTGCGATGTCAGCGTCTTGTTTCATGTTTGCCCACAAACGCGGTTGATATCCCCTTCTTAGTTAGGTACTTCACTTGATCTTCCATAATAGATAGGAGGGGACATACAACTACGTTTAGCTGATCTTGATAAATGCTCATTGTCACTCATATAAACACAACAGTTTTTCTTCCGCAATCACACGCCTGCGCTTTGTTTCCCGGCGGACCGAAAATAAACGCGACACTGACGCCCCCCGGAAATCCGAAAAATTCAACCAATCAGATAACGACTTCGACATTCCTGAAGTGTTTCCAGTTAAGTGCACCATATGCATCAGACGTTTAGCCAACGTTCCGTGGGCGTGACGTCTGAGGCTGAGACTATAGATTGTACACACACAAAAAAAACTCAGTATTTTCACATTTTTGCCAATTTCCTATTCATTTTCCATGCGGGTCCATTTGGACCCGAACACCCCAAGTGTGACTATTTTTTTTACAACCACTTAGACTACTCACATCCTGTCCCCAATTTTTTGGGGTGTTCAAATACCAAATACCAACAAAGTCGCCAAATTTCGGACCATTTCGAGGAAGCTGTGATTTTTAAAAAAAATTTATTTAAATTCTTCGGGTCAATTTGGGCCGAACAACCCCAGAGGGTTAAACGTGATTCTGATAAAGTTATTAAAAATGTACAGTAGTTGCATGCTGTTAATGCTTATTTGTGGTGGCGCCCTCCTGCTTTACACATTAGCTTGCACCCAACCCATAATATCCCTCTGAAAATGTGGATTTTAAAATGAAAAAAGCCATGAAGGACCCATTAGGCATGGTCAGGCCTGAGTTCAGCTTCAATCTCACATGGTATTATACTATGATTCTCTCGCAAACACACACTCACGCAGCAGCAGAGGCAGCGTTGCATGCACCGTGTGCTCACTCTGAAGCAAAAAAGCCATCAAATATTAAGTGGGCTGTTTGTTTCTGGCATGACGGCCCCAACTGCCAGTAAATATGCATGAGGTAGTTGCTCGCCGGATTAGGGAGAGATGTCGAAAGTCCACAAGCGTAGACAGCGGACATTTTAGTCTGTAGTTATGGGTTCTCCATTGATGGCATATAAAGTATATCATAGAAAAAAATGCTATAATGAACGGGTGGATTTGGGTAAATAATTGTGGTGAGAACGTTATATCACAAAATAAATTGAATGTTTCAAAAAATATAAATTTTCTTTATTAAAATATAAATATTTATATATTTTGTACTTTTTAATTTGGGGTGAGATGTGACAGACATCATGTGATTTAGCCTTTCATAACTATCAGGGGACATAAAAACTGAAAACGCACTTTTTTGGATGTTTTGATAAGAGTGATGAGCACCATATATTTATATTTATTCATTTAGCTGACGCTTTTATCCAAAGCGACTGAACACCATCTAGAACAAAAAAAACATCTTACACACATAAGTGCATGCAATTCAAAGGATGAAGATGACTAAAAAAAAATAATTTATGATATATAAAGAAGTTAAGGCTTTTATCAATGAAGTACCACTACTAAATAATCACATTTAGTATTGATAATAAAGTGGCCTACCCATTTTAAAGTTGGAACTATAAGTGTCACATTGGTAAAATAATTATAGTACCTAAACTGGACCAGACTTGACCCTTCATATGCTTCTCAAGATGTTTGCAAATCGATTTAGAAAGTTTCCTACAAAGCAAACCTTCCTGCTTTAGTTATGGACAAGCTTTGCAGAGGGATCATCACTCAATCTTGGTCTTAGATTGCATCGTTTGTCTCTGCCAAGGTTATGGCAGGGTGTTTTTGTAACCTACAACTCCCCCTGGGCACCAACACACACACAAGATGTACTCCGCCCAGATCCAGACTGTCTCCAGGTCTCAGTAAGGATTTTAATCACATTCACAAATTAAGCATCACATATTGGTGCATTCATAAAGAATGTAACAGATGTGAAGTTGCAGGTATGCATTTAACGTCTCTGAAAGTGGCTCATCCAATCAAATGTATAATGCATTAATGTTGAGAGTCTTTTGTTTTTAACTTGAGACTTATATAACATGAAGCCGCTGTTTTTACACTCATGCCAGAATTATTTATTTTACATGAACAGTCTTCTGGTTTGCATCCATTCCAGTTCTATATAAATATTCAAAGAAAATGAAGAACATTTCATCTTTGATTTATTCAAATCACTGGATTATACAAAAAATAGGCATTACCAAATGGTTATGTAATCTAGACATTTTTGGGTTGAATTTACAGCTAAAATAAGCATTTTGTTATATATACACCACACATGTATTTTAGCAGATTATTTTATCCAAAGCCATGCTGCAAAAATGCATTAAAGCTACAGACACATTTGAACGTATTCAAGGTACAGATGAATTTACGTACATTCAAGGTACAAATGTACAAGCTGAATTTACAGCAGCCTCATTACTCCAGTCTTCAGTCACATCATCCCTCAGAAATCATTCTAATCTGCTTGAAAACAGTTGTTCTGCTTAATATTTTTTAGTGATGAGGTACAGTGAAGACATTTATAATGTTACAAAAGATTTCGATTTTATGAATGTTTTATTAATCAAAGAATACATTTTTATTTTATTTAAAAAAATATATTTTTTTATTATAAAATAAAATTTAAAAATAAATAATTAATTAAATAAATAAATAAATAAATAATTTAAAATAAAATTTTTAAATGTTTATTTTAACATTTTTTTTATTTTACATTTTGTTTTATTAATCAAAGAATACATAAAAAATCTAGCACAATTTCCACAAAAATATTAAGCAGCACAACAGTTATCAACTGAATCAATCAATTAAATCAATTTGCCCTGAGGAAGGCCAAAGAGGCCAAAACATGTTGGCATATGTTTTTTAACGGATAGCCAAGTTTAAATAAAGGCTTTTTAAACTTATATTCCTTTTGAGTTCCTCAGACTTCCTGTTTATTTGAGAAACTATTTGGATCTCCAAACTGAAGAGCACCAAAGGAACACATTTCTCGACACCCAAGTAGCACTCCTAGTAACTCATTTGTGAGTTAAATAAATAAAGTCTTTCTTGATCAGAAAATCAGCTAAAAGATCATGTGACACTGAAGACTGGAGTAATAATGCTGAACATTCAGCTTTGCATCATTGGTATAAATTAAAAGCTATAATATTCTAGCATTTTTTTACCCAATTAAAACAACAACAACACATGGCTTCACTACAGGAACAAACCTCCCATTAACGATGTGCGGCTCTGGAAATATCAAGAGGGGTGTGAGAGGTTAATTGTCATTAGTCAATCTGTGTGATGGTGTAATCCCATCAAACGCATCACCCTGCAGGCTGCCTGACATGCACTTTCTATTCCTGCTCCTAGAAACATTTTAGCATTAACAACACGCCCACCCTCTGGTTCCTGATGAATAAGACCTCTCAGTGGAGTCTCAAGACCGCATGAGAGGAAGCCATTTACACACACACACGATCACACGGTCAGAGGGACTGCGGCCACCTTCTTCTCTAGCAGGTGGAAAACTCATGGTCAGTTCACCTCAACTCAACTGAATGAGTTGCTCATTGCTCAACCCAATGAAGCGTACAATGCATGTTTCACTTTTTTTTAATTAATGCTATGCTACGAAACTAAGACTCACTTGAAATCTGTTCCCACAGTGATTTGTAGAATTAGTAGAATTAATTTAAACAAGATAAAATGTGCACATGGTTCTGTGTTTGAGCCAAATATTCAAATTTGCATTTGCTTTTTAAAATAGTAGATTATCAGAATTATAAATATGCTTGAACAAAACAACAACAGTGTGAGGCGCCCTGCTAAGCCTAACCCAGTTGTCCACGTTTGTCGCTATGGTTACTATGGCAGTACGAGCGGAAACCTGTGGCAGTATTACGCCATTGACTGGTGACTCGCTTACTCCTGCTGACACGTCCCGTTTTCTTGGTTAAAATCGCAATTTTTTCACAATTTACAAATAGTTGGAAACATTGGGGATATTGTAAGTAATCAACTAAACAAAATTTATAACATTGGCCTAGTGGTTTTTGGAAATTTGACTGCAAAAATACTATATATTGTACCTTTAAATTTTAAAAGAAATATATCTGTTCAGTCAACGAACGAAACGAACGAATTGACTCGGAAAAAGATTCGAGTTGAGTTCGAACAGGAGAGTCACGAACGTGCATCGCAGAACAGAGCGAGGCGACCATTTGAGCTTATAAAACTTAAACTTTGTTATTTTTTTTTTTTTAAATGAGTGATCGTTTCTCTTGATAAGACCCTTATTCATCGTCTGGAATCGTTTAAAGCCCTTTGAACAGTTTGTACTTTGTACTAAAAGTGTCTTTTGGCCCTTGAACCATTTGGTTACCAGTGAAGTGCATTATATGGAGAAAAATGCTGTAATGTTTTCTTCAAAAACCTTAATTTCTTTTCGACTGAAGAAAGAAAGACATGGACATCTTGGATGACATGGGGGTGAGTAAATTATCAGCAAAAAATTTTTGAAAAGTGAACTACTCCTTTAAGTTGTTCGGATTGACTTAATTGCAGAGGATTAAAAAAAATAAGAGAGAAATTATAAAAACGAAATTGCAATCATGAGGAAAACCAAAAGGAGCAGAATATTCTTCATGTTGTCGTGATGTTCATATTCTGCTGATATTTACTGAGCTTTCTTGAAGGTCTGTGTGCATAGAATCCATGTGGGCCTAAAAATAGCCTTTCAAAAGAAGGTTTTATAGCCAACCTAAACGGACCTTGATCATAAAAGTTTGTTTTTCCCCATCCCGAGTCCCTCTATTTACCTTCTGTAGGTGCATGTTCTTTGTCAGTTGCTCTTCCAGCATGTTCTGCAGCTTTTTGTTCATCTCACGCAAATTCTCATCTCCAGGTTTTACCAAGTCCCTCAGCACAGAACTCAAACCTCCACGTTCACCCTGAGCACCATGGGCCACTCCATGGGGTCCTGATACATCTGAGAGAAAGAGAGAGAAAAAAAACAAGGAGCATTTTTAACGATACCAAACACTCGATCACCCCAGCTTGTGCTTTTTAACCATGTTTCCACCAGTAATGCTTCAAAAAAAACATGAATAAAGATGATCTCTATCAGAGGGCCATTAGTGTCTGCTGAGTGAATAAAGAGTGCTTGCATTTATAACGGCTCTCGCTCAAACGCCACAACATTTATGAGCACCTCGAGTACAATCATCCGCAGGTTTGACGAAAAGCCACGCACGTCTTAAAGTTGGCAAATAAACAACGTTGTCATGAGAGCCGCCGAGAAGGAATTCTAGTGTTTAAGAAATTCAAACCCCAGTTAAGGTAGAGAGACTGACAGTTGGGATGGAGTCAAATTAAAGGCAGCCTGACATGGCCTGTCAACAGGGTTCATGACAGTAATACACAACCACGGAAATGACCGTAAGCAGGGGACATCGGTGTGGGGTTGTAACTGGACAAGGTGGCGTGTTAAAAAATGAAAGATGTTGCTTAATTGATGATTAATGGAGTTGGGACTGCGGAAAGGCTGAGATACCGCAGGCCTCTTATTTGCACGTTGGAAAGCCTCCTTAAAGCTTGGCTACTAAGATGTTGTCAAGTTCCCAGTGAAATGTCAGATAGTTTAGTGGAGTTTTTCCGCTGAGGGAGGACAGGGAATCGAGCTGGCCGGCCTCTGCGTGTCAAGGGCAAAAGCGATAAGTTCGATCGAGCAGCTTCTTTCTCGGTTTTCACTTCATCTGAGTGAGCGGAGACATTCAAGGTCAGCTCGGCAGTGTGTCCCTAAACGGTGCTGTCAAATAACTCTTACACCTGTGGTCTGATGATGAAGCATATGGGAAATGTGTCACTTCCTGTAGGTGTTTAAATGCAGTTTCCAATAACGGCAAACACCCAAGTGAAAACCTTTGTTCATTGAAATAAAATAAAAATGAACGTCATTTTCATGACTCCAACTAAAATGGAAAATAAATACACACGTTTGTGACTCTCCTGGTCGAACTCGTTCATCAAAATGAACGAATCTTTTTCCGAGTCAATTCGTTCGTTGAATGAACCAAATGACTCAGAAAAAGATTCATTCATTTTGATGAACGAGTTTGAACAGGAGAGTCACAAACGTGCGTCACAGAACAGAGCCAGGCGAGCATTTGAGCTTATAAAACTTAAACTTTGTTATTTATTTATTAAATGAGCGATCGTTTCACTCGATAAGACCCTTATTCATCGTCTGGAATCGTTTAAAGCCCTTTGAACAGTTTGCAGTTTGCACTGAAAGTGTCTTTTGGACCTTGAACCATTTGGTTCCCACTGAAGTGCATTATATGGAGAAAATCAAAAACCTTAATTTCTTTTCGACTGAAGAAAGAAAGACTTGGACATCTTGGATGACATGGGGGTGAGTAAAATATCAGCAAAAGTTCTTTCAAAAGTGAACCACTCCTTTAAGCAATATAAAGAACAGATAACACTATTACGCATATCTAGTGCTGTACATGCACGTGAGTAATTAATGACAGAATTTTCATTTTTGGATGAACTATCCCTTTAACCTGGGTTTTTAAAACATTACGTTGCTCAAGCGACCGTGACCTGTTCTCATGATAGGCCATGACACAGTTAGTTGAGGAGCTTAACGCATTGTTACATCACAGTATATCAAGCTAAGCACTCGCAATCTCACGCCTCTTTAACCTTATTAGATTGGCGCAAGAGAGAAGCATATATGTGTGGCAAAGAGGAGAGCCACTCTCGTGTTCAACATTAGCGCAGCACACAAGCATTTCTGGTCACACCGAGCTAATGCTATAGCCTGGAGCCACGAAAATGAAGCAGAACGTGATGCATTCTTGCTAATTGAGATGTTAACTTCAGCCCCCAGAGGCCCGTTCAACCTTTGAATGCATGGCTTAAGCGTTGAAGGCCATGAATGACATTTGCCTCACCCCTGAAGCCAGACAGTAAACACTACAAGGTGCAAAGCGCACTCTTGGCTCTTTATCTGGACTATTGAGATAATTAACCTTGTCAGCTCACAAAAGAAGCATAAAATGAATACTATACCTGGTGAAAATTCGCAGCTTTGACATTTCAAATGGATATAGTATTGCTGTGGTCCAGTGTTACGGTTAATGAAAATGTGTAATTTAAAAACTAATTGAAAACATCTTTGAATAAAAATAAATTAGGGCTGTGCAAAAATGAATTGCGATTAATCGCATCCAAAATAAAAGTCTGTGTTTACATAATATATTTGTGTGTGCTGTATATAATTATTTTGTACATATAAATACCTATGCATGCATGTATATATTTAAGAATTATTTGCACTTAAATTCTGTATATATATATATATATATATAATCTATATTATATAAATATTTTATATATGAAGAACACATTTTCTTAAATATATACATGCATGTGTGTGTATTTACATATACAAAATAATTAGATACAGCACACACAAATATATTATGTAAACACAGACTTTTATTTTGGATGCGATTAATCGCCATGAATTTTTGCACAGCCCTAAAATAAATATAAGAAAAATGGGGAAAAAACGTAAAATAAAATTGAGTGACTCTAAACTAGGGATGCATGACATAATCAGCACAACATCGGAACCAGCCGATAAAGGGTTAAATGTAATAATTGGCCTGTTTTATGCCGATATACATTGACAATAACAAAATAGATAACTGTGATAACTCATGTGTGCAACGAGTGCAAGCGATATGATCACATCGGCAGTCTAGTCATTCTTGAAGTGAACTTTTGCATGTATGGTGAATAGATTCACTATTGTAAATGTGTAAATATCGCAATAAATGTGTAAATATCGTAATATCAAATATCGGCAAAATCGTGCAATATCTTGCATCCCTACCCCAAACCTAACTGAAGCAAAGTATTTATTTTAAGCCTTTATACATGGTATCTTAAATTAGAGTGTTGCAAAATAAAAATAAAAACTGGAAATTGCATTTAGTTTGCAAATCCATGTTACAGCCCTGAACCTTTTCTTTCCAAACTTGTCTTTTTACAATAACCACTGCCTGCTTAGCATGGCAGCCGAATAGCCCACTGCAACCAATGCATTGCTTCATTAGAATTCTATTAACATCTACAGTATGGAAAAACACATCTTGTGATGTTGCAGTGTCTTCTTTCACCACAGCATGAATAACACACCAAAGTTAATGCAAGTCTTTGGGGAAAATCCTTCGCTGGCAACATCAATGTTGGTGCTAATGACATTGCAAATAGAAAACTGCACAACTGTCTGTAACCAATATTTCTGCCATATTGATCAGTGGCATTCATTTTAATTTGCTGGGGAGTAAGGGCGAGCGCTCTATGAAGACACTTTGATAAATCCACAAAGGAGATTTACAAAGATGACTCTCCGTTCTAATGGGTGGAAAATATTGGGCCGGTGGCTTTCAAAGGTGTGGAATGGCGCCAGGTGCTCTCACAGACTGGGTTATACTGTAGGACCAGCAGAGAATGTGAACCTAAGAAGCCAAGTCACGGAAAGAAACGAAGATGTGGGATGGAAGGCACACTGAAGGCATGCAGATGTTCCCGACTCACGACTCGGGGGATCCCTGATCACACGGTCGACTGGACTGCTTCAGAACAGTGCTAAGGTCACTACTTGCAGAAAATCAAGGGTTGTGCACCATTATGTATGTCTTTTTAATTCCAACTCACAACCTGCAGATTTGAATTTTAATTTAGGTATCAATCAGGATGCAGAATTGCAATTTATATGTATGGAAGTAGAATTAAAGTCAACTGAAATTCGACTGTTATTTTAAATAACTGTTGTTTCTGGTGTTGACCAATTTAATTCTAATTTAAATTCTAACTTAAAATGTAGGGAGTCAATTCTTCAACTCTGAATTTTGGTCAATTTAGAGTGAAAAGTATGGAAGCTTGTTTCCGCCATAGAATGAAAAATATAAAAGGTAATTGCGACTTTTTATCTCACAATTCTGACTTTTTTTCTCACAATTGTGAGTTTACTTCTCGCAATTCTGACATTATTTCTCAGAATTGCGAGATATAAAGTCAGAATTGCGTGATATAAAGTCGCAATTGCGAGAAATAAAGTCAGAATTGCGTGATATAAAGTCAGAATTGTGACTTAAAAAGTCAGAATTGCGAGTTATAAAGACAGAATTGCGAGTTATAAAGTCGCAATTGCGTGTTATAAAGTCAGAATTGCGAGTTATAATGTCAGAATTGCGAGTTATAAAGTCAGAATTGCGAGTTATAAAGTCAGAATTGCGAGTTATAAAGTCAGAATTGTGAGATATAAAGTCAGAATTGCTTGATATAAAGTCGCAATTGCGTGATATAAAGTCAGAATTGTGAGATTTAAACTAGTATTTTTTGCCCTTAGAATTGGCCTGATAAGTCGCAATTGCGAGTTTATATCTCACAATTCTGAGAAAAGATGTCAGAATTTCGACAGATGTGTTAGAAAGTCAGAATTGCGAGATGTAAACTCGCAATTGTGAGAAAAAAAAGTCAGAATTGTGAGATAAAAAGTCGCACTTCTGTCTTTTTTTCCTCAGAATTGCGACTTTATATCACGCAATTCTGACTTTATATCTCGCAATTCTGACTTTATAACACGCAATCCTGACTTTATAACTCGCAATTCTGAGAAATAAAGTCAGAATTGCGAGATATAAACTCGCAATTGTGAGAAAAAAAAGTCAGAATTGTGAGATAAAAAGTCACAATTATTTATTTTATTTTTTTATTCAGTGGCGGAAACAAGCTTCCATAGAAAAGCCCTTACTGCATGTAAGAGAAAAATCTAAGTGAAGATAGCGATGATATAGAGGAGAGTCATGAAGAATGCACTCTTTAAGCCTCAAAGCACCAACACAAGAAAACAGCAAAACGCATGCATTTACCAGTCAACTAAACCCCACCGAAACGGTTGCCACTTCTTAGCAAGCCTCATTGGGAATCTCCTCAGGCCAGTGCAGGAGTCAGCAGTCCCTGAATCAGTCAAACTGGCAGATCCTGCAAGGCGGCTGCAACCTCTCAGCCATCTCTCACTGGAGACACAGCACTTAACTGAAACCTCTGCCAGGGGGCGAACAGGCTATTTCATCTCGACAACAAGGTTCCTTCCTACATCCAGCCATATGTTATCCCAGTTACAGATGTGATCCCTTCTTTTGAAGGAATCTGTGTGGGTTTCAATGAGTTTTTCGCATACATGTTCTCGCAACCTCTGTAAGCAGAGTGCCCATTAGCACCTGCTCCCAGTGGTGTAATACGCTCTAAAGTGGACCAAATTTGCTTGTAGAGGGGAAGAAAAATAATTCTGCTGTGACTCACATTCACTCCCATTATCTTGGTGGGTTCTGGAGCTATAGGCCACACGATAAGGATAGTTTCTCCCTTAAATGATGCAGCAGTAAGACACCAGAGTACACTGAAAGGTTAGCTTCACGCTTCAGTAGAGGCCTAAAACAAGGTACAAGTAGGCAGGCAGAGGGTTTCCAGGCTGCAGCACCACCTCACCCCGGCTGACTTCCTCCAGCAGCACTTAGGCGGAGCGAAGGGTGTGCACACATGACTGCGGCATGTTGCTGAATAAACCCTCCTAGAGCGGTCTTACATTACGCACATGCAGAGTTCTGCCTATGAACATTCGTATGTCATTGCCTACCGTTACGTAACAGTTGACATTTTTAGCGTTTGTCTCAATGAATAAGGAATGATTTTGGGATTATATTACTGGGAGCAAGTGCCCTGAAACACCGCAGAGGCGGATCCATGATTGTGCGACTGATTTGCGCAATGTCTGTTGTGCCTTTTACAATCTTCAGAATCTTCTACGCAATCGCTCTCTTGAAGGGGAGAATATTTGAGAAAGCTCTGACGGGTCAACAATACCCCAAAAGTGGCATACGTCTGGCTTATCTGAGGCACTTCCTGAATTGCCATTTCCTCGGCATGGAAGTAACTGATTCAAAAAGCAACATATGAGATAAAATGTCACACTGTTTCATTTGTTATATCACTGGCATGAATTTATGGGGAGCCGCACTGGTGTAAGGATAAAGTAAAAGGGAGGGGTGAGAGGACGGAGGAGAGGAGACAAGAGGGGTGCTTAGTCTTTCTGCTGCATTATTGAGGATGAGTGTTGGGCTCACTGAGGCATGTCGGCATTCTGAATCATTTACATCCTGCTAATGTCAGCTCTCATCTAGCACTGCTAACTTCTGCATCCTTTCTTCATTTTTCTATGAAGTCTCCACCTCCCCAGGTCTAGCCTCAATTATTGTAAGCGATAAAAGATTGTTTCCAATGCTATTCATAAAGGCTATCCTGGCCTGAACCAGATGGATGTGGTTAAACACAAGACTTACTGCCAAAGATAACATTGAACCTCATATGAATAGTATACTTGGGATATGGCCACATACATCCTGTCCCTAGTTTGGATTGATTTTAAAACTAAAAACATTGTTACCACATGTTGTTGTCAAACCTCACCACTTTATGGGTATCTGAAAAAGCCTTTACATGAAGAAGCCTTTTTTTTAAACTCTCCTGACACCCAGTGATCTTAAACTTTTATAGCACAGTATTTACAATTAGACAACACCAGCCTTCCTTAATGGGATCTGGTCTGCCATTAAATGTTAAATCAGTCAGTCATGAAATTAAAACAGGAGAACACATGGGGGAGAAAGACAGGAAGATGCAACATTACCACCTGCACTATGTTCTCAGGGAAACACAAGAGATGCCTAGCTTAAAATGAAGCAAAAAAAGTTTGAAATGATCATCAGAGTCTCTATAATTACCCCAAACACATTGCAGGATGCTGATAAGTAAACGCAGCCTTTACGTATACAAATGTTATGTTTGTATCCAATCTCAATTAAGATTCTCCCTATCTAGTTCAGAAATCTTAACCGGTATGATGATGTCACAATCTTAAGCTCATTAAGATAAAGCCCAGCTTTTTTCACTCCAATTTAGTATTCAGCTACTTTGCTCATCCCACTGACAGACAGTATAAACTACACAGGTTATTCAATAAGATGTCATTGCAACAATCCATTTTAATCATTATAAAGAATGTGGAAATCGGTCATGTGACATTACAAGACACTATTACCGATTTTCCACCAAAAAAGAACTGGTTCGGAACTGGTGCTGGTTCAAAGTTGGTTCGGAGTTGGTTCAACTTGCGAAACTTTTCAGAACCTGTTTGTTTTTCCACTGACTAGAGCGCCCAGGGAATGACGTTGTTACGTCACTGTGTACGTCGCCATACGCCTTAGCTAGAAACGCTTGCAAGTACAACGTTACTTTGGGATTATCTCGAACTCTAACTGGTGACACTAAAATCATTTTTTTTTTATTTGCTAATTCATGTTTGCTCATAACAGATTGGCCAATGTTAATTTATACATAGAATATAATAATGATTAATAAATGCTGTAAGTATTGTTCATTGTTAGATACCTTATGCAATGTTAATGAATTGAACTAAGTTTTACAAAAAAAATAAAAATAAATAAAAAATAAAAGGTGAAATAATGTAAAGGTGAAATATAAGACAACTATAACTTCACGTAAGTCTAACTGTTATATAAATCTAAAGTTTGTGTGTGTGTGAACTAGTACCAGTGCTATTTTCCCAGGAGACTGAAATGTTGTTTTTTTACTAGATTAGTTTGAGGGCTAAAATCCAAAGCTTTAGACCAAACTTCTCTGAGATCAGACCTGCCGATATTATTGAATTTGAATGCTTTCCAGCACACAAGCAAACCAAGCTGTCAAAAGCTGCAAAATCCAAAAAACAGGTCATCATGTCAGAAGTGTGTTCAGTACACTGGAAAAGTGACTGTTACTTGAATTTCACAAAGAAAGAGCACTAGAGAAGTAGAAAGATTGAAGTTTATAGACAACTTTCTAGGCAATATATCTATATCTATATATAAATAATGGAAAATTTAATGGAACATTCAGGATTCAATACAAGTTCAAGTTCAAAGTTAAGCTACTGACAGCATTTGTAGCATAATAATGATTACCACAGAAAATCCCCTGTGGTAGGTAACAAATATCAACACAAAAGCCAATTTGGTGCGTATCATTCAAAAATTAAGTTCTAACTTTGATATGGCATCGCTGTCAGAGCTCTTCCCCTAAAAAAAGCATCAGAAAAACAATGCACAAAGTCGCATACTGAGAGAAACACCGTGAAACACCAAACTCATAACACCACAGTGTCACTCATAGTTTTCCATTAAAATACACCGATTTAGGACAAATATAAGTCAGCATGGACTTCACGCTAGGAGATTTGTGTATTGTGCATTTTTTCACTAACTGGTTTGTTTTTGTGGTGGCTTAAATAATTATACTTGGACTGCCGCCTTGAGAACGCAAGTTCAGAATGACTTAACCGGTGTGTGATAAGGATTTCCCATCTGCTGTGCGACCGCTTAAGAGCGCTAGAGCCCAAGGAGACAATTAAGAGGCCACTTTTTCCAACCCGTTCTCATAAATGCAGCATTTCCATGACTTTGGGGGGAAAAGCACCCTATGTGCAGGTAAACTCATAGCAATTATACAAGAAGTCACAGAGAATTTCAGTTTTTCCTCTCATATTTTATTTTCTGCAAACTAAACCAACAATTGAAGAGTTCAGATGCAAAATCCTCTAAGTGCCATTGGAAATTTTCTTCTAAAATGATCATTTTTATCAAGCTTATATATTCAAGTTCAGTAATTTCACTTAAATGACAATTAATAGGTCATCCTCATTGCAATTTAAGTGAAATTACTGAACTTAAATATACAAGCTTGATAAAAATGATCATTCTAGAAGAAAATTTCAAATGGCACTTAGAGGCTTTTGCATCTGAACTCTTCAATTGTAACCTGAAAGCAATCCAATAATTCAGAATCAGAATAATACATATATTTAAATCTAACCTGTGACTTTGATAATCTGGTATTTCTGACATTTTTGTTTTGGATAGTTGAAGTTCTAACTGGCTACTGATAACTTAATTAGAGACTGAACTTAATTAGGACCCAAATTGGCTGGTTAAAAGTTGTACTTCAAACCCTGTATATAAATGATACTAAAACAACATTGTAGGCATTGACGCTCATAAAACAATGTTAAAATCAAGCAAAATGAACAGGAAGTTACTGTCTGTGGTGACTTTAGTAGTGAAATATACTCTCCAGAACAGAATTTATGAATAGATGCATCCTCATTTTGCTATTACATTTAGCATTGTCACATTCAATTGCCAGAATACAATTAGCTATTGATTAATCATGACAAATGAACCCCCGCAATATTCCCACCAAATGATTTTATAAATCACCAAAGCAAAAACTACTGCAACTAGACAGAAAGGGACTCGATTTGTTCTGAGTCGATATTTGTTAATTTAACTAAGTAAAGACAGAACGATAACAAAACAGGATTGATTAATTCCAATCCATCAAAAGCGTCATAGAAATAAAACATGTCTGCATTCATACATCCCTTCCAAAAAGACATTTATTGGCTGTGACTATTTTCAGCTGCAAAGTGCTTTTTCAAGAATACTGAGAAGTGTACAGTGGATCCAAAATAGTAGCGTTATAAAGAGAACCGATAAAACATTTAGCAGGAGATTATGCAAGAAGGAGTGCAGAGATAAAAATAGAAGAAAAACATGCAAAAAAGAAAATTATGCAATTTCTCTGTATCAGTCTAAATGATTGCCTCTTATTTTTAACAGACCCGTCCTATTGAGTTAATAGCACAAGGTCTTTATCCGCACAGACACGACAAATTGACAGCCAAATGTTTGATACTCTTTAGCTGTCAGTTTTCCTTAGAATAAAAGCATTATCAACATCAGCTTTCACCTGACCTCATCTGTAAACCTTCACATCATGTGCTTTCAGAAAACAAGCACGTCTGAGGCTGTGAACATTGACAAAGAGAGACAGAGAGACGCTTACCTCTTCGGCTGTCCATGACGTACATCTCAATAATGGAACTCTTTTTACAGATGTCATCGGCCATTGAGGCACAGCTGACCTCCAAGTGTTTAACCTGAACCGAGAGCACAAAGATAAGATCTGCAATAAACTGCCAGACACCACAAACACACAAAGGTGTGATAAACCTGATACAAAAGCACAGTTCTGGACACTGTGATCACTGCCAGCTAAGGTTCATTTTCATACAGTATTTGGTTCTTTCAATGTTCTTGAAAGAACCAAAATTGAAATTGAAAGAAAATGTTCTTTCAATTTAGTCAGAATCATGTGAAATTGAATTTAAGTATCAATTAAATTTCACAATCGAAAAAGCATATTATTTGAACAATATAGCAGTTTACAATACTTAAATTAAAAGCATGTGTCCCAAATTCAAACATTAAACACTACGGTTGAAAAGTTTTGAATCAGTCAGATTTTTTGTTTTTTTGAATAAAAATATAGCAAAACCAGTAAAATTGTGAAATATTAATCACAATTGAATCGTTTTGATAAATAGAAAGTATATTTGAAATTTCTTTTGTAACAATGTAAAAGCATTTATTGTCAATTTAATGTATCGTTGCAGAATAAGAATTACTTTTCAAAAACTGGTAGGCAAACTTTTGAAAGGTAGTGCATTTTTTTGTTGTTTGTTTGATAAACCAATTATTAATTACATTAATTTAGAAATATTTTAAATTACTTTAATATTAATCTAAACGTATCGAACATACATTGTATAAAATTAGGGCTGTCAAACGATTAATTGCATCCAAAATAAAAGTTTGTGTTTACATAATATATGTGGGTGCACTGTGTATAATTATTTTGTATATATAATTCACAAACATGCTTGTATATATTTAAGAAATATTTTCATGTATATACTGTATATAATTTATATTATATATAAATATCAATATTTTATATATAAATAATATTTTTTTCTTAAATACATATCTACTATACTACTTTATATATCTACTCATATATTATGTAAACACAAACTTTTATTTTGAAAGCGATTGAATATTTTGAATGCAGCCCTATTATATATATATATATATATATATATATATATACACACACACAAACATGCTATTATTTATGCTATTATTATTTATTATTTATATATAAATAATATTTTTTTTCTTAAATATACATCCATATGTGTGTATTTATATATATATATATATATATAAAATAATTATACACAGTGCACCCACATATATTATGTAAACACAAACTTTTATTTTGGATGTGATTAATGATCACTATTAATCGTTTGACAGCCCTATATAAAATACAACTTATACCATCCACGTGTTAGCATAATTTTAATAGACAGAAATGATGATATAAATAAAAAAACAATAATGAAGTAACATGGTTCAATATAAGTGGCACTAACATGGTTGAGCTTAGAGTGTCTATTTGCAGAAAGGGTGATGTAACTTGTCAAAGCCCTAACTACATATTTCCATTCCAACAGTTGCTAACCAAGACCGATCGATTAAAATGTGAAAACATCAATACCTGCATGCATATTTCATGATCCAAAGACACAATTCAGCACTTAAAGCCCCCCGTGGAGCACACAGCAGAACTGTCTGAGTGAAGGCTTGGTGCAGGACTGCAAACCTGCGTTGTGTCACGCCAGTTAAACCTTTCCTAGTAACATGAGACTGTAATGATGGGTTAAAACGTCATACCTTCTCCTCCAGCATCCACTTCTCCTGCTGGACCTCAGCGAGTCTCTGGAAGAGCTCACTGACCTCATCGTCTGAAAGGTCAGCGGGTCGCTGGGACTGAGGACTGCTGGTGTTGGACTGTGGAACGAGAAAAAAAAAACTTTACCAGAACTTACAGACAGGGCTCAGACAGTTATGAGGATTTTCACCAGAGAATGACACCAGTAGATTTGTCTTTTCAGTCATTAAACATTAGCCATTACAAACATTGTGTATAGGTAAAGGAAACACAACACTTATTCCAAGAACCAGTTCCTTATTTACCCTGGCACTAAAAACAAGCAAAGACAGTTTTATAATTGAGGGTGTAGCTGAGTTTTTGCCACTGGAGTTATGCGGTATAGTCACACTCACAAGCTCTTATAATAAAGTTCTATTCAAGCTCTTGTATAACGTATAAGCAAAAAGAAAAGTATGAAAATAAAGTTATTAACCAGTATCTTTTTTTCTAATCAAACTGTTTTCAGAACGGTAATGTTACAAAAGGAAAGCATTAAAGGATTAGTTCACTTAAAAAAAAAAAAAAAAACTTTTGCTGATAATTTACTCGCCCCCATGTCATACAGGACGTCCATGTCTTTCTTTCTTCAGTCGAAAAGAAATTAAGGTTTTTGATGAAAACATTCCAGGATTTATCTCCATTAAATGGACTTCATTGGGCACCAAATGGTTCAAGGTCTTTTTTAATCTTTTTTCGAGTCATTTCGTTCGTTGAATGATCCAAATTTCATCAAAAACATTCATTTCTTTGCGACTGAAGAGAGAAAGACATGGACATCTTGGATGACATGGGTGAGTAAATTATTTAATTAAAAGTGAACTACTCCTTTAAGTACTTCAATACCACTGCAAAAATTTTAATAATTAACAATAGCATTTTTCCGACTGGATCGATGTGACCATTGAGATTTATATGATGGAAAAGATAACTTTTATAGTGATTTTGAAGAAAGTTGTTTTTCTGGAAAAATGGAGGAAATGGGTTGAATATGTATCAGAAAGAAGGTCAGATTTTGTTGCTATACTTAAATAAATGAAGATTAATATATAATGTATATGTTAATAATATATGTTTGCATGTGTATGTAATAATAATTTTCATTAGTCATTTGAGATTATAATAAGAAGTCATTTGAGGTTAAGGATGGAATCTAACTAAGAGGAACTGTTCTCTCCCTGGATGTATATAGTTACCTCCCTCCCTTTTTTCCATTTTTTTTCTGTTGTAAAAATAAAAAAAAGTTATACTTTGAAACAATTGAACTAACCTGGAGTACAATTTATATTTAAAACACATTGGGTAATTGTGCATACCTATATTTGTAAAGACACTGTGATTGCATTGAGCATTGTATGTAAATTGAAGTATGATTGTACTCAATTGAATGATCAAAATAAACACAAAATTAAAAAAAAAACAATAGCATTTTTCCAAATGTAATCACATGTAAAATAACATTAGTCTTCACTGTATAAGTTAAATATAGATTAATATTTGTTAAATTGTTTTGTTGTTTGATTAACATTAATGACATAGACGGATCCAATATAATGATACACATCCGATTTCTCAACTCTTTACATTCACCACCGACTGGGTTTACGAGAATACCATTCAAGTAAAAGAAGACGCAAGAGAGGAATAATACATTTTGAAATGCGCCTCTCTGAATGATTTAAAATAAAATGTGAATTAACCGAATATATAAATACGCAAGATAAAACACAAGCAAATGATATATTTTTACTCTATGATGGTTAAGCTTAGCAATTAATCCACGAATCACATGCTTGCCAAACGTGGGCCCGTATGGATCACGGATCAACTGCGATTCGTTGCACCCCTAATATTTTTGGTAACTGAAATATAACACTGAAACAAAACTAAAATATAAATATTACGCATGAAAAACGTAAATTACAAATGTTGAATTACCAACTCACATAAACGCACATAACTTAACAAAAATAACTAAACCTTACCAAAAATAAAAATAAAAAAAATCACAAAATAAAGAAAAATTTAAATGGTTTTGGAAACAAATTATGACTGAATTTTTCATCTCTTCAACCTATTTAGAGAAAGACTGTCTGTAATTTAACACCGTGCCATTCATTGTCACATGAAAGTCACAGGAAGGAATTCCACCAGCCTCGATCACGTGGCAGTTTCTATTCTGTCCCTCAGTTTGTTTCAGGGCATTTCAAGGAGCTGGAGACGATCCAAACAAATGAAGGTCGGCTCGATCCAAACAAATGAAGGTCGGAGACTCTCGCCGTCCCCTGTGTGTACTATTTTCATCCCAAGAGTCTTATTTCCCCCCTGGCTTAAAAAGGACGATCTCTTTCTAAAGAAAGATGACAATACTCCTTAAACACATTTCAGACATGACTGATATGCATTATATTTCAAATTGATGGCATAAAACAGGAGTCTTGACATGTTGTTCTTTGATAAATTCATTTGAAAGTCAATTAGTTGACGCATCATTCATGTCTGTACAGCACAAATTGTGAGGGATGAGTTTGTTCAACTTCCTAACCTTAGCAAGCTTGACATTAGTCAAATGTACCTCAAAGTTTGTGTTTTTAACCACACTCACATCCCTCAAGATGGTCCAGCATGTCCCGACAACCATTCTTTTCTCCCGTTTATTCACAGGCACGGTATATTTATGGAATGTACACTGTTCGGGTGTTTATTAATAGCTTTGTGAGGACAGAAAAGCAATGAACAGAAAAGCTCTGGAGAAAAGAAAGCATCAACTGTGGCGACCGTATTAGCAAGGGTCGTTGGCCCCCAGTGGGCGGCTCTACCTTATTGGTGCTGGGAGCCGATGCGCCGTCTTTCATGATCTCTCTGTAGCTGAAGGAGGAAATGCTACTGCTGTCACCCGTCTGCTGCGTACGGCTCGGGGAACTGATCTCAGACAACACAAGCTCCTCCAGACCTGCAAATACATACATGATGCAAAAATTTTAAGAACATAAATCACTAAGCGCTGCAGGCTAGCTAGATAATGGCTAACTTAACTATTTTTAGGCATACCCACTCACTATCAGGATGAGACGAGATGAAAAATGAAAAAACTCAATGCATTTTTTACATGTACAGATAATGATATAACCGTAAGATACAAGTTATGAACAGCACACGCATCTGACAGGTGGGCAAGCCACTTTATGTTAAGTTATTTTTCAGTTGCGTTCACATCAAAGTTTATCGATATAAATGGTATCGTCTTCTATATCTTGTGTATAAATGTAACGATATACCACCCAGTCATCGTTACTACTAAATGGCAGATTCCAGATAAGGTAACTGCTATTATGATCAATAACTAGCTATTGCAAGGGAATTATTAGTTAGTAGCAATATCAGCACACTCAATGACATTCAGAATCTATAGAGTAAGTGAACAACTACGGAGTACTCTACACTAGAGATAAGCATGCTAACATACAGGCTATTTAGCAGAATGTCATCCATTAATACCTGCATTCACGGACAGAGAATCTACAAGGTAAACAATTCACAAAAGTTAGACATCATACGTTTTATGTAATATTTAAATTACAGAATATATGGAAGTACAATACACTATCGTTCAAAAGTTTGCGGTCAGTGACAGTAAACACAAAAGTACTTCTAACTAAACTTCTAACTCATAGAATACTGAAAAAAGTAGTTTTCATAAAAGTATTATGCAGCATTTAGCTGTTTTCAACATTGATAAAAAGAAATGTTTCTTGAGCAGCAAATTAGTCAAGAAAATAGTAATAAATCTACTTTTATAACATTAAATACCAAAAACACAAAACTTCAACTGATTGCATTCCCCATTATTTGTGTGCTATATGTTTTCACAGTATGACATTGTTAGCAAAATGCTAAGTCAGCTTCCATTGGAATCAATTCCATTGGAGTTTACATTTTAGTTAGGACGCTGCCTTAGAAGATAGTCTATCTAGGTAGTAGACAGCAAGCTCACTAGGTATTGGACAGGCAAAGTATAAATAGAAGACAACAATGAAATCTATATGTATAGTGTCAAGTTATTGCCCTTTTCCCCACAGATTGGGCCAGTGAACCAAAACACTTTCTTTTCTTTTTTTTTTAAATGATGTGTGCATACTTTAAGACCATCTTGGACATTTGACAAAGATAAAGCTCCCTACTTTAAAATGTCTGATTCTAAACTTTCTGTACTGCAAACATTAAACATTTAGTTCACTTTAAATTATAAATGGCTCAAAAGAGGAGTGCCCTGGCACTGCCAACAATCTACAGAGAGCAAATGCACATATGCATGGATCTGTAGCACATTTTAAGAGGGGCTCCATCAAATATTTACAGCACTTGCCTCTCCCCTCCTTATTGTGTGTGGGGTCCGTCCCCATAGGAGTTACAAGTTTAAGGAACAAACGAACGAATGTACCCTGAAAATTCGATTAAGTTGGGATACTGTGTTGATTTTGATTTAGCGTTTGACCATTGGATTATTGAGCTGCCAATTATGTGGTCCAAATGTTAAAATTTGATTATAAACACCACATGGTGTAATACCCAGTGCTCATGCCCTATTAAAATCACCATAATTAGCGGTTTGCAAGTAGTAAAAAAAAAAAGTTTGACGGAAGTGTCCATTAACACACATACTGTATGTGAGTTCATCATTTGTACTGCGCATTAGGGTATGTGAATAATAAGGTGTGGCAATAATCAGAATAATGAAGCAAATAATCAAAATAATGAAGACTGCATGTAAATGGAAGAGCTTATGGCTCACTGCAAATAAAAAAAATTCTGATTACTTACTCTGATTATCGGAAATAATCAGATTGTTGGTGCACAAGAACACAAAGTCAATATGTTCTGTAAAAAATGCTAAGCAAATAAAATTGACATCACTTGATTTGATATCATGTTAAAACAGTTAGCTTGTCGCGATAACCGCAATATTGTAGTCAAGTCAACCGCAGATAATTGAAAGTAAATGGTGGTAATACCATTTAATTGAGCGACTCGACATTATTGCAAGGGAAAATCCATAACCGCGACAGCACTAGCTAAAGCACAACAAAAACTGTATTCAAAACCCATATTACTACTGTATTGATGAAAAGAAAAGGAATGGGGCGAGAGAATGTTATTCTTCAGGAATTTCTCAGATTGTGAAAAGTGAGTGTTACATTCCAGAATGGAGCCAAAAATCTCCATGATACGTAATAACAACACTGTAATGTGAAGAAAAACTACATTAATGTAATTTCCCTTCTTGGAAAAAAACTATTTATAGCCAATGCAGGAAAGTGAACTGCTCAACATCCCACAGGAACCTGACGCAAGAACAAAGCGGACAGGCTCTTTATAATTCACCTCAGGTGGTAAGAACATGCTTTGGGTTTGTCTCATTTTACTATAGGGGTGGAGCCATCTTCATCTGTTGCCTTATTTATGGACAGCACATTTTTATTTACTCTCGCCTGCTTTAAATCTTTCATTCATGCCACCCATGTGTGATGAAACAGCGACTGCAGAGCCCATTGCAGTTTAAATCACCTGAGAGGGTTGTCGACCACTCTAAAAAGCCTTATTCCCTGCATTTACAACTGCTTTATATGGTGATGAAGGAGATGTGCCTCAAAATCTTAAGTGTATCACGTGGGGACAAAGACAGTGTTCACCTGTTCGTGTCTTAGTGTTGGTTAAGATCTCCTGTAGCCGCTCCTGGAGCTTATCAGCTCTCTTTCTTTCCAGATGGAGCTGCCTCTTCAAGTCTTTCAGCTGCAGACAAAACATGACAGGCATTACATTTGACAGGAGATGGACATTTAGCTTGATAGACATTTAAGAATCCAGTACGTACATTGGCCCCAAAACTATCTAGACACTTAAGCCACACTTAAAAATCTCTGATTATCACTGTATTACATAATAAAATAGCAAATATATATATATATATATATATATATATATATATATATCAGGGCTGTCAAAACGATTAATCGCGATTAATCGCATCCAAAATAAAAGTTTGTGTTTACATAATATATGTGGGTGCACTGTGTATAATTAGTTTGTATATATATAAAAACACACATGCTCAAAATATTATTTATATATAAAATATTTATATTTTTATATAATATCTATAATATATATATATATATACAGAATATATATATAAAAATATATATAAAAATATATATAAATCTATATACAGAATATACATGAAAATATTTCTTAAATATATACAAGCATGTGTGTGTGTTTATATATCTAAAATAATTATACACAGTGCCCCCACATATATTATGTAAACACAAACTTTTATTTTGGATGCGATTAATCGCGATTAATCGTTTTGACAGCCCTAATATATATATATATATATATATATATATATATATATACTGTACATAAAAAGGTGAGAAATCAGTCATTGTGAAATCTACAGGAAATGAGAACTACAGTTATTTTTTACGGTTTGCCATTAAGTGTTTGATTTTAAATATGATTATTGGTATTTTTTTCAGTATTTACCATAATTTTAATATAAACACAGGAAAAATATGTTCAAATAAAATCATTTTCTTTATGAAAGTCAAGATTTGGTCCTCAAAAAGACTTTTTCCAAAACCTATGCATCTTGAAAAAGGAATGGTTGTCTAATATTCGGATATATACGATATATTTCACATTAAGTAAACATCCTGTCCATCCATTTTGCCACAGCAGCACTACAAAAGCTTTTTTGTTTTTGACAAAAGGTAAAAAGAGGAGAAGATTTATGAAATTTCATCCATTTTGTGGCTAAAATCACTTCAAGCAGGAAGGAACTTTTCAGAGGGACTGCATTTGTAACCTAATAAACAGTGTGAATATATAAATAATAAACAATGCCGTTGAAAAATTATAACCAAAACTTTGAGCTAAAGGCATGGATAGCTTTTGGAGCTGTGAGCACACACACAGACAATCGATGAACTGTCAAACGAGATTCTATTGATGAAACGGCTAAAACGTTAATGAAAGCTGATCGACCCTCATCAATGGGAGGTCTGGTTTCAGGTCTGTAGGGCAGAGAGGTGTCCTGCCC
The DNA here is from genome assembly GCA_038021265.1 of Cyprinella venusta. Classification (NCBI taxonomy): domain Eukaryota; kingdom Metazoa; phylum Chordata; class Actinopteri; order Cypriniformes; family Leuciscidae; genus Cyprinella; species Cyprinella venusta. The sequence goes on along the minus strand of CM075872.1, from coordinate 5,230,171 downwards.
ATCGCCTGGGACTATTTTAATTCACTTTCTGGGAAATGGAGAGAGGGAAAGCCCTGACTCATCTCTTTTTTTTTTTTTTCCTGGCCGGATTGCCTACTTACCGCTGAACTACCTTTTTTTTCCAGGATTCTCTGTCCATCCACCGTGTCTTTAATCTCCTGAAATACACACAAAAAGATATTATAGTTCAGCAAATTTATTTTAAAAGAACTTTTCAGCTTAGTTTGAAACAGTTCATTTAGTCTCTTTCATTTTCTATATTTAGACAATAAAAGAGCACATCTGAAGCACTATTCATTTAAAGAGGAACTTCATTTACAGAAATTCTGAAATTCATTTACAGTAAAACTTTGAAAAAAGCCTCTTATGCTCACCAAGTCTGCATTTATTTGATCAAAAATACAGTAAAACAGTAATATTGTGGAATATTGTCACAATTTAAAGTAACAGCTTTCTATTTTAATATTGTAATTTTTAAAAAAGTATGAATTACTTTGTATGATGCTTTAAATATAAATTTTAGTAAACCAGTCTTGGTTATATAATAACAATGACAAAAAGGAAAGCCCTAATAAATCATCCTAAAAATATTCAGATGAGACAAGGAAACACCAATTTTGCAGCTCTGAAAACTAAACATCCCAAAGGAGCTGCTGGCACCAGATGCTCATACAAAGAACAATCTCATCCTACTGATGAGTCACGCATCGTTCTTGAGTCACTTTTAAAATAACTGCTGGGCTCCAGCAATCACACCCACATAATATCCTCCATATCGGAGTCATGCCTTATTTAGCATCTTAAAAACACATGGTTCTCATCACGTTGAAGAACTAAAGCTCCAGCAGAGCCACTAGGAGACCGCCAGAAAAAAAGAGCGCATTCTGTTCCCACACCTGTTTGAGTTTGCCGATTGAATTGTTGAGATCTTCTCTCTCTTTCTCCATCTCCGTCACTTGCTGTTTGACTGCCTCCACCTCTGCAACTTTAGCCTGAGAAAAGGCGGAAATATGTTCATTCATTCATTTAAAATGCAAAATGGAAAAGTTTCCAAAGAGAATACACCTTATTTATTTGTTCAATACATATTCTGGTCTTATTGTGTATGATTTGTCAGACTTAAAAATGGGATATGATTTTATAGGTTAATACAATTTTCCATGCCTACATGGCTTGTGTGTGCTTTCCTACTACATTTTTATTTTTCGTAAATAATAATGATAATAAATATATATATATATATATATATATATATATATATATATATATATTTATTTATTTATTTATTTATTTTTTTTAACAAATTGATTCTGAACTATTTTTAAAGTCAGATAGACATTGGCTGAGGAGGTAGGGTCGTTGTTTCATTCGATTTGGATCCATGTACTTTGTTTCATTATCAATAGCAATTTTCAGAGGTTCTTTTAAAAATTGCCAAGTGGACCCCTTTATGGTTGGAAAACTATTGACTAAAATATATATTTCTTTTTAAAATAGACAGTATATTTTCTAAAAAAAAAAAAAAAAAAAAAGAGAGAGAGAAAAGTTCAGCTTGAATAAAATGATTTGCCGCCTTGGTTATGTCAGCAGAAAAGTTCTAAAGTATATAACATTTGTTCTCAAAATATTTCATCAAAACAACTTTCTCTGCTTCTGAAATAACTTTTCTTTTATGCTGACATAACCAAGGAAGTGCAGGCAAGGTAAAAATAATATTAAATGGTAAAATCATATCCAACTTTACACGATCCAATCAAATCAAGTGGATAAAATCAAGAGATGGACTGGCCATAGAGACCACCAGGACTTTTATTGGTTCAGGTGAGTAGAATCATAATGTTCTCCTACTTTAATGAAAACAAAAGTAATTACCGGTATATGAAATTTGAACTTGGGTTTTCATGACCTCAATCTCAAATGCCAATGGATGATATATGCATTTCATTCATTTTATAGTCTTTTAAGCTCATTTAGTAAAATTCAATGCATCCATCGACACAATGAGACATAACAGAAGAAAGCCTTCTGATGTGAGGGTTTCTGACAACAAATGTGCCATAAAGACAAGATCTGCTATATATAGCTTTACCGCTTATTACTTAATCTGCTTTAGCCAACTGTATTCCATTAAGTTGTTAAACACACAAATGTGTTTTTATCATGACATGCAGTTTACCTCCAGCTGGACTGTGTGATCTTTCTGTACCCGCTGGATCTCCTCTGCATGGTCCAGTTTGCTCTTTTCCATGGTCTCCTGCTCACAACACACACAACATTGAAAATATAAATCAACTACACATCAAAAGAGTGACCGTTTTAAGATTAATGCAACATTTTTATATATAAATCCATTAAAAATGCGCTTCTTTTCACACTCTAAAAAATGCTGGGTTGTTTTAACCCAATTTTGGGTCAAATATGGACAAATTCAAACATTGGGTTAAAAATGTCATGTAACCCAATGGCTGGGTTTGTCCATATTTGACCCAAAGTTGGGTTAAAACAACCCAGCATTTTTTCAGAGAGCACCTTTTTTGCATTTTAAAGTCTGTAACATGGTAACGACAAAAACAACACTGACATCATGTGGTCAGAATGATACTGATGTACCCAGACGTAAACAACAAAAGACAGTTTCCATCTCTGGCATTGCTCTGCAGTGAAAGATGGCTGTAAACACACGGCACCTCGGCTTCCTTGAGTCTGCGTTCAAACCAGCCCTTCGTCCCCTCCATAGACTGAACCTGAGCTTTCAGCTCCTCTACATACGGCTGAAGACCCTCCAGCTCTTTGGAACGAGACTAAAATAAAAATACAATTGTGAATGGAAATTTAGCAGAGCCCTTTTGTCTAAAAGTACACTGTGTACAGAGACAATCCACCAGGAGCAACCTGAGGTTAAGTGGTTTTATTGAAAGTTCATGTCTTGACCCACAAAATTTTCAGTTGCCGGCCCAGAAAGGTTCCTTACTTTCTCATCTCGTAGCTGTGAGCGAATCTCCTCTTCCATGCGGTTCTTGTCCTCGTGGAGGCCGCGGAGCTCCTTCTCGTAGCGTCCCCTGATGCTCAGCACCTCCTTCTCATGCTGCAAACGCACGTTCCCGAGTTCCTCTTTTTGCCGAGATTTCTCCTGCGCAATCTCAATGGCCAGTTCATCCAGCATGACCTTACGCTTATCTGCAGTCTGAGAGAACAATGTGCGATTTAGTTTTAAATAAAACATGTCGGTTTCAAAGGTCCAGTCATTATCAAGATTCAATCACATATTTTTCTTAAAGCATAAGTCTGTTTGTAAAAAATAAGGCACTATCTTCTTGAACAACTGGTATTTAGATCATGGGTTTCTAGACAGACAGAAATCTCAATTTACTACTTTATATAAAGCTTGACTTTAAAGAGGTCATATGCTTTCTTTTTTTTTACATTTTCAACTTTCTTTAGTGTGTAACGTTGCTGTTTCAGATTTCGTTATAGTGACGTTGTTTATGATAATTAAGCAAATTTTCTCCAAATTGAGTCAAGTCAAATAGTTAAGTCAAGTCAAATATACTTATATAGCGCTTTTCACAATACAGATTGTATCAAAGCTGCTTCACAATATCTATCAAGACAACTTAACAGTGTTTGTTTAGTCATGGAAAAAAAGACAATCAAGTATGGTAGAGCTGATCAATGATGGGTCATTTAATTTGAATATCCCCAACTGAGCAAGCCAAAGGCAACAGTGGCAAGGAACCAAAAAACTCCATCAGATGACCCAATGAAGAAAAAAAAACCTTGGGAGAACCCAGGCTCAGAAATTGACATTACTGTAACGTAAAAAATAAATATTTTAAAAGTATTTCTACATCTAGTGAATACGATAGTATTTTTGTACTGAAATTAACTGTGTTCATTCATAATGAATTACATTAATGTAGCAAAATAAGCGAGATTAAATCAAATGGTCGGAGAGACAGAGATAAATGATCATGTAAAAGTGTAAAAACTGGTTAGGAGCATGAAACATTGACTTACATTACAGATTTTAGAGCGAAGAAGAAGAAAAAGTGCACAAAAAGAGGTGAATCTTCCAGAGCCCATTTGTGTCTAAATCCGATTTGACATTAATAAAGTCATTATGATGGTCAAAAGATCAGCGTATTAAGTGATGAAAGAACAAGCAGAGTGTACTGACTCACTAAAGAAGCTTAAATGACGTGAGAGATGAGTTTAGTGAGTGCACCGAACGTTTAACTACTTTCACCTGCTGCAGTAGGAATTTACTGACTTGTGAAAGGATCGGAAGGTAAAAAAAAGGGGGATTTGTGTGTATAACCTTTCTGGCCTCCTCTAACTCCTGCTGTAGCTTGTCCTTCTCCACACCGAGATCAGTGAGCTGCTCCAGAAGTCGACGATTCGCTCGGTTTGACTCCTGATCACCAAGAAGAATTTAAATCATTTTCATGTATAATATGAATCCAAATGCAACATTGTTTACTATGCTTAACTATATTAAAATGTACTGAAGCAACATTGTTTACTATGTTTAACTATATTAAAACGTAATTGCTAAAGTAATTAAAGTACTTTTAATTTAAAAAAATTAAAAATATTTTTAAAAAATGTCAAAAATATTTTATTTATTTATTTATTCATCAAAATGGACTTTCTCAATCTCCAAAACGATTGGACTTCTCTGCAGTGGGCAGGGAAACATAATATTAACTAATAATATTATAGCCTAATATGCTTCCTATTTAATCAAATAGCATTTTACACAGAATTACAATGTTTACCAACATACCTGTAGCTGTGAGTTGAGATCATCTCTCTGCGCGAGGAAGCTCTCCTGTTCTGTACGTCTCTGCTGAAGCTCTGCGTTGAGAGCCAGGTTTTGCTCTCTCAACAAATTCAGTTCCTGAGTCTTCACTGTTTGAATCTGTGAAAAACACACACTAAGTTTCAGATATTTAAAGAACCCAGGACAACTGCATTAAATCTTCCTCTATCAGCGAGAAAAGGCCAGCAGAAGACAAAAGAAGAGTTACGAAGGAGCGAAAAGAGCTTAACTGCAGTGAACAGCTGAGAAAATGCAATTCAGCACAATCCAGAATTCAATATCAATATACTGTAAAATGTACCCATGAGTGCTTTCAAGCTAAATATAAACCTTCATGCATGATGCAATATACATACATGTACGGATGCATGTATGCGTGAACATATTTAGATAAAATATCTTGGCTAGCACAAGTACTACATGCATAGAAAGCAATATATTAGACATGGAAAAGTTTTCAAAACCTCCATCAGGATTAAAATGCAGTGGAAGTATAAACCAAATAAACCTTACGCTTCCTTGGAGTACACCTTAAATTATTCATATTTATTTACATATTAATATGTAGCCATTGCTCACAATGGGTAATGGGTTTTATTCCCAGGAAGTGCAGATAGAAATGCTAATGCTATACCTTAAATACATTAAGCTACTTTGGATTAAAAAAAAATAAGCATAATGAGTTTGGCTGGTAAGCCGTCAACTAAAACAGTAATAACCAGTGCTGATTATAACTGATTACGTGTAATCTGGATAACGCCAACAGATTCCAAAATGTATATTCTTATAGTTACATTACGCTTGAAAACACTCATAATCAGATTACAGTTACATTTTTTATTGTTAAATGATTATTTAATATTCGCAAAATGGCAGTGAATTATTCATTATTCATTGATTCTCATTCATTCTTCTTTTTAAATCCATTAAATTTTCATTTAAACCAGCCTTTAGCTCATGTATGTTCAAGAAAGTCTTCTAGTTTTGTGGAATTAAACATTTCAGAGGCCAAACAGCATTAACAAAATATTGTATCTTTTTGTGTTTTATTTTGATTGGTTTACATTTTTATGATTTAATTAATTATTACCTTTTCATAAGCTTACAAATCCCCTGCAGTTCCTTTAAAACCCTCAGTTTGGGATGTAGTAGTAGTGCAATGTTTAATGCGCTTCATTTTGTTGACAAGATCTTACAGCAAAACCATGCATCTATATGAACCACCATGAATAGTCATTTAAATAGACACTTTTTTTAAGAGAAGAAATTAGAAGAAAGTCTAGCATCAAACAAACTGGTATAAACTGAAAGTGATTTGTACATAGGCAATAGCATTAAAGCTGGTGAAAGTGGCATTAGTACATGTGTATTTTAACAGTAAATAGTACAAGAGCATGTGTGTTAGACCAGACATGGTCAATGAGTTAAGAGGATGCAGGAACTGGGGTTGATGAAGGTCGTGATGCTGTATCATGGTCAGGTACCTGTTCTAGGGCCGCTAGATTTGTCCTGAGAGCATCGTTCTCACCCAGCATGCCCTCCACCTGCTCCTGACTGACCGCGCTCTGACACGCTACCTGTAGCTCCGCCCAAACATAAACCCACCCAACGAGAGAGAGAGAGAGAGAAACCAATAAAGCAGAACAAAAAGATGACAGAACAAAAGAAGAACAAAATGAAATAACAAACAAATAAAAGAGCAAGAGTACGAAGAAGGAGTGAAAACAAAATAAATATACCGAAAAAAATTAAAGAACATTAGAATAAATGAAATAAGAAATAAAACATAAAATGAATAAACCGACAAAAATTAAATAAAATTGGAATAAATTAAATTAATTAAATATAAAAAAATACAAAATATGAATGTAATAAACAGAATAAAAGAAAAAAATAACATGAAAGAATAAAAGAACAATTGAACAAATAAGAGAATGAACAAAAAATGTTTTAAATAACAAAAAAGAATTAAATAATGAACAAAGAAAACGGAATGAACAAAATAAAAAATAATAAAATAATAAGAATAGGAACATTTTGTAAAATAAATTTAAAAAATACAGAACAACAAGCAAAAAGATAAAGAAAGAGCATGAAAGAATACAAAGAAAAAAAATAAACGATTAGCAAAAAAGATTTAATTTTATGAAAAAAGGAAAAAAGTACAAAGTCATGAACAAGAAACGAGAAAAAAAGAAAAAGCAATGAGGAAGGGAAAATGTACAGAGAAAGGAAGTGATGTGAAGGATGAATGATGAAATGTCCAACAACAGCATGGGATTGTAGGGGGAGTGTTGGAGATGAATACAGAAAGAATAAAGCCCAAGGAGGTGAACAAGGGCAAGAGATAGAGGAAGTAGAACGCCCAAAACAAGTGAAAAGAAGAGAGAGGAAAACAGGCCAAGTTAGAAACTCCACGTCAAACAGAAGTCAAGCAGTTCTGCAAGGAAAAATAGGAATAGGGAGGTTCTTCATCCTTATCTGCTTGTTGCACATTAGAGGTAGCGGTTTAATTAAGATTTGTGACCTCATGGAGGAAGTGAAAGGCATTTGTGGTGGCGGGACCTGCAGTAGGGCCGATAGCGTCATACGAGGGGCACTTCCCTCAGGGGGCCCTGCAGACCGTGTGTGCACCTCAGCCACCGGCACTGAGCCCCACTAATCCTTAATTACTCCGCTGATCCTGAGCACCATCGTCCAGAAATGCTCAATTAAACAGACTGCTCTCTGGGTAATTATAAACTTCTCTAACTTCTGCTTAAGCACAAAGAGTTTGCTATCAACAGAAAGACTGGCGGGGCACAGTAAAGATGTCTTCCAGTTCAGGGATAGTTTACTCAAAACATTAACTCTAATTAATTAATTATTACATTTTTTTAAAATTACATTTCAGTTATTCTGAATTCATATTTAATTACTTTAAATTGAGATGTATTAGTTGAAATCTTTGCCCTCAAAGAGTTGCAAAACAAGTTGGCATTCATGAATATTTCAATATGCTGCACTCCAGGTTCACAGTCAATTAAAATATAAAGACATGAGTGAGTATGAAGGAAAATTGGCATTCCAAAGCTACACCTGAGGGGAAGATTATTAATGAATGACCAATTGACCACTTTTTGAATTTCAGTCTGTTCCTCTCTCAGAGATATCAAGTGAGACTAGAAATCTCTGAATAGGCTCTATGCACAGCTCCACTACTTCCTGAACTTCAGCCAGCTCCTTGTTTCCTGTCTGGCATTATTGGACACATTGATTAATTCAGGTGTGTTTGATCATTGTTGCCGTGACTACTGAGGTCAAGCACACCTGAATTAATCAAATTGTCCAATAATGGTATACAGGAAACAAGGAGCTGGCTGAAGTTCAGGAAGTAGTGCAGTTGTGCATAGAGCCTATATAGAAGAAAAAGTCCTATTTTTGTGATGCAGTTTTCTCCTTTTTTGGAGCTCAATAATGATCAGTCTTCATTCACTTTTACTGGATGGAGAAAAAACGCCTTAGAAGAAATGGTTCTATTTAGAACCAGAAATGGTTCCATCCCCGCTTCATATATGGAACTCCAAATTGGTACCATTTTTTTGGTAAAAGGTTCTATTGGCCAAGTATGGAACCCCCTGGGGGGTTCTATATAGAACCCAGAGGAACCCTTTTTTTAAGAGTGTATAGAACCTTTTAGGGGTTCCAAATACGTAGCGATGATAGAACCTTTATATAGAACCTTTTCTTCTAAGAGAGAGGACAGTCTGCTAAACTTCTCCTGTCGAGTTCCACAGAAGAAAGAACGTCATGCAGGTCTGGAATGAAATGATAGCGAGGAAATGAGAACAGAATTTTTCTTTCTGGTTGAACTAACTGGATAACTAATTTTAACCCTCTGGGGTCTAAGTTGTTTTTGGGGTCCTTGAGATGTTTTGAGATGACATTTGTGCTTTTTTCAGTTGCTTATAAACCTGTTTATGAAATTTAAACAGTCTTTGTGCAGTTTACAGACACTACTCAATAATGCGATTAGAACAAAGCACTTAAGAATAAATGACATACTAAATCAGCTGAATCGGAGCTCCTTGAAATGAAACAGGTAACTGAGGTAACTTTTCCAGGATTATTATGACAGTATTCTTCCTCACAGCGCAGCAAGACGAGGTAAAGGTTAGATTTGTGATACGCTGGATGTTTTATCCAGCTGATGTGGGCGTTTTTATGGATTGCCTCAACATTAGCGTTTGAACACGTCATTCGCTATAATTAGGTGAAAGGAAAAAGACTGACAACTCTCTCTTTTCATACAGATCAACTGAGAATAGTTGCTTTTTTTATTTAATTACTTCATTTAAAAGAAGAGAATTTCAGCTTTGTAAATAGAAATCTTTCGTGTCTCTGTGTCAAGTATTTACTGATTTACAGTTCATTTTTCGGACACGTTTCAGAAATATTTTTGCGGAGACAGAGTGAGCTGAAAACGCACCGTTTATTTTACAAAAACACATGGTGTACATGGTAAGAGTGTACACAAGAAAGAAGACCCTCTATAGTTTATAATCATGTATTGATTTTATCTATATGACCATTAATAACAGCCTATGTTGCAGCTGTGAAAAAAAAACCAGCATAACGAGCCGGCACATTACTCAACCTCAGGGGGTTAAGAATGAAAAGCGAAGCTAAACTGCATTTTGAAACAGAGAACAAAAACAGATAAATAAATAATCATAAAACTGCCTACTGCCATTAAAAAAAAAGTCCAATTTTCATTATCTGATTTTTTTTTTTAAGCAGAACAATAAAAATTGTGTTCCACGCCGATAACAACACCCACATGAGCCTTTTACGGTTTATTTAATTGAATCTGTAGGACCCATTATCATTAAAATCACACTCAATTCAAGCAGATTAATTGTCGGCTTTCTCCTTTTTATAAACCTGTTAGTAAACAGCCAACCAGCAGATGTGGAAATTGCAGATTAGTTCTCTAGAGATGCACTAACGACCATCTGTGATGGAATAAACGTTAAAAGAAATGCTAAATGAGCTATTAATCTTCTGTATTCTTCCTTTTAGTGTCTTTGGCGATGTTTGGAATGGAATACTAGCACAATCTGCAGTATGAACTGTATACTACACTACAGTGAACATCTCAAACGGTCACATGATGACCATTTCAGAATTGAATGTTTATTTCACATTTTTAACCAATCTTCTGATTCATTCATCATACCAGAACAACTAAGTCAAGTAAAAACAGAACTTACAGTAGTATACCCATCTAAAACTAAACAGGTTTGCTGATCATGTAAAAGGAGGACAAGCTACCTGATCTTTGAGCGCATGGATGGCCATCTCATGCTCTTTCTGTTTGCTGTGCAACTGCTCCTTCAGTTCAGTGACGTTCTGAAATCACACAAACAAACCGTCAGGCAGGCAGATTCAATGCATTTTTAGTATGACAGTGATGGATGCAGCAGTGTGTCTCCAGTCCATTATTTCCTGCAGATGTGCCTCAGTGCCAGAGTCTAACGCTGACGCACTGACTACAGTCTTTAGCCCACTCCCATGGGTTTGCAAATGTTTATCATCATACTCCCTTAGTGGCCATTTATCGATGGCCCTCTGAGATGTGCAGCAATTTTATATTGAAAAATTTGGCAGGGCGGGCCGGATCTCACCTGGTTGGCGGTCATTAAATCTGCCTGCAATTTCTGCACACGAAGGTTTATGGATTTGAGCTCCTCCTCTTTCCTCTGTTGGATCTCATCAATTTTAGTCCTGTAGAAAAAAAACGCACCATATATTATCAGGGGGTTGATGTAAATAATGTGACTACATTGTTTTTTGTAAAAACTATTTTTTACAATATTTCATTCATTTATTTGGTTTGGTCATTTACAGATCATTCAATCAATCAATAAAATCATCAAAACATTCGAAACATAAATACTGTAGATGACCAGGTGCAGACGGAAGCTAATAGGGTTCAAAGTTCAAGGTTTATAACTCCTCATTGAGAAAATAAATGGGAAACACATTTCTAGAACTTAAGGTCCTAAAAAGCAGACAGTCCCTGTCGCACAATAACTGCTTGGCTGGGTTTGTCTTTCTCACCTGCTGTCATTGTAAAGTGCTTCCTTCTCAACTTGTAGCCGCTGGAAGCTGTAAGAGAAGCATAAAGAGACTTGAATCCTTATTGGCCCTAGAAACCCCCACACAGCAGTGATAAATAACAGGCAGTATCTCCTGCTCAGGGAAAACTGGCCCTGTGTTGACCGGAGGGATGCAGAAAGGAGGCAGTGTGTGCTGATACAGCAGTCTACTGTGAGTGCTAGCACAAGTTCACGTTCAGACTCATTACACTGACACAGTGACTGTCGCTAGGCCACAGCTGAGCCATCACAGCACCCGGGATGATGTCATCACACGGAGAGTTTTTTGATTGGTTACTGCACAGAGGAACAGTGTATCGTGGACTTGATTTAAATGGAGGATTGAAAGTCATTTATCTTGTGCTTCATAGGATAAGGTGTTCAAATAGAACATTGTCCATTTAAACTGTCTTTAACTTTCATTCTTCCATATTTCAGCAGGTTTTACATGCAATCAATCTATCACTGCCTTCAATTCATCATTGCACGTTGCAGTCTTACACAGGTTCAAAGGTGCACTCGGTCATTTCTTCCGTATTTTAACAAAATACCCAAAAGAAATGAATTCACTTTATGGAAGAAATGCAAAGTGACACAAAAAAATGAAGCAAAATAGTCTTCATTTTAAAAAGAATGAATCTATGTGTGAATATATTAAGTGCATTTTGGGCAATAAAGAAATGTTTAATTTCCATTTTTTTTTTATTATGTACATTAAATGTGCTTAAAGGGATAGCTCACCCAAAAATGATAATTTATTATTAACATTATTCATTATTAACTCACCCTGGTGTTATTCTAATGCCACAAGACCATTACACACACACACATATATGTACATACACACACACACACACACACACACACACACACATATAAAAATGCTGTTTTATTATACATATACTACATATATTTATATATTATATGTAAAATGAAAAGGATTTTTTTCTCCTTTTGTATATATATACAGTACTGTATATATATGTGTATATATATATATATATATATATATATATATATATAAACGAAAGAAAGAAAGGAAAAAAAATTATTTAATTTAATCCCATTTAATTTTTGGATGAACTATCCCTTTAATATGAAATATTTCATTTTAAAAATAAAGCATAAAAGTAACTAGCACTTACCTATCTTGTTTTTTCTTCAACTTATCAGACAACTAATAAAAAAAACACAATAGATTATCACTTGTCATTTTTATCATCAAGCACACATGCTATCTGAAACAGACTTGTAAGACTAACTTTAGCATTTTCTTCTTGTAGTTTTGTGATGCCTGTCTGTTTCGACATCTGAAAATGAAAAAAAATGCATTAAAACAAGTCTTGCATGAGGGATAAAATATGGATAAACATAAAAATAGAATAAAGAAGAAAGTGAATAATCAAAGTTAGACAAATTAGCTGAAAATACAATATTTAATGCATTATAAATGTCATTTCCATGTAATTAAAATGTAATTTATTATATGATGATAAAACTGAGAGGAAAAAAAAAATTGTATCCAACCTTCCAAAACATTCTATTGTCTGCCTCTGGGAAAACTTTTTAAACATTTTAAAGGACGTTTCATCATAGATGTGGAAGTATTCTCTGGTGCAAGGTGAGAATAAATGTCTCCAAAATTAGCACCCACGGCGAGGGTAAAAATATACACTCATCAGCAAAATGAATCATAGCATTCAGTCTTTTTGTCTGTTTTCTGCTGTCCTGGGCATTTAGAGGGTAAAACTGATGTTTTTACCTCTAGTGTCTGGAGTTGTTCCCTCAGTAAGCATTTCTCCTCCATTTCCGTTTGAAGCTTTAATGCCACCTCTGAAACCCAGTGTTGGAGAAGTGTTCAACTGATGCTCAGTCAAAGTTATACCATTTTGCTGCTATTAGAAGATCCATAACACATCCTTCCTTGGTTCTACTCCATCAACTCTTAAGTGAGTTTGATAAGGTCACAACTTTAAAAAGAAGCTGTCAGAAAGATGTACTCACCGCTCAGCTCATTATCTCGCTGTTCCGGTTTGACGCGTTGCACTTCGGCCTAAAGAACAGAAGGAGACAAAAAAAAATACACTGTAAAGGCAAGATATATAAAACCCCAGTAAACGCAAAAATCACTTGATGTTGACAGGAAAGCACTTTTTGAACGCTGATTTTCCACCCCAAACCAAACCTAAAACACAAAGTAAATTAAAATAAACCCAATTACTTATTTAAAGGGTTAGTTCACCCAAAAATGAAAATTCTGTCAGTATTTACTCACGCTCATGTTGTTCCAAACCTCTATGTGTTTATTTGTTCTGCTGAACACAAAGGAAGATATTTGGAAGAATGTTTTAATCAAACAGATCTCATTCCCCATTGACTAGTATGTATTTTTCCTACTATGGTAGTCAATGGGGAATGAGATCTGTTTGCTCAAAACATTCTTCCAAATATCTTCCTTTGTGTTCAGCAGATCAAATAAACACATAGAGGTTTGGAACAACATGAGTGTGAATAAATACTGACAGAATTTTCATTTTTGGGTGAACTGACCCATTAATAAATGTACACACACTTATTGTAAAATGAGTTATTCTTCACTGCCCTGCTCTCGCATTTTTTTAATGCAAAAATGTGTTTTGTGTGAACGGACCCTTGTACAACTTCTCTGCTAATTTAAAGCAAGGACACGCAGGCTGGTAAGAAATATTAGCCAAAAACAACTTAACCTACTTTTCGTAATTCAACCAAATCATGAAGGATAAAATAAAGATCCATTCTACATGATCTCCAGCTGGATATTCTGTTTCACTTTGGAAATCCACAACATGAAGTTAAAATCAGTTGGGAATGTTTTTTGTTTTTTTTTAAAGTTACACAACTATTTGCTCCAGCAGTCCTGATTTTGTTAAATTTGGTCAAGCTAATGGATAGGGTGCGATTGTCAAACACTAGACTCCAGTTCACTGTCCTTCCAATCCCTTGATCTGATCTCACAGAAAAAGCTGATGGTGGCGTCTCTGCTGTGTCTGGCCACAGTTCACCCAGCATCTGTAGTCCCTGCATTAAACATGACCTCAGTGAACTCCAACAAACTCCTCCAGATGAAGTGCAGCGCTGTGTAGCTGAATAATTGATTCGCTCTGAAACTGTTAGGATACCCAGACTGCAACTTGTTTACTCAAACTTGAATTTTAGAAAGTTGCTTCAGCTTCAAACTTTCAAAACTGTCACAAACAAAACGAGACGCATGACAATCAAACTCGCTTCCAAAGTAGAGGGCTTCATTGATAGTCATCTGAGAGTTCTGGTTTTGCTGTACTTTGACATTTCATTTTTATTGGTTCTCTCATTCAAAACCTCCATTGTATGGAACAGCATCCAAACCCTGATGAGATTGAAACCTATTATCTGTTACCTGATCAATTTGGTCATTTCGTGGAGCAGAGGGTTCATCGCTGTGACCGCTGGCATTTGATTGGACACCGTTAGTGCCGGCCGTTCCATCGATGAGCGCTGCTTTTCCATCAGTAACATCTGCACACTCTAGAAGAGCCGTATAGACACACACAGAATACTATAAATCAATCCCGATTCATAATTCTTATCCTAAAGTGTATGTGATGAAACATTGATAAGGACTGGATGCATGAGCTCCCCTCACCTGTCAATTTCTTCTGCAGGGCAGAGTTTTCAGCCTGTAGGCGCAGGAGCTCAGCATCCACTGGAACAGAGGCGGGGCTGGAGGCGGTTCTTTCCAAACCTTGACCCTCCCTTAATCCTCGATTCTCCAACTCCAATTGCTCAATTTGGGAACATAACTGCACCAACACACAGCAACTGATTAGAAAACCGAAAAATAAAAACTCAAACTGATTCAGGTGTGACATCACATAATGGGCACAAAGGTAGAGAGTGTTGTGTTGTGTTCAATCATCATCTGACATGCAACTTTTATTAAAGTGCTTACACTACCATCTAAAAGTTTAGGACCTGCAAGTTTAAAACAACTTTCTATACATCAAAGAATCAAGAACAATTTTTATCACGGTTTATCAACTGTTTTCAACATTAATAATAAAAAGAAATGTTACTTGAGCGACAAATTAGCATATTAGAATTATTTCTGAAGGATCATGTTACACTGAATATTCTGCTTTGATCCCAAGAATAAATTACATTAATATCAAATAATAATACACAATATTACAGGGTATCTGCACATTTTTTAACAGCAAATTTAATGACTTTTAAGACCTTTTTAAGTCCTCTAAAAGGCAAATTTAAGACTTTACCACGACAAAAAAAAAAAAGGAAAATATTCAGCACGACACGACAGTGTTAATTTTGGCAGCCATTTTTGTTTTAGTCTTCAGATGAAAATGGTAATTGGTCTTAGTCACATTTTAGTAATTTTGTCTTTCAAAATTTTAGTCTAGTTTTAGTTGACAAAGTCATTACATTTTTTGTCAACTTTTAGTCATTACTTTAAAATTTAAGGTCCGTACGTGAAATTTAAGACCTCCTTATCGTAAATTTCAGATTTTAAGACATTTTCAGACCTTAAAAAGTGAAAATTTTATTTAAGACATTTTAAGACTTTTTAAGGACCCGCAGGGACCCTGTATTACTATATTTTTTTATTAAATAAATGCAGTCTTGGTGAGCATAAGAAACATATCTGCTCCTAAACAGTCTGCAAAGTTGTCTAAATTGTCCTATTAGTCATGTGACTACTGTATGAGGCGAATGAAGTTCTGGTCGTCCACCTTATTTTCAATGTAAGATTGGGAGCTGACATTTGTAAATTAAATGTGCAAGGCTTCAAAATCCCCTTCTAGTTATTTTTAGCAGTAGAAACCAGCTTATTATGCTGCTTGATATTGCGAACAGGCATTTCTTACAATGTAGCATAAATAGTTTAGCGTTTACTTCACTTTGTCATTCTTCTAGTTATTTGCCTATAGCAGATTATGAATCAAAACTCACACATTAACAGAAAATCGCTTACTTCATAGTTGGAAAATAAGGATTACTGTGTTCCATTACTGATTGCTATGAGTGTGAGCAATGCATTTCTGGTGTACTTGTGCATAAGTTGTCTGGGTTCACATGCTCATGTTCATGACAGGGGTTCAATAATGTGTGTGTGCTCAGCACCTTGGACAGCTCTTGCATGAGAGTGCTGTTCTGCAGCCTGAAGTCATCTTCCTGACTGTGTAACTTGCCCTGAAGCATTTCATTCTCACTGAGTAAGGCATCTACTTCCTGAAAAAGAGAATACAGCAGGGTTACCAGACAAGGAGTTTTCACATACTACTCTCTCTGGATATCATATCTTTGCATTTGTATTCATAGCGATCATGGTCAAAACTCAAAAGCTGATATTCAGAAGAAATCTCACCTGTGCTTTCTTGCTCTTGTTCAAAGCCTAAGGGCGAAAATGAAGAAAACATTATCTAAACTTAACTAAAACTGAATTTCATTAGCGAATGGACAACTTCTTTCAATATGACAACATACACAAGATGAAGAAACAATGACTGCACTTTTTAAATATTTATAAAGTCACCATGAAATCAAAATCAATGTGGCAGAGCTGTGCACATCATTTTTTTTTTCATGTGCTCATAATCTTTAATCAAAATAACTTCCCCTCCCTCTTCTCAGCAACCTCTCTTAAAGTGACTTACAATTGCTTTATATGTCAGAGGTCGCACAGCTCTGGAGCAACTAAGGGTTAAGTGTTTTGCTCAGGGACACATTGGTGTCTCACAGTGGATTTGAACCCGGGTCTCTCACACCAAAGGCATGTGTCTTGTCTACTGTGCTTTTGCTTTTAAAAAACCCTCTGACCTAAAATATTTACTTAATATAAGCTAATATATAAATAATTGAACAACACATTTCCATTCAATCACCACCCTGTGAGGGCGAGACAACCTGTCACTCACATGAGATCCACCAATAGCAAACCACAACCATCAATTCCCAATGGACCAAGTCAAGTCCTGGCCACTGTCCTCCAGAGTTTAGCTCCAACCCTGATCAAACACACCTGAGCAAGCTAATCAAGGTCTTCAGGATCACTAGAAACTCACAGGTAGGTGTGTTTGATCAGGGTTTGGAGCTAAACTCTGCAGGACAATGACCCTCCAGGACTGAGTTTGAGAAACCCTCAAGTCTTAGGCCATCAATGTGTACTTACATTTATGAGTCATTAAATCATGTTTAATTTGGCCTTCTCTGTGCATGCTCTTTGAGGTGGTGACCATAGACCTCCATTATATGACTGATAGACACGAACGGTTTGACCTAAAAATATCAAAATTGAAACTAATGCGGAAACAAAGACGCCTACATCTTCGATGCCCTTGAGGCAAGCTAAAACATACCAAAATTAAATTCAAAGTAAACTATCCCTTTAAGGAAATGATGTGCAGTGCTACATTTTGATCACTGATAAATTGACCTTTATCACAAGACAACGACCTGCTGAAAAATCCAGGTAAACACTACCTTCTGCGCTTTGATATAGTCTTTCTCCAAGTTCGAGGTCTTCTGACGGACATTGTTGAGTTCTGTAATACAGAAGATGAAGTTAACATACAAAATGATACACATATACTTGCATTTATCACTTTTGACAGACAGCTGCACAAGCATAAACTGCTAAGGCATTTTGTTAATAGTAATTAAGAGGACCATTGAGAAAAGTAGTTATTTTTGTTTGTTTTTGCGCACAAAAAGTATTCTTGTCGCTTGCTACAGTTAAGAGTGAGCCACTGAAGTCACTTGGACTATTTTAACAATGTCTTCGAGGCCAGCAAGTTTCAATTCCTCAAGAGGCCTATGGACTAGTATGGAGGAGTGATCCATCTCTCAGATTTCATCTAAAAATATCTTAATTTGTGTTATGAAGATGAACAAAGGACTTATGGGGTTGGAACAACATGAGGGTGAGTAAATACTGACAGAATTTTCATTTTTGGGTGAACTTTCCCTTTAAAATGCACTTACAACTGGTGCAACCGGCCTCAGACTATCTTTATTTAATTTCTACCTCCTTCACATGTTCAGTTATTAAATCATTTTGTATAATGATATGATTGTGCTTCCAGCTGCCAAAAAGACTTTAATTCTCAGAAATGTTTTGACATTTAAATGGGCAAAATACAGGACTACAAATAACCACAGAAAATGTTCAAAAAGTTCAGTGGAATAGGTGCAATAAGACTCCTGATTTTAATAACAAACTGCAATCTACCGTGTTAATGAGTAATGACGCAAACAGTTCAACTGGTCTGTCTTGAATAAGCAAAGTAAAGGTGTAAAGTTACATCTCTCTACTTACCAGCTGTATTTTTTCGAAGCTCGTCAGATAGTTGGTAGTTCTGTGTTCTCAGCTCCAAGAGCTGAGCCTGACCAAATACCCATTAAAAGAGTTTAACAGAGCAAAAGATTGTTTACTGGTGTTAATTTCATTAAAGTACATATTGATTATTGTAAAAGAGAAATTAGGACAACACATCATCATAACAGCATCTTCATATGCAATTAATACAATCATTTACAAAGTGTAAATACATAATGGAAACATTTCATTAAAGAGTCTGGTTGCTATAACTGAATATTAAATGCTTCTGGAAATGTAAACAAAACAATGGTAGCGCAAAACAACAGGGATATGATATTTAGCATCTTAAAATTCACTCGAAACACGTCTCCAAAACTAAATATAATTTTTAAAACCGTCAGTTGTGTAGAAAAGCAACATTAACAGCTGTTTGACGTGCTAACGGTCATTAATTACAGGTTAGCATGCTAACGAGCTAAACACATCTGTATTGTATGTCACAAACTCGTCATATATATACTACATTCCGTGTCATTTCAACAAACCGCCGTTTCATTGGCCAATCTAGTACATGCATTAATGAAAAATATCGTGATAGTCAATTAAAACTATTTTCGGCCTCATAACAGTTAACAGTTAGCTTGGCAGGTTAACGGCTAGAGCTAACAAACAGAGTCCCAATCCGCTCAGATGAATGTCAACTTCAGCCATAAAATAAAACCGTTTACACATATTACCACCGAACATCAATGTTGAACACATTAAATATCTCATATGTGGATTAAAAATTGTGGTAGATGTCAAATCCAAGCGCAAATGAAGAGATTTGTACCTGCATACGGTGGAACTCCTCCTCTGACAGTGCTTGCGCCATCTTCACAGTCACAAGAGCAAAACACTGCTGGACAGAATAAAACTCTCTCTATCTGCTATTACGTTGTTTTCTGACAGCTTTGTATTACCGAAATAATTGTCATTATGTTTAGTTGAAGGTTAAGCTGCAGCTTTCTGATGTCGCCCATTAAAAAGCATTGGCTTGCTGAGAGAAAAACCGCCAAAATGAGTAATGACGGCTCCTGTCCTGAAGATGGCGCACTCAGACTACATTCCATTCACTGATGTTGTTTTGGGGACGAGTGACTTGTGAGTGGACTACCTGCTCACTTGTCACAAATTATTTTAAGATATTGACAAATCAAGCACTCACATAAGATGAATGAATCGAGACTACATTCATGATTTTATGGTCTATTTGTCACCACAGTCAAAGAGATAATCAACAGTGTTGACAAAATAACCTCTTGATTGTGACCTTACAGTCTATGGTTGTGACAGAGAATGAAGAAAAAAAGGGTACATGTTTCTAGAAATGACTGCTGTTGCAGGATCACATAACCGAAACCAAATACTCTGACAAGGTTTCTAAGTCAATGAACTTTACTGTATCTGTAGAAAAAGCATGAGCAACATCTGAGTGTCACATGCGCAGTTAACAACTTTTACAAGCAGTAAATACTTCTCCGATTTATGATTTAAAGTGGCATGGATAAAAAAAAAATCATCCCGCTTTTGAATATAATTCAGCATTTTATTAATTGTTATTAAAGTGGGCCAGTTTGCACAGCTGCTTTCTTAGCAAAATAATACAGTAGGCCTATTGTAATATTTAAGTAAACTGCTTTTTATTTTATTTTACAATGAAACATTTCTTATTATTACATACAGTACATTCAGGATGATCTAGACATGCCACATACACATAAAAGTCATGATTAAACTCATGATTCAACAGAGGCGCATACATATTATAAGTAAAACAGTCTGTCATTGCAAACTATGTTGCCAGGAGAACAAGGACTCAAAAGTTGAACTGAAAAATGAACATGAATTTCAGAACTTTATTAAGGAAACAAGCCACCATATGAGCCCACAAACAAGGAAGACTTGTATTCAATGTAGCCACTTCTCCCATTTAACAAACACACTGAATTTACCATGAAACATGGGCGTAAAACAGGCCAATAGGTTACACAAGGCAAGCAGGGCCGTCCCTTAGTCCGATAGCGTTTGGTTTGGGGTCCCCTCGGTCCTTCCCATATGAAAAAAAACTGCATGGTTCATATACAGCAACCATATATCTTCCTTGCTTAAATTGGCCAAAATTACCTTACGTGTTTCATGTAAGACCAATATATGTCCTATAAAAAATCAGACCGATTATGGCCCCTTTCATACTAAATAGCACACACACAACTTATAGGGGATTTTTGTGTCATATATGAATACTATAAAAGTCTTATATGAGTTGTACATGACAAAAGTATGCAATTGTGTATGGTATTTGTAGAAAAAACACAATATTCATATACAAATCATTTAAAGTTCTTATATTGAATTATATGAATTTTACATGACAAACATATGCAGTGGTATATGGTTTTATTAGAAAATAACTTAAATTCATATACAAATCATTTAAAGTTCTTATATTGAATCATATGCTAGTCAAATTAAAGTCATATAGGATTTATACACATTTTGTGTCATTTTTTTATACTCGTTATAAAATGTGTCATACAGATTTCATGTTTAGATGACCAACATCACTTATATGAAGTTTGCAAATTTAGAAATTGTACAGTGCAGAATTCTGTTCATTGAAAGTAAAAAAAATCCAAAATACAAACAGTGGTTTTAACAAACTATTGATTTTATGAACAAACAAGCCCCTTTACATCATAGGTTAAAGGTCCTATAAGCGATCCTGGGGGTGTTGACGTTCGCAATATTTTCAAACAAATCGGAGGCTAGCTACACCCTACCTCCTCCGCATCTCATCTCCTCCCCCTCCCTTCCGTGCTTCCTGAAATAATTGTAACCGTCGGACTGGAAGCCCTTCTGCCGCCGGAGTTCTCGCCATCGTTCAAAAGCTTTGCTACCGATGTAAATTCGGAACTTCGCACGTTCTTTATCTGACTCCTTCTTCTTTTTAATTTGTTCTTCAGAACGACGTCTCTTTGGTCGTGTCTTGGGCATTTTTCAAATTTCCTTCTGACGCTTGTCTCTCCTTCACACACACACACACCCTTCATGTGCACGCGCACTAACCCCCAGACCCACCCTCAAATACTTCTTGCCAGTGATTGGCTGGAATACTGTTTGTTAGGTTTCGTGGTCCGGGTAAGACATGATTGTTTTTGTTGACATTTGTGGAGCCTGTGGTGTCTACAGAGACCGCGTTTTTTTACAGTGTGTTTAGGGGACAGGCAGCTAGCCGATAGTGAGGAGACGTTTACTGTACGTGACAAGAAATGTTTTGCCCCGACATCGCTTATAGAACCTTTAACCTTTAAAATAAACAATGAATGCACAATATAGGCATTTCTGTCAAATGATCTGTCATACTTCAAATCCTGAACAGTGAATGTAAGTCCAGTGTCAGTGAAGTTGATTCAGTACCTTCGACTCTGCAACAGTACAGAACAGTGCTCGACTCAACAACATTCAGCAGATGAAGAACAGTTCAAGGGTACGAGAGGATCAGTCGCAGGGTACGAGTGGATCAGTTGAGTCCAGTTGCTAACAGTAGAGTTTCATAGAGCAGGAACGGCTGTGCAGATCCAACTTTCTCAAAAAATCCTGGAGTGCTGGTTCTCTAGACAACACAAAACCAGATCGATCACAATTAATACAATTTGTGTTTTAGAAATACAGCAAATTTATGGTGGAAAAAGTTAAATCATTTTAGACTTTGAGTCACACAAGAAACTATTTTGGTTAGATTAAGACTAGAATTTACTGATTTTAAAGTAAATTAAAGACTTCATCCAAAAATCTTAATTCTGTCATTATTCACCCACATGTTGTTCCAAACCAGAGTTTTGCTCATCTTGCTACACTTAACGAAGTTATGTTTAATGGAATCTAAGAGATTTCTGTCCCTCAATTGACAGCCTATTCAACTACCACTTCCAAAGCCATGGAAAGGAAATCAAGTCAAAACCACTTCCTTAGTGGTAAACTTAAGGAACGCCCATCAAAGTACAAATGTGGGGAGGCGTCGCAACAGTCGTGTCGCAAAAGTGGATCTATATCGTCAAGTCAATGCAAAGACGCGTAACGCGCATAAAAAAATCCTGTTGAAAAATTTTAACTTTGCCGTCAATTTGGCAATGCTAAAAAAATGAGCCTGTCTGCGATGCACGAATGGATTCAAAGTGTTCAAGCCTATACATGTGAACGCAGCATAATGATGTACCTTTATTCTAGTGATCTCAAACTCAATTCCTGGAGGGCCACAGCTCTGCACAGTTTAGCTCCAACTCACACCTGTAAGGAAGTTTCTCGTAATCCTGAAGGCCATGATTAGCTCAATGGATCTGGATCAGGTGTGTTTGATTAGGTTTGGAGCAAAACTGTGCAGACTTGTGGCCCACCAGGAATTGAGTTTGAGATCACTGCTTTACCTTTCTGGGGCTTGAAAGTAGTAGTTGCATAGACCGTCAATGGAGGGCAGGAAGCTCTCAGATTTCATTAAAAATATCTTTATTTGTGTTGTGAAGATGAAAGAAATTCTTACATGTTTGGAACAACGTGAGGGTGAGTAATTAATGACAGACATAAATTTAGACACCCACCTTAAGGAATCTCCCTAATAGTCATCCGCCGGAAGAATCTGTGTTCCCTTCTTGTGGCTCTGATGTTGGACAGGTGATAGGCAGATTTTCCCAGTCAGTGGAGTCTAAAATTAAACAGCAAGAAAACATCTATATGTCAAGTCATGAAAACAATTGGTTTGAAAACTAATTTTAAGTAAAAAAATAAAAATTACATTTGTAAAGTTATTTGACTGAAGAAATTCAAAATGATTGTTATGAAACAGAAAATCTTAGTTATACCAAATAGCAACAAAGCTATGATTATTTTTTTGTGCCCATGATTCTCTCATGTCATCTGTTAAATCTTACCATCACCAAGTTCTAGTCTGTACGGTCTTTAAACACCAAGCCTGGATAGCCTTAGCCACTCTGTGCATCATAGAAATGCTCCTAGAAAACACAAATAGCTAAATCAATA
Organism: Cyprinella venusta; assembly: GCA_038021265.1. Lineage (NCBI taxonomy): Eukaryota > Metazoa > Chordata > Actinopteri > Cypriniformes > Leuciscidae > Cyprinella > Cyprinella venusta. The sequence continues at coordinate 5,206,779 of CM075872.1, read as the reverse complement.
AAAGCATAACCACCCAACATCAAAAGTTATTCTAATAAGTACATTTTGCATAAATACTTAATCTGAAAGAATTAATTACCCATTCTAAGAAAATTGGTCCTCCAAAAAAGGAAATAAAGTGACAATTTCACATGCATTGTTGATCTGCAGTCTGTGGAGTTGTTCTTCTATTTTTCAGTAAACTTACAGTAGGTGTCCTAGTAAACAAGAGTAAAAGATAGTTTGAGGATAAATACATACTTTTAATATTTGCACATCACAAATATTGTCAAACAATATAAAACACGTATTGTAACGAGTTAAAACACTTACTGTTTGTTTTTACTGCTAAAAGCACTCATGTCAGCGCTGTGTCATGAGTCAAAGAAGATACAGGCCTAACTTAGTCTGTGAGAAAGGTTTAAGCACGCACATCACATAAATATTGTTACAAAACAATATAATGCCATGAAATACATTTTGTAGATTAGATTAAAAACACTTAACTTACTTTCTGTGTTTTTCCTGTTAACGTTATAAACCTCCCTCGTCGTCAGCTCAGTATTGAGTCAAAGAAGATCGTCGCCTTAGAGAAAATATTTGGCTCGTTTAAGCGCACAAAGCATTTAAATATCGCTATAAATCAATATATTATAAACTAGATATTGTAAATTAGATAAAACACTTACTTTCGCCGTTTCCCTGTTAAAAAGCAAACCCAGGCATCCTGGCTAGGTCACCTCTGCATCGGGCTTCGACGGAAATGCCCCCCTGAGAGCGGTTTAGCCACGCACAGCAAATACACATTGTTATAAAACAATAAGACGTTATACAATGCATATTTAAATGCGATAAAACACTTATTCCATGCGTTTCCCTCATGTATGCCTTGCATCGCGAGTCAAAGAAAATGGCGTCTGTGTAAAAACTGTCTCTGCACGTTTCGTCTCGCTCAGCAAGTAAAAGTCCCGGATGTAATTCATCACAGTGTTTATTTAAATCAGAGGCGTCAAATATGTTTCTAGAACTGTGAATAAAATGTTGAAAATTGGCTAGAATATATTTTTGTATGTGACAAACTCTGGTGGTAATATGCATAAGAATAACTTAAGGAAAGTTTTATGTTTGTACTAGGTAAAGAATAGTATTATATTTTATTTAATTTTTTATTTTTGTATTTTTTTTATTGAGAAAACGTTAAAGGGAAATACAGAGACATTTGAATCCATGAAACAGATATAATCACAATTCTGCATCTTATTTTACATCAATCATCTTTCTAATACATTAAGTATCATTTTCAGGTTAAGAATAGTAGATGTAGTAACTTAGTAGGCCTACTGTGATAAAGTTTACAGAAATTGTCACAAATGAAAATGAAATATGGTGATTCAGAATTTAAAATAAAACTATTGATATATGTAAAATATTCAACTGTATCTTGTAAATACACTCCAATAAATATTTTTTTTTATTTTTTTGCAATTTAAATGTGTGCTTGTGTGTGTAGTTTTAAATAGTTTTCTATTAAGTTTCATCAAATGTTAATTATGTACTGTATATGAGCATGAATGACTAGGACCCCCCCCCACCCCCCAATTCTGATAATTTATGATAATTTACTCAAACCCTGATGTCAAAGATATCCATGTCTTTCTTTCTTTAGTCGAAAATAAATTAAGGTTTTTGAGGAAAACATTCTAGGATTTTTCTTCACAGAATGGAATTCAATGGTAACCAACGATTCAAATTTTCAAAGAAGGTTCAAATGTCCGTCTCCATGTAGCTTCGAAGTCTCGACGCGATCCCAGTCAAGAAAAGGGTCTAATCGCGAAACGATCGGTCATTAAAAAATAATAATAATTAAAAAATTACTAAAAATAATATAATCTAATATAATATATATGTATATATATACACTTTTGAAACTTCTTTGAACATTTGAATAGTTGGTGGCCATTGAAGTGGCCACAAAATTTAAGTGATAGGCCTATGGATATCTTGGATGACATTAGGGTGAGTTTGAAAGTCAACTTAATACTTTAAGATGCTGGACATGAATATTAAAGTAGCATTATTTTCCTATGTGTTCACATCAAGAAAATCTATATGGCTTTTGTGTAGGACATGCAGTATATGACATATATGATTAAAAAATATATTAACATTATGCAATTTATATATGTGGATTTTGCAGCATATATGTCCCTTACAATATTCTGTTGGAACATATAAGAATCACAGGTGTTTTTAGCAAACCTTTTCCATATGGGTTTTGACATCTGGGGTGGGGGTGCACTGGCCTATGGACGGCCCTGGCTACAAGAGAGACAGAAGGCCAGTGTCTGATGCATTCTGCCTATCTGATCTCCCCCTGTCTGTAGAACTCCTGCCTGGCTGTGAGGTTGTGGAATATTTTGGGAGATTACAGATAAAGAGACGGTCCTCTTCCTTTTTGATCCAACGCAGCAGTTTAGTGAGTTCACTGATTGCTGATTTCTTAGTGATAAGAGGAGTAAAGCAGGCGTACATCTCAAACTTGCTAGTGACCTATAGAACAAGAACATACATATACACACAATAAAGTCAGTTTTGTTTTCTTGTTGAATGTTTTAAACCTACAACATTCTTTCAAGTATCCTGAAAGTTCTTGATTCTTCTAAAAACAGATTGCCACATACCCACGCCAGGAGAGTTTCTCTTTCCGCAGAATGGTAGATGAGTTTAAGGGGCCGTGACATACTATGGATGCGATTGTGCATGTTCCGATACAGATCCAGCAAATGTATCCTCTCATCCTGGGTTCTGTATGCCACATCCATCTCTGGGCTGAGTCAAGCGATATAAGAAAAAAAGAGGCATCATTTTTAGCATGATAATAGTGTGCATCATCGATTACAAGACATGTGACCTGATCACACCACCTACAATATTACAGTGGCAGAGATGTGACTTATGAAAACATAGGCTGTCAATGCAAATCAGATGATGAATACAGAACTCAATTTCAGTCCGTTTGAGATAGACACGGTTTAAACAGACACAGACTGTTTCCACACATCATGTGGTCTTTGATGCTTCAGTCTAATCATTCAGTTGACCATGGCATTTTTGCATAAAAGGCACCTCTTGAGTCTCAACGGGGTCTGAAACATTTCAGCCATGTGATTAGCCGAATCAAGTGATTACTGTTGTAGAATTCATGGCAAAGTGGTCTAATCTTTTGCAGAATGTGAAAATCCTGGATTATAGGCCATCGTTTATCCGGATAGGAGACCCATCTGGTGTTTCTGCTGGCAAAGGAGCCACTGATTCTGATAAATGAGTCAAAACACTAATGAATTGTTCACGCAACTTGATTGGATGATGAAAAGCGGGAGTTTTCAGAGTCAGATCTTAATACTCCCTGCTTTTGAGAAGACTTTTTGCCGAATAATCTACTCTTATTCGTCATTATTGTTGTAGCATTTAATCAATTAATGTTAACTATTAAAATACTTACGATAGAAATACTTAGAATAAATTATAATTAAATTACTTTTACAATGCCTATAGCTTTTTCACTGTTGGTTAACATTATTTTTCCTGTCCTTGAGGCCCATGTCATCCGAAAAGAAAAGTCGGTAACACTTTACTTGAAGGGGTGTGCATAAGACTGACATGACACCTTCATGACATGACATAATGTCTTGAATATGAAGTAAAGTTTATGCATGTTTATGACAAGTGATTTTCACTCAATAATGACATTTTGAATGCAAATATGACATTGTTTAAGATCGTGACAACTTGACATAAAATTAAGTTAAACTGTCATGTGATTGGCTTTGACAGTTTGAAATGAAGCACTACATGCTACTCACCATGTGAACTGTGGGAGCTGGCGATGATGGTCTTGCACATTTGAGGGCTTGTACAGGAAGTGCCTGAGATTAGCTACATCAATGTTATCAAAACAGCTCATCTGAGTGTTGGCTACACACTGCAAGGCATTCTGGGATGCGAAAGCTTCTTCAATTTTCCTTTTGCACTCTGCCATGGCATAAAAAGCTTCTTTATCTGTAGACAGAAGAACAAGGCATACAGTACATTCGGGCGGGTCTAGATATGCCACATAAGCATAGAAGTAACAGTCATGATTGAACAGAGGCAGGCAGATGGGCGTCCATATCTCTCCAGCCTGAAAAGCAGTGGCTCTGATGAGGTTGAAGAGGAGATGAAGGTCACTGGGTTTTAGCCTAGCATCCTCCAGGACCGTCTTCTCCTGAACGATGGAGACAAGACGGTTATTGGCAATGAGAAAGGAAAAGACCAGATTCGGGGTGACGGCTTTTTGTAGGATTTGACTGAGAACGTCTCTGGAAGAGGATGGCAGAGGCAGGCACTGGACCGCCGAGAGCATGAAGCCGGGATCAGAATCCATGACATCGAGAAGGCTGTCCAGAATCTTCTCTGAGCCAAACAGCAGACGCCGTAGGTCATAGTTCTTCCGCCGCTCAAAGATACGATTTATGCTGGCCTGCGTGAGAAGGCTGACTATCTGATGATAAACATGGAGGAGCTCACTGCGGAGCTGCTGCTCAGACTGGCGAGTGGAAGAAACGGACACAAACACCAGCGGCCCCTTCTGCAAAAATACCACTGTGCGATTATCTGAGAGAGACACAGGGAAAGAACATAGTCATAGCTGTTAAGTGTTGTCATATCAAATCTTAAAGGGTTATTCCACCTCTAGAAAGATGAATGTGTATTTAAAATGGTTAATTTATGTAGAAGAAATGTGAAATTATTTTTGAATTTGGAGCTTTCTTGACTGAGAAAAGCCAGAAAATTTATTTTTGGCTTATGTTTATGAAAGACAGCAACTCCCAGAATGCACTTGCTTCACTGCCCGAGGAGGCCACGCCCTCCGGTAACAGCGCAGTTAAACAACAAGTCTAGGCTACTAGTGACTTGAGTTTCCGTGATGAGTCTACCCGAAAATATGTTTCGAGATTGCCCAAAATGTCCGGGATTCGGCTTTTGCGTTCTACAGTCGCCATTCATCATGTTTACTGTGGCGAACAGGACAAGTGAGGGCTGCGGGAGAACGGCGCGAGGCCAGTGGCATGATTACCGATGAGAAACCGGTCTTGTATCTCTTACGGAGGAGCGGGAATTTTCTTGGCAATGTTAAAACGCACATCAACCGATCACTTGTTTAGCGTTCATGTAAACACTACATTCGGATTCACCAATCAGAATGAATTCAGTTAGATTGAAACAAAAGCTGTACATGTAAACAATGCATGGCGACTGCAGAAAGCACAACTTTACTACACCGTTCCAAAGAAATCTACAACCTGGACCTGATGTCTTGATTTGTTGCTAAATTTGATATGGATATCCAAGTTTTAGTGCTGCACTATCAGACTTAAAACCTAAATGAAGATGGTGGATCTCACCTGAAAAAATAGATTGAATTGTGTTGCCTCCAGCCTGGACGAAGGAGACCAGCGCCATCATAACACCCATGGTGGAGGACAAGGCCTCCTCGTTGCCATAGCGCGAGTAAATAGGTTTACCCGCCTCGCTCAGCACAAACACATGCTTCCTGTGTTGCTTCCAACTCTCTGACATTATATCTTCATTCTGATAAGACGGACCTGGGACATCCACAGCACAATCTCCAGAGGGGTTCTCTTTCTGCCCGTTGAGGTTCGCCTGGGCCAAGCAAGAAGGAAACTCGCCAGAATCCTCTATTAGAGTCTCCTCAGGTTGAAACTCCCAGCTTCCTCTATTCTCGCTCCTGTGCATGTCGTCTCTTTCTCATTTCCCTCAAAGTGAAAATCTTCAGTGTCTGGACTGGTCTGTAAACACTTGTTCTATTGATGTCACAATGGATCTCTCTGTGGCTCTCCATTACTCACTCTGGAATCCCAGAGGTATCACATGATGCCTGGGGATCAGAGAACGGTTAAAACTGTGTAATAGGATGAACATGATGCTTCGTTTCTTGCTGAAAGAACGTGTCTGTGCCATTGCTGACTTAGATAAGTGGGACATAAAGCTGTTTGAATGATAAAGCACTGTCAAGATGGAGTAGAAATGTGCATCCAGGTATACAATTAGGAGTATTTTGACAATGTTTTGGATGAGTTGATGAAATGAAACCATCACATCTAGGCAACCTATTGATTTAGCTCTTAGATTTAGACCTCAAAAACAAGTAGCCTAATAAAAGGGAAATTGATATATGATATGATATGTAAATGTAAAAGATGATAAACATTTATCAAAATAATGAATAAAAAATACAGTCCATACAAATTTAAGGCTGAATGCTACCATACTGTAGCATCACAATCACAAAGAACCTCAAACCCATAACCAATGTTTATGACAGGTCTAACTATGGAATAACATTAGTCCACTATGACGGATTATTTTGCAATATAGGCTATTTAAACTGTAAAAATCGTTAAATTAATTTCATAACGACTGACAATGGTGACTGATGTTCTATTATAACACAATAAGCGCCTTTTTGTATGTGTGTAGTCTATAATTTTGGCGAAAACAGTTCTTTAGCTGGTTAGGGTTTGTCCCATAATGACTTTAGGGCAGATCAGTTCACCATGTGGAAGTTACTACTTACACGTTTGGAAATAGCAATAATTGTGTCATAATGTGTTTGTGGTCACGGGACAAGTTATCTTTCTATTTCACTTCACAATAGACGGCAAAGATTAGTGAAGAGCAAAAGTGTCTGTACTCTGTAATCGACAATTTCTCAGTTTTATTGTTATTAGTGTTATTCAGCGATCTCGTGCTGCTACAAAGGATGATTGTAAATGTAAGTTAGGCAAGTTTATTACTTTAACAAGCGAAATGAGGGAGTGTTTGTGTGGTTTCCCTCTTTACCGCTTCAGGTGAGGTTCTGACCTCGGATTGGCTGGAATGATAAAGTAGGTGTGGCTTTGTCTGATGATTGACAACGCAGTACATGCAGTTGACCATAGACCAACAACAATCAGCTGGAGAAACTTCCCTGTGTCAGGTTTGCTGCCTGGATAACTTTACCAAGACGGAAACAATGCATATAAGCGGCTAAATCATGTATTTGTGGTAAAGAACGTTCAAAGAGTATAAAAAGGACAAAGTAAGATGCTGATGAGAGTGAGAATATGGTGATGGAAGCGCACCTGTTGAGTTTCGTGGAGCGGGTCCGCAGTTTGTCCGACCATAACAGCAGTGGAGACCAATTCATCTCCACCGAGTTCAGCGTAAGTCCTAAACCGTTATACCTCCCTTTTAGTTAAATAGCCTAGTTAGCAATGCTTCATATTACAATGCTATAATTATGTTTTTATTGGTATGTTGTGAAGCCTTACAGGAATTCTGTGGTGATATTATGGTTCAGTGATGGTAATACCATCCTTTGGGAAATACACATAGCCTATGGCATTCCCAGGCAGGCTAATTCTAAGAATACCATGGTTTTACTATGGTACATTTAAGAAAGAATGGTACCATAGCACTTTTGAGTACTTTCTTGTAAGTGAAGTGCCTTGGAAGACATATGAAATATGAAATCATATCAAAAGGACCACCACTGTATCACTGCATTACCATTTTTAGACATGACACCATGGAAATGACCGGTATATGATCAGTATTTGAAGTACCTTGTGTAAATACCATGGTATATGATTATGGTAATCACATTTCCATGGAATAACCATCATATACTGAATCATCATGACTATACCGTGGTACCATTAAAGTATGTTTTTGCGTAAATATGATCAATTTATGGACATTTATAACTACATGAAAGTGCTTTAGTTTCTAATTTTTTAAATAAGAGTTTTACCTTAGTGTTAAATATCTTTAGACAGCTGTTTATTTACATGTTTCTTTGCAAATGAGGTGATGACTGCATGCTAGATAAAAAAAATGTTCACACAACATTTGCATGAGCAACAGTAAACAGAGCTGAAATATTTTACTGCTCATTCCACTCAAGATTTTTTCATTTCAGAATATGAAACCAGCTGACAGGGAAACCTTCTGGAAAGATTCTCACAAAGTTATGAACAAACGTTATTCCATTAATGTTAATAGAAAGTTCATTCAAAGATGTGTGGTCTTTAATAACATTCTCAAAACATTGGCACGCACACACACACAAAAAAATAAAAAATAAAAAAAAATAACTGTATTTATACATTGTTCATGGAACATCTTTCTAACATTTTTAAACATGAATACTTTCAGAAGTTTAGAGTACATTCAAAAAATATTTCATAATTGCATTATGTTTGCAAAATTATCAAATGTAACTTTCCCTTATTGTTTTTTCTAATGTTCTTATAACCAAGAAAAAAAGTTTTCAAAACGTCTTGGTTTAATGTTTTAAACTTTCAGAGGACATACAGAAATAATGTTTTCATAACTTAATAGGCCACATCATATATATATATATATATATATATATATATATATATATATATATATATATATATATGAAGAGTTCAGATGCAAAAGCCTCTAAATGCCATTTGAAATTTTCTTCTAAAAGGACAATTTTTATCAAACTTGGATATTTAAGTTCAGTAATTTCACTTAAATGACAATTAATAGGTAATCTTCACTGCCATTTAAGTGAAATTATTGATCTTAAATATACAAGCTTGATAAAAATTATCATTTTAGAAAAAAATTCAAATGGCACTTAGAGGCTTTTGCATCTGAACTCTTTATATATATATATATATATATATATATATATATATATATATATATATATGATGTAGGGTATGAGAGAGAAAGAGAGATCCATATATAATGTTTGAGACATTTATGTTCTCTGCCAGTGAACTTTAATAATCTGAAATCATAACCATAGAGTTAAAGGCATAGTTCACCCAAAAAATAAAAATTCTGTCATCATTTACTCACTCAAGTTGTTCCAAACCTGTATGTGTTTCTTTCTTCTGTTGAACATAAAAGATGATATTTAGAACAATATGGAACTACCAAACAGTTGACGGGCACCAATGACCTTTTTCCATGTATGGACTAAAATACAATGGAAGTCAATGGGGCTCATCAACCTTCTGGTTGCTGAAATTCTTCAAAATATCTTCTTTTGTGTTCAACAGAAGAAAGAAACATACAGTTTTGGAACAACTTGAAGGTGAGTAAATGACAGAATTTTCATTTGTGGATGAAGTATCACTTTAACTGTTCGTTATTACATTCTACTTGTGGTTACAATGAGACCAACGTTTTACAGAAGTATCTGTTGCTTTTTGACGCGTTTGGCTGCATTAGTGAAAGTAAGAGGGCATTTGTAAGAGCCACGGTCTACAGTTCCTCATTAATTTTCTCGGTTTTGAACTACTCAGAAGATAAAGCGCCTGTGGAAAAAAACACTCGAGACTCTATTGCTTGTGGTAAAGGGGATATAAATTGTTAGTGATGCTCTGTGGCTTCTTTTACAGAGACCCAGCCAAGAGCATTGTGTTGAAAATAACCCATGTGAGATGATCTCTTCTGTTTTTAAGAAGTGGAAGTAAAGCAGCTTATAGTGGGTGGCTACCTCTATTTACAGACATTCATTACCTGTTTGTTTGTTTGATATGAGTTAGGGGTTTTTCGCGAGCAACTACTCGGTCCGTATTACATATACTCCAGTTCATATACTGTTGCACATTTTTTCAGCTTTTAGTAGAGCATTCACACTGCACATGCTCGGTGACAAGTGCGTTGCAGGATCGTTGCGTTGAACTGAAGCAGTGCACAATGACCACTTGCTGCAGTGCTTACACACCGCATACAGACCGGATATGCACTGCAAACGGATCATGTGTGAAACAGGAATGCATGAATGGATCAAAAGCATACCTTGAATGCAATGCAAATCCCTTTGCATAAAAAAGCATCTACCAAATGCATGAATGTAAAAGTCAATGTTATTCTTTCAGTATGTTAATAATAGCATTAATTCGGTTTGATCTGTAATGTTTTAAAACCACATCCACTCTCTGAAAGACTCTTCCATGGCTTCTGTGAGCTATTAAAATGAAGAAACATGATGCCACCTTGTGGTCAGATATTGCAACTGTGATGTCTTTATAAAAAAAAAAACTAAAAAAATGTATTTTTGATCTCATTCCTGTGTGTTTCCTCTTTCCTTTTTCAGTTGATACGACAGAAAAGTGCATCATTGAAAGAGGAATATGGCCTGACCACTGTGGCTGGAGAAATCAAAGAAAATGTGAAGAAAAACCGCTATAGGGATATTCTACCCTGTAAGTAGTCTTCTCAGAGAAAGGCTTTTTCTAGGTGAAATAGTTTCTTTAATTAAATTCAATGCAATTCACACCATGCCGTTGTTATAAGAAATATATGTTAGCTGATAACATGGACAGGACCTTTATTGTCTTTCCAACATCAATGTTTTAGGTTAAAAGTTCAGTTAAATTCAATGCAATTAAATTAGTCCTGCAGTGAGGCTTTAAAAATATATATTTAGCATAATTCTACAATAGAAATGTTGCCAGTGCTTAACAAGAAGGCTTTTTGTGCTGGCCCAGTCAGACTAATATTTTCACTGGTCCCTCCACATACTATATTACATTTAATTTAGCTTTTTTATTTTTTTTCTTGTCAAAAACAAACATTTATATTTTTCATTAAACATTACTTTTTGCGAAAGTGTATTTTTTATATAATAACTAGGGCTGTCAAACAATTAATCGTGATTAATCGCACCCAAAATAAAAGTTTGTCTTTATATAATATATGTGGGTGCACTTTGTATAATTATTTTGTATATATATATATATATATATATATATAAAGACACACACATGCATGTATATTTGTATACATTTATATTTTTATATGTAATATAAATTATATATAAATCTATATACAGTATATACATGGAAATGTTTCTTAAATATATACCAGCATGTGTGTGTATTTATATATAAAATAAGTGCACCCACATATATTATGTAAACACAAACTTTTATTTTGGATGCGATTAATCGCATCTAGTAATAACTAATAATACGTTTTAAAGCTTCAATATAACTCATGACACATAAATTCACAAACGCACTTTTACAGAAAAACAAAGGCATATATGGTGTTTTTATTATTATTTACAACCCAATCCAGCTAAGACTAACACTTTTTGTGTGTTTGTATATTACATACTTTAATGTCCTTTCAGGATTTTCCCATCTGACAGTGAGCTCAGATCTCATCAGCTCTGAAATATATGTGACTCACAGTTCCTCTCAGTGTGACACAAGTTATTTTACATGATTATCTGTCACATCTGTCAAAACATGCCTCCTATAGTTATAGTACTGTTTTTTTAGCATTGCAGTGCCAAAAGCATGTCATAATATTTCATAACTGTGTCTCCACAATGTGTTTCCTGATAAATTATTATGAGTTACTCACACTGATGGAGGAAAAAATATGCAAATTCTTGTTATTTTTCTTCTTTTTTTTGTATTCCAGATGATCAGACCAGAGTCTGTCTAACTCCAACCACATCTGAATATGAGTCTGATTATATTAATGCCAGCTTCATCAAGGTACTTCAGTGTTTTAAAGGGATAGTTCACTTTGAAATTAATTTTTGACATCTTTTAGCTTACCTCAAGGGCATCCAAGATGTAGGTGCCTTTGTTTAGGTCAAACCGTTCTTGTCTGTCAGTCATATAATGGAGGTCTATGGTCACCACCTCAAAGAGCATGCACAGAGAAGTCCAAATTAAACATGATTTAATGACTCGTAAATATAAGTACACATTGATGGCCTAAGACACGAAACGAGTTGTTTGTGTGAGGAAAAAAAGCACTTGTCGGAGCTTGTGCACACCGAAGTGCCCGCGCCCTCAGATCACTTGGACGTGACTGTTATTACAAGAGGTAAAAACGATATAAATATTGTTCGTTTTCTCACACAAACCGCTCGTTTCGTGTCTTAGGCCATCAATGTGTACTTACATTTACGAGTCATTAAATCATGTTTAATTTGAACTTCTCTGTGCACACTCTTTGAGGTGGTGACCATAGACCTCCATTATATGACTGACAGACAAGAACGGTTTGACCTAAAAATATCAAAATTGTAAACTACTGCGGAAACAAAGAAAGCTACGTCTTGGATGCCCTTGAGGTAAGCTAAAACATACCAAAAAATAATTTCAAAGTGAACTATCCCTTTAAGTTCAACATGTCGTATATGGAGCACGTTGCACTTTATTTGTGATTGAAAAAAAAAAGATTTAAATTATTATAATTTTCTATATTTTTGGCCACTAGGGAGCTGCTAAAAACAAGATGTATATTGCCACCCAAGGCCCTGTGAGCAGCACTGTGGTTGACTTCTGGCGTATGATTTGGCAACACAATGTAAAGGTAATTTCTTTCTATATTTGCATTATAGCTTCAATGCATAATTGTATTACTGAACTATTTCCACTTTTTAAAGCCTGGCTGTTCTTTTTTTGCTAGGTCATAATCATGGCTTGTCGTGAGATCGAAATGGGGAAGGTAATCTTAATATTTCCTTTGTTGTTCTGTATCATACGCCTGTCATTTTCTTGCCATTTACTGTTTTAACAACCGCTGTGTTGTTTAGAAAAAATGTGAAGTCTACTGGGCATCAACCACAGACACATCCACTTTTGGCCCCTTCACTGTCTCAACTGTAAGTGTTTTCTGTGCTTCTCAACAATGAACAATGTGTGTAATTCAACAGTTAGGTCTAGGAGACAGGATATTGATCTTTCACAACAGTTCCTTTTGATGTTATCTCCACGCTTCATGAGAGTTTTGTCAGTTTTTTTGTCTGCAGTTTGATGCAAAGTGTAGTTCATGCAGTCGCAAGGCCCCTCTAGATGAAGTTCTCCTGATTTCTGTCATTTTTTTGTCTGCAGTTTGAGGAGTTGCGGCCAAATGAGGAAGTCATTGTTCGGACGTTGGTGGTAAAATATTGTGATGTAAGATGTGTGTCATTAGTAGATGTGGTATAGACCTGATGTAATGGAATTATATATATATATATATATATATATATATATATATATATATTTATATATATATACACACACACACACACACACATATATAAACAGACATAATATATATATATATATATATATATATGTGTGTGTGTGTGAGTATGTGTATATATATGTATATATATATGTGTATGTGTGTATGTATATATATATATATATATATATATATATATATATATATATATATATATATATATATATTAGGGCTGTCAAAACGATTAATCGCGATTAATCGCATCCAAAATAAAAGTTTGTGTTTACATAATATATGTGGGTGCACTGTGTATAATTATTTTGTATATATATAAAAACACACATGCATGTATATTTAAGAAAAAAAATATTATTTATATATAAAATATTTATATATAATATAAATTATATATAAATCCATATACAGAATATACATGAAAATATTTCTTAAATATATACATGCATGTGTGTGTATTTATATATCTAAAATAATTATACATAGTGCCCCCACATATATTATGTAAACACAAACTTTTATTTTGGATGCGATTAATCGCGATTAATCGTTTTGACAGCCCTAATATATATGTATATATATATATATATATATGTAGATGAGAGAGTTGAAATGTTATGGTGAATTGTTCCTTTGAGAGTGTTTCTATTTAAAGAAAATCTGTCAAACCACAAAATTGCAGTGTACTTCATTTTGGGTGTCTTGTAAACCACTGTTTACTCTGAAGGCCATAACCTTCTCTGTGTGTGATGTTTCACATTTTAGCTCATTTCAAACATTGTAATTTGCTGTTAGTAACCATAATGGGTTCATTGGTCAAAACTCGCCATCTTTTTCCACCAGGAAGCTCGTAAAGTGTTTCATTTCCAGTATACTGCCTGGCCGGACCATGGAATTCCAGACATGCCGGATGGCATTCTGGGTATGATGGAGTTGGCTCGCCAAAAACAGAGCAACCAGACGGACCCTGTGGTGATCCACTGCAGGTCTGTATCACACACACAGCCGTCCCAGTGTGTTTTTTCTGTGCCTCTGACAAATGACCCATCTGCCCATGAAAATTCATCAGGTCGTGTCCGTCCGTGTTGTTAGGGTGCAGCAGGGGCCGGCCTGTGTTCCTCTGGTTCCATGCATTTTAATGGCACTATTTAAATGATGTGAGACATGTTAAATATTCAGCACCTGATGTGGCGCTGGAAAAGCCTGTTAACTTCCAGACTTCAGCACAGATTCACTCATTACCCTCTCTCTATATACATGAGAAAGGCTCTGTCCAACAATATGGCCCATAATTCCCCCCGTGACCCTCTGAACCAGGACTCGGGGGAGAATGGATCATATCATATGATGTGGAAATGTGACAGCTTCTCTTGCTTTACAGTGCCGGGTGCGGTAGAACCGGGGTCATTTGTGCTATTGACTATGTCAATGATCTACTACTGACAGAGGTATCAACATCATAACATATAATGTATGTAGCAACATAAAAATACAAGAGGATTTGATAGATAGATGGATAGATAGATAGATAGATAGATAGATAGATAGATAGATAGATAGATAGATAGATAGATAGATAGATAGATAGATAGATAGATAGATAGATAGATAGATAGATAGATAGATAGATACATACATAGATACATACATAGATACATACATAGATAAATAGAAATGTCATTGAAAGTACACATGCTAGAAATCAGTACTATTAACGTGATTTGATCTGACTAAAAAAAACTTTACATGCATATGGATTATTTTATTTTCAGCAAATACAGGAGGATTTTAATATATTTGACCTGATATTTGAGCTCAGAAAACAGAGACCTTCAGCTGTGCAGACCAAGGTGACATTACAATTTTTTATTTTTTTGCATGGCACAGATAATCTGCAACCTTTCTCAAATTGAACCTTCTGCCCACTGAAGTAAAATATCAAAGATTTGATGCTTAAGCTGTGTTTTTATCTAATCCGAGCACATGGATAGGCCCATTCAGCCCTCTCTGTCATATTGCACAACAACATGTGTATTTCTGATGACATTTTGTCATGTTTATGTGAATCTCCTCAGGAGCAGTATGGATTTGTCTTTCATACGGTTGCTCAGATGTTTCAGAAGGTCTTGCAGGTGAAAAACAAGAATACGGAGGTAAGACGCACACTGATGCTCAAAAGTTTTTTTTTTGACAAGTTTGCTTTCAATTGATCAAAAATGACAGTAAAGACATTTATAATGCAATAAAAGATTTCTATTTCAAATAAATGCTGTTCTTTTGAACTTTCTATTTATCAAAGAATCCTAAAAAAAATATCAAGATACAAAAATATTGTCATTATCAACATTTATAATAAAAAGAAATGCTTATTGAGCAGCAAAACAGTATATTAGAAGGATTTCTGAAGGATCATGTGACACTGAAGACTGGTGTAATAATGGTGAAAATTCAGCTTTTTCATCACAGGAATAAATTACATTTTAAAATATATTCAAATAAATAAATATTTTAAGCTGTAATTATATTTCAAAATATTATTTTATTATTGTATGTTTGATTAAATAAAAATGCCGCTTTGGTGAGCAGAACAGATGTTTGAACGTAGTGTAACTAAATCCAATTTAAAGGGATAGTTCACCCAAAAGAAATACATTTCTATCATCATTCACTCACTTGCATGTCGTTTTTACATTATTTAACATTTAGGCCGAGTTATTTCTGTACCTAAATAAACTACAGTTAAATCTTACTTTATTTGTACCTTTTTATATTGTATACTGTATGTCTAGACTTGTAATTGGTGTATTTGATCATATTTTTAACTCGACTGTTCACTTCCTCCAACCATGTTTGAACTGTAGTGGTTAGGCTAGTAGTTTTTTTCATTTGGTCTCGAAGTACTTAAAGTCTGTCATTCCATTTTTACATCACATCTTGTTTTACTTCCTCAAGACCTTGAGCCCTGAGCTTTAAAAAGGCAGTTTAGCAGGAAACACTTCAGTGTAGTGTGCTTCCTCTATGCAAATGCTCAGGCATCCTTCAACAGTTGAACACAGGCGCTCTGTGTAGCTGCTCTCCCACACGGTGTGCGTATTTCACGGTTTTTGTTTGTCTTTTTTCTTCTTTTTACATTGGAAATACAAGACTTCGACCTCTCTGTACATCAATGCGGTTTCACCAAAGGCTTCATTAGGCAGCTTGAACATACCTTCTAAAACACGGTAAGTTTACAAATGACCCTCATTTCCTAATTTCTAACCTCGTTTGAGGATGTCTGTGATTAAAATCAGTGGTTGCCACACAGCCAGGGGCCGATTTGAGATTGACAACGGCGCAGTTTTGCTAACTACGTCACCGTGTGTCACACAGGTGGACTTATTGTCGGTTCTGTCTCGCACACCACACTTTTCTTGTTTAACAACTTCATCAGAGTTAATGTGAGTTAATCTCCTGAGTCATCGATGTATAGCTGGATATTTATTTCTTCGCACACGCACAGTGGGATTCATGGTGGTGTTTCTGCTTTGCATACAGATGAATATTACTTTTGTAATGAATATGTGAATATTTTGCATAACTGCATACTGCATTTTTTAAGGTCGATGTGTTCTGTTATTGCAGTTCCCCTTGTGCCAATAACATATTTCTTTAGATATATTGAATGCAAATGTGACAGTTTGTCATTACACGTTGCTCTACATGGGGTCCAATGCACCAATGTATTCAAGACACCCAGAACAAAATGTCTACAGTTTTACGTCACTGTATAATATTATAATGCAATCTACATTGTCACAAATACCCATTGACTTGGTTATGTAATATCTAATTTGGCAATGTAAGTGACCTCATCTCTTCACCATAGTGAGGCTTATATTATGAATAGAGTATTGTTTTTTATGGATGCTTGTCTGCACTCTTAGAAGAAAAGGTTCTATATAGAACCTTAAAAGCTTCTATCAGCGCTACATATTTGGAACCCCTAAAATGTTCTATACACTCTTAAAAAAAGGGTTCCTCTGGGTTCTATATAGAACCCTGGGGTTCCATACTTGGCCAATAGAACCTTTTACCAAAAAAAATGGTTCTATATAGAACCATTTTGGAGTTCCATATATGAAGCGGGGGATGGAACCATTTCTGGTTCTAAAATCAAAAAAGATCAAAGAATGCCCCTAATAAGTGTACTTAATGGGATAGGAGGCGGGCATGCAAACAAAAAGTCTAGAGACCGCAGCCTCTAGCATCAGTCGCTTGAGGCCTGGGGAGTGAGGTTTACTCACGCAGCTCTAACTACCTCCATTACACTCAATCCCCCTAATTCTCACCCCCATCCGGGTCACGGCATAAGTGTAAACACTTTGGTTCTACTCACATCGCTCAGGGCGGTATTTGAACCGGCGTTTCTGGCATGGGAGGCGGACATGCTAACAAGGACGCTGAAGGCTGCAGCCTAGCATCTAGTGCGCCTCTTTAGGGAGTGAGGTTTAATCGCACAGCTCTTACTAGCTCGCCTCTTTTCATTTAATGCCGACTTTAATGTGTACTTGTCTGTCTGTGGTTTCAGAAATCCTCCTCTCAAGCCCAGGCTTTCTCATCCTCTACCTCAGACCAGGATGAACGACACTTATGCGGTCGTCAACAAGCCAAGACTGCAGCCCCCCAGCTCGATCACTGTTCATCACTATGACAATGCTAATTCAGAGAAAAGCAATAGCAATAAGAACGCTGTCTACAGTGCAGTTAAACCTAAAAACAGACCAGCATCACTCCTGCCGCCTCCCACCTCACCGGTTTATGACAGATCAACGACAGCCAATCAGAGAGGAGGACTGCCACCTAAAGTAATGGACCATGACGGTTATGAGCTATTGCCAGGTAAGGGACTATTTGAATGGCTCGTATTTTTATTAAATTAGTCTTTTATTCCATATTTAGATTCAAGATTCAAGATTTTTATTTGTCACATACACAGTTATACAGAGTATACAACCTGTAGAAGTGTAAAATAGGATCCACTCCAAGATATTATAAAATATTAACATAAATTTACAATTTTAGTAAATAAAGATAAACTGTCTATTAATATAACTCTGTAAAATTGGCTAGACTGGTAATATTTACATTCAAAAATGTACAGACAATGGTAACAAAGTAGTTACATAGCAGCAGTATAAAATGCAAAATAATGCAAGAAAAGTAGCTGTATAATAATAAAACAATCTAATTAGTGGCGGCTTTTAATCTTGATAATTAGTGGTGGCTTTTTTCAATTTTCACCTGACGAACGAAACAAACAAAAATGTCAGTAGCCGTTAAGTAACTACTAAGCAACAACCCTGAACCAGTATTATTTACATGCTGTTATAGTATTTATAAAGTTTTGTGGTTTTATAGTTTTATTTGGGTTTCTATTTATTTGTATTCCTTTTTATTTTTAGTAATTTACTAATTTAGTTTAATACTGCAAATTATTAAGTTAGTTGCCAGTGCAACATTTCTCAACTTGTTTAGGTTTTTAATCTAATCTAATATATTTTAATTTCACCTTTATTTCAATTAATGATTAAAAAAAAGATTTATTAGTATAATAGTTAAGTAGACCAACAACTCCGACATTGGTTTGTGCAAACACCCTAGAAACTGCATAGCAAAGCCCTGGCAAGTTTTGCACGGGCCAAACACATTTATACTGAGCATTTAAGTAGACAAAAAAACTGCAAACTCAGCTGAAGGCTAAAAGGAAGATCATTTCAGACAGAGGGAACTTGTTTGTTTTATGAGAGTAAAGTTTGGAAACTTCTGCTTGCAGTTTTCACTGTCCTCTCATGACTCATGTTCTAATTGAGTTCTTCTCTTTCATGTGATCACCAGGGTATTCAGAGCCATCTCATTTGGTGTTTATCTGTTAAAACATACGTTATTTGAAGCTCATATTTCCATATCTCTCAGGGAATTAAAATGCACTTTTGTTTCATCTATTATTGAACTTTTAAAGTATCGGCAGAGTCCTAACAGGTGAAGTGTGTAATTTCAGTTCCACAAAACAGAAATAGTCAGCAGCATACAGTGCACACTGAACAGTATTCAAGTAGTAAGCTAGTTTTACTTTTTGAACATAGCCAGTGTTTTCAAGCAGGTTTAATAAACTCTCCCCTGTCTGCCATTGGTTAACCAAACAGATAGTCCCGCCTCCAAATTCAAAGCATTTGCTGAGCCAAAAGGTAACACGTCATATGTTTGTATAGCACCAGTGTTTATATACCAGTTACATATTAACCTACCAATGGCTTACTGTATGCCTAAATATATATATATATATATATATATATATATATATATATATATATAATTTGTCTTTTTAAAATGGTTTTAGAGAAAAAATAATAATTTGCCTTTATTTTTTGTTTTTGTAGTAGTAGTAGTAGTAGTTTTGTAGTAGTAGTAATAGTGATGGTGGTCTGTATATATATATATATATACTGTTTATCAAGATCAAATAAATAAATGTTGCAATGCTTTTATTCCTGATTTCTGAATAAACCTTTTGTTTTTGTTTTTCTCAGGGGAGTTGAGGTCCATGAATAGAGATGCACAGGTAAATGATCTGATTGGTATTAAGATTCTGCAGTCACTTATGCTTGGCAAACGGGTCCGTTCGCTTTTCGTGTTCGCATATTAGATGTCAAATTAAAGTGCTAAGTACATATTAATCTTATATGACTCATTTACATGCAGCCATTGGCCCGTATTTCCTCTCTGCACACTTGTAGATGTGTCCGGTTTCTCTTTTTGTTTGTGTTTCACATCAGACACACATTCAGCCTCTTCCTGTGATATGAGGCTTCTAGCTGAGATCACACTCAAGTTAACAAGCTTTAGCAGACACTTACAGGAAGTAAATTTAGTAAAAATAACATGACAGATTGAATATTTCCTCTGAATATGATTCTAATGTGTATTTGACTGATGGTCTTTGTAACCCTGATAATCACAGATGACATCTGCAATCTATATAATTAAATGTAATTAAATGTAATTTGTGTTCCTCAGCCACAAGGTCCTCTTTCACGATCCCCAAGTGCAAGTAAGTGCGTTTTTACGTGTTTAATGTACTATGCAAGTCGAAGTTGGTCTGGAAGACATTTACACATTAACAGTACTCTTTAGGGGTGTAACGAGATCTCGTGCCACGAGATCTCGCGAGACAAAAACATGACGAGATTTCCCGTTTGAGTGAAAAACTGTCTCGTGAAATTGCCATGACTGAGCGTGGGGGTGTGAGATTAGAATATTCCACCGCTGTACACTCACATAAGCTTAAACTATCGTTTGCTGTTTTTATAATAGATAATAACCATTATAAACTAATGTAAAGTCTGCTCTGCTCATCTATTACGAGTTGCCGTTGCAATCAATGCAGCACGAATCACAGTTCCCTGATCGCGTGACGATGGCGGAGGATTCGTTGCGCAACATAGACTAAACGTCTGATAAATGTTTTATCTTATATAATGCACGCTCAGTACTGCTGCTCCCTACTCACAGAGTACGCGCGATCGCCAATTTGAAAGTAAAACGGCGCCGCGCGCGCTGTCACAAAAACAGCCATGTCATGTGAAACGTCTAGCGCGTCTTGCGCACCCAACTTGTCGGACGCGTCCAGGATGTTACTCCGTGACAGCGGGCGCTCTGATCGGGTGCACAGATGCTCAATCTCCTGCTCTCGGCCTCCGATTCCGAACTGAAGCACCACTATCTCGCCATCCGTTTCCCCAAAGCCCGTCGGTTTCCCTCATAAGCTGAGCATTTAAACATTCTCTATGGTATTTTTTAATAACACACTGTCTCTTTCTCTCTTTTACATATGTAGGCTAGTTATAAATTCTTTAGACTTTTAATGATTAGTGCTTTATTTTTAAAGTTTGTGGGAAAGAATTGTGTAAAAAAAAAATCCCTCATTTTGGGGATGGAATCCGGGAAATCTCCCTTATTTTCACTGTTCAATGTTGACAGCTATGCTTCGAATATTGACAGTACTGTAATGTCTTAAGGACAACAGATGATCATGGAGGCTCTGTTTCTGAACTTATAATCATCGGAACACAAGAACAAATAGAGACAAAACACACCAGCCTCGTTTCTCTCTGCCATTTCCGAATTCACAGCATTAACCCTGTAACTGCCGGTGCAAAATAAAACAGCAATTTCAAAACAATTATAAAGAATCTGTGTGCAAACTTTAATTATGGTTGCACTTGCACTTATTGTTTGCACTTCAGACTTCAATGAGTTAGGAGGTCACACACAGCCTCAATCAGAAGTTCTGGAAGCTCTTAAATGTAGAGAAAGGTCTGAAGAGACTCGAGTGAAATCAAACAGCACAAAAAGCCAGTCAATAAAAACCTTTTACAGTGCTTATATATTGTTTTCTTTCAATGCATTTGATAATTTTTACTCAAAGTAGACCTGAAATGATATGCATTAGTGCATTATAAGTTAAAAGATTGCAGAATGCACCTGCATACTATTTTTCCAGTCATGAATTTTTTCATTGAGGATTTCTGAAAAATTGTGCAAAAATCTCGTCTCGTCTCGTTCTCGTGAACCCAATCTCGTTTCCGGTCTCGTCTCGTGAGATAGGCGTCTCGTTACACCCCTATTATTTATGCAATCAAAAGATTTTCAAATCATTTATTCGACCAAAAAAAAAAAAGAATGCAAAATGGGGTGTTGATTTATCC
Source organism: Cyprinella venusta (assembly GCA_038021265.1). Lineage (NCBI taxonomy): Eukaryota > Metazoa > Chordata > Actinopteri > Cypriniformes > Leuciscidae > Cyprinella > Cyprinella venusta. Next base: position 5,184,970 of record CM075872.1, on the reverse strand, counting down.
CTTTTTTTATAATTATGATACATGATTTATGGTCTATTAACTAGTCTACATGGACTTTTTGTACTTCTAAAAAAGTATTTTGCTGCGTCCCAATTCACATACTTTCCATCCTAAATAGTTTTCGAAATTAGAATTAGCGTATCCCAAATCTTAGTACTGCATGATCAGAAATACAAACACGAATAAAAAGTATTAAAGGGATACTCCACTTTTTTTGGAAATAGGCTCATTTTACAACTCCCCTAGAGTTAAACAGTTGAGTTTCACCGTTTTCGAATCCATTCAGCTGATTTTCTGATATTTAGAAGAATATCAGTAACCAGACAGTTTCTGGTCTCATTGACTTCCATAGTATATTTTTTTCCTACTATGGAAGTCAATGAGACCAGAAACTGTCTGGTTACTGGTATTCTTCTGAATATCAGAAAATCGACTGAATGGATTCGAAAATGGTAAAACTGAACAGATTAACTCTGGGGCAGTTGTAAAATGAGCCTATTTCCAAAAAAAAGTGGAGTATCCCTTTAAAAAAACCCAAATATGACATGTGTGAGTCCGACGGTAGGGAAAGTAGAGAGGTTTAGATAAATGTTTGAGTGATGAGTAATCAGTATCTAATCTGACAAAAACATACTTATTAAATGTTTTCAACATTACATTTCATCTGCAACAGCATTGTGAACTTTTGTACAGATATGTTTGGTCATTATCTTTTAAATGCATCATTATGCAAATTGCAAATAGGAGAGCCTCCACATGAAAGACCTACGACTGGCAGATCATCGTACTAGTTACTATATCTCTCTCAAAAAGTAGGACATTAATTTAAATTGAATGTGGAGGATTTTAACTGTGACAAGATGATTGACAGGTCAGTTTAAACTGTTATGCACGTAACTAAGCAACAGAGCAGTCCTTTAAAAGTAGTATTATGTCTCAAAACTGTCCTAATCTTCTGATACGCACATAAAAGGATGTACTATTTCTTCACAAAAGTAGTAGGCGAACTGGGAGTGATGGTCACGCACCACAGGGCCATTTTAAGATGTACAATTTTGATGTTGAATGACCTCGTGTTATACGTCAACAATCCACTTTTGAATGCTTTCAAATATAGACTATAAAGAGCAAGGTGTGTTGTTGTAAGTGATGTAAGAGTCGTTTCAGTTCCCCTGAGACTCCTTATCGACCAAATGAGTTTGAAACGCTATCTAGCAGTAAACAGGAGGAAGTGTCGGTTGCTCTTGAGGTTTGTTTTTAAGTTATTAAACATTGTTAAACATGTTTTTCTCAGCTGGGAGCCAATCTTCTACAGATGATGATTATGAATATGTGTCTAGCGTTGTCAAGGACACCAACAGCCCATTTGCCCCGGCCGGCATGGGTGAGTTATGCACACTTAATCTTTATTGTGAACATTAGAAGATAAATATTTAAGTTTGGATGGGTTTTTGGACAAATCTGCTAGTTTCTAGTTTCTCAATCTTCAAAAACAACCTTATTGTACTCGTGTAAAATGCGCACTTGTTTTTTAGTACATAAAAATAAATAAATTGCAGTAGGTAAACTGATAGAGGGTGGGCAGTGCACAGCTTTCCAGACCACACACACACGCACTTACAACCACAAAAACGTGACATCACAGGGTGGTTTCCGGGCCTTTAAGCAACCGTGTTCATATCTGGGAAATGCAATCATCACTTTTACAAATAGTCGAATTTAGGGTTAGATGTTTAAATAAACCCCTAATCTTTGTCATTAAAGCAGTTGTTCACTCAACAATATGTTTCCATCCAAAGGTGCAAATGTAACTTCGCATAAACCATTCCAATCAGGGAGCGTCTTTTGTCCTACGTCATAAATGACTTGCATCTCAGAGTATGCAGACAAAACACAATAAACATTGAGACGTTCAGATGCCTGATGTCTGAGAACGCAATCATGTGAGGCACTTGGAGCCGTTATACCCAATCATTCTGATGATAGATTTTGGCTCAAGCATTTCGGAATGACCAAACCAACATTTGAGATGCTGATGAAACCGATCCGCTGGTTAGTCCAGTGATCCAATCACATCCTCTGTCGAGGCAAAGTCATGCCAGTTTTTTGCTGCGCGTTGAGGGATTTCTTCAGTAAATGAGTTTCCAGCGTAGTTTTATGTGCATGTCTTCTTATCAGATAAAAAAGTGCGTATGTTTGCATCCAGCATTTTTGAATCCCAAAATTTCTGAGTCTGCAGTGGCATAATAGAGAAGTGTTTTCTCTCTCGCTAGGGGGCGCTTGTCTGAAGTTTAAAATCATTGGTTACCATTGGTTATCAAACACTCTTCTTTTTCTGGTTTCGGTTTGAAAAACCTCAGAATGTCCTGAAATTGCATCCCGTGTCTCGTTTCCCATTCGGTTTCTCTAACCTACAATGTAAAACTCGGCGCTTAGCGTCTACGTCGTGGCTCTCAGCCCGCCCTCTGTTCGTTGATTGGCCAGCCGTCCGAAGGCCGCTTTTGAAAATTGAAAGATAGGCTGCTATCTCAGACTGACTACAGGAGTTAAATGAAATTAGCGGAAGTAGGAAGTCGGCTAGATCGAAACATACGGAGCAAAAATTACACAAAGAAAATTGGTTAGAAACTAGCTGTGTGAAGATTCTTCAAAACACCTTTGTCAATGAGTCAATGAAGCTGAGTGAACTGCCGACGAATGGAGCTTTCACATTGAATGTAAAACGATTGAATGCCTTTTGCTAATTCACGGCTGGTCGATAGGTGGCGCTAATTAGCTGAAGGCTTGGGAAGTCGTTTCGATGATGTTGTTTTCTTCAGAACCTGTAAAAACCCAACTGACCTAGATTTGATCCGGATACAAGATCTATTTAAAATATGACTTCATGTTGACCTGTGCTCTGTTATCTTGTGTTTGTTTCCCAGGGCACATGGTGATTTTAAACTTTGTTTGTGTTTTTCTTGCGTTTCAGGTTTCAACTGTCGCATAAAGAAACCCAAAGGCCCACGAGATCCACCGGCCGAATGGAGTCGCGCAGAAAGTTGAAACCGCAACAGGTTTTAGGTTTAAAAAAAGGGAACCTATTGACGCTATTTTTACACTGGGTAATAGACTATCTATTTATTTCCTTCAGACGTTTTCCTTCTAGTTTTGTTTGTATTACGGTTTTTATTATTGTAGCAATTTATGATCGTGTTTAGTTTATTCCGATATTTCTGTGACAACTTTAAGAAATTGAAAATTTGAGAGCTGATTTTGGAACTCATGTGTGATGTACAGTAAAAGAGGTCATTTCATTATTTTAGTTTATTTTTATTTAAGTTTTAGTCCACTTTATTCACATTTTTATGTGCCATAGTGGTAAACGTTGGTGGTAATTAGGGCCGAAGCACCAATGGTGTGAGGACTCTATTGCTGTTTTCTGTTTATGGAATGGTAATATATTCTGACATCAGTAAGTTGTTGTTTAGTTTCAGTAAATGTTCTTATTGGATGGTTTTCGATATGTTTTCATAGGAAATCAAACCTTTTTATCTCAAGAAATCAAGGGAAATTTGATATTTTTAGCAGGGGTGTCAAACCACACTCCTGCAGAGTTTAGTTCCAATTCTTAACTGCGTTTTTGCACCCTTGTACACTTCAGGAAGGGGACACCAATTGTATGGGCGTTTCAAACTAATCAATCACGAAAGGCCCTTCCACAAGTCCGTTAGCGAAGGGAACATACCACGGTCACAGTAATTCAATCATTTATGGTCATGTGACCCACGGTGACAAGTCCTCGCCATTGATTTTAAATCTAGAAATGGAGAGTTGGTGTTAATGTATAAACAGAATAATTCAAGTCTTTTGTTTTGTGATGATGCATCACGCTAATTTTCGTCATGCAGTTCATATTAAGTTTAAAAAAGTTTAATTGCATAATCATATAATATAATCATATAAATAATCAAAGTACATTAATTTGTATCATATTAACAGCAATAATAAGATATTCCGTTGTTGTGGTAACATTCACTCTAAAACATGCTGGGTTGTTTGAACACAAATTTGGGTCCAATATCGGCAAACCCAAATGTTGGGTTAAAAATGTATTTTAAAATTTTAACCCAACTTTAACTTTCACTTTCAACTGTAATTTTTTTAATTACATTTTTAACCCAACATTTGGGTTTGTCCCTATTGGACGGTTTCATTATGACACACAAGCACCCTGCTCTCTTCAAAGCCTCCACTTCAAGGGACCTAGTACCCTTCAATGTGAGTAGGGCATAGGGATGCTTGCTTCCAATTGGGATTTTCTCATACCTGTAGTTTTAAAATAAGCCTGAAGGACTTGGCTTGCTGGATCAGGTGTGTTTAATTCATGTTGAAGCTAAACTCTACAGGACTGTGGCCCTCCAGGAACTGAGTTTCACATCACTGTCTGTCTGTTGTTGTGATATGATGCGTTTGTCAGTAGAGGGCAGCGTTGAGGTGTAGTTTCTCTTCATGACACTCCCTAGAAAGACAGATCACTCGGGTCATAAAAATAAAGTCATTTACAGGCATTATAACATGTGCATAATTATTGATGCCACATCTTATCTATGAATCTACCCTTTTGATAGATTACCGTAAGAACATCTCGATACATGCCGTGTGTGTTGTGTTTAAAAATTCAGTTCTAAATCCTGTGGACTATCTGTCCAATCTTAGCACTCATTCCAGAGATAGACCCATAAAACTTGCCCTCTAAACTCCAGTGCGATTTTATTTCAGTCATGAAAATCAATGGAATCTTAAGTTGTGCTTAAAACCGAGAGCACGTTTTCCCAGATGCTCGGCCTATTGGCAGCGTTCCTGCATGCGTGTTTTTGATGATGAATCATTCTTGCAGTATGGTAACAGCAATATCATGCAGAAATGCTGCGAGATGCTCTTTACACCATATCAAACATGCATCGCCTGGTTAAGACGGACCGCTTTAATTTGGCCGCAGCATAAAGACTTGAAATCATATCCTGTCGGTTGGCTGAAGCATCTGAAGACTTCTTATAAAACAGATAGATCTGGTCCTGGATGCTGATTGGACAATATACCGTTGAAATGTGATATAGGTTGACTTTGCATTTTTGCAACCGTGGCGTGAAGAAAGATGCTACTTTTCAAGAATATGAACGAGTATAAATTGTGCTGACATTATCAAGATAACATTCTGATTTTTCCAAATAAAGTTTCAGTGGCATATGTTTTCATGTAGAACGTCATTGTCATCAGGTGTTATTTTTAAAAGACTTAAACATGTCGACACAATATGTCGACCTTCATAGAAAGTGGTTATGTAGATTTATATTATAAATGTCTCATTCTAAGGTAATAAAAACATTACGTTTTATCAAGTAAGTTCTTTATACAGCACTGAACACATAGTTATGGATGTCATATTGCATTTCTGTTAATAAATACTCAAAAATTTTACACATTGCACGTTTAACATGATCTACATGTATGTGTACTGTTGAATGTTGTACAATGCATGTTGTTGTTATTATTTTCTTCAATATATTAATGTAATTATGTTTTTTTAATGTGTATATAAAAGGAACTGGCTTTTTGTTATGCTTTTTGTTTATTGTATTATATTATTATTAGGGCTGTGCAAAAATTAATTGCGATTAATCGCATCCAAAATAAAAGTCTGTATTTACATAATATATTTGTGTGTGCTGTACATAATTATTTTTTATATATAAATACCTATGCATGCATGTATATATTTAAGAATTATTTGCGCTTAAATTCTGTAAATATATATATATATATATATATATATCATATAAATATTTCATATATGAATAACACATTTTCTTAAATATATACATGCATATGTGTGTGTATTTATATATACAAAAAAATAATTATATACAGCACACACAAATATATTATGTAAACACAGACTTTTATTTTGGATGCGATTAATGGCAATTAATTTTTGCACAGCCCTAATTATTATGTAAAATTTTCACACACACCAAAGGTGTATTAAGTAGTACACATTTTAATAGGAAAAATAGAAATAAATGGAGAATTTATTTTCTATATTTATTTTGACTAATAAATGGTTTACTGCTTACTGTAATACACCTTTGATCATTTGTGTTGCTGTACAAGAGCTGTCCAAAACAAAAACAGTGATTATTATATCAAAAAGTCCCTGAAGATGTGTTTTAGCCTGAGGGAGATTTTCTCTGAAGGTGTTGCAGTCAACAGAGACTCCACTTTTAGTCATGCAGTGAATATTTTGACTCCAGCCCTCCTCTCTCTCTCTCTCTCTGTGTGTGTGTTTGTGTGTTTATGAGTGTGATGAGACCGAAAGAGCTCAATAGAGGAGTTTGAGGACACATCGACGGATGGTAACTCCTAGGAAAAAAAAATAACAATGAAACATCAACAGACAGACAAATAAGAGATGCTGTTTGCTAGTGTTCTGCTAATGGCTGCTCTGTTAGCAGTAAAGCCTTTAGGGTGTGTGTGTGTGTGTGTTGGTCTCCTCTGAGCTCCTCTGGCTGGGTAATCCCATTCAGCACATGCTAATGTGAAACCAGAATCTAATGACCTTCTGCCATGGCTTTTCAACCCAGGCCTGGAGCAATCACACAGCAACATCTCATAGATGCTCTCTCCAAGAACGCCCCCACACACAAGCAAACCATCTTACCATAAAATCTCTCTTATCCACAACATCGCTGCAGAGCGGGTCAGGCGTTATGGTTGGAGTGAATTATTATTCTAATTTTACAGTACAGTCACAGTTACTGGCAATATCCCAATTTGCATAGTATCAGTTCTATATAGTCAGTGTACTACAGTCCATGCTTTGACCTCTGGCATCAAGACGTTTTTGTCCACAGAACTGCCACTCACTGGATATTTTCTCTTTCTCTGACCGTTCTCTGTGAACCCAAGAGATGGTTGTGCATGAAAATCGCAGATCAGCAGTTTATGAAATACTCAGACCAGCCCGTCTGGCACCAACAACCATGGTGCTTTCAAAGTCACTTCAATCACCTTTCTTCTTGATGCTCAGTTTGAACTTAAGATCTTGGGTGCGTTTCCCGAAAGCATCGTTAGCCAACTATGGTCGCAAGTTCCGTCGTTATCAGCATAGTTCAACGATTCGGTGTTTCCCGAAACCATCGTTCCAACGAACATTCGCAAACAGCATCGCAAAGTTGTGTGGTTTGAACGACAGCTCTCGACCTGTGGTTAGAGGCATCGTTTCTATATTGCAACACATTTGGAGGTAATAAATCCTCATCTTGAGCATAATGAGCAAGCTGACATTCAGTACAACCGGTGTCTTTTATTTAGAATATTAACAAATGGAATTTACGTCTTTTAGTTTGACAAAAGATTTGAAGTAACGTGTTTGAAAAGTGCGCATGTGCGAACGCGCTCCACTATGTAAGAACGCCAAATATTGAGTCTGCTAATAAAGCAAAACAACTGAGAACAATTAGAAATAGTCCTAAGATGACATGTCTGTAATTTATATAAAACAAATCTAGCGTTAATTGGATCTCAAGCAGTTTCATTAAAAGTAGTTGTTACTCCACCACGTGCGAAACCAACGACAGTGGGTTTCGGGAAACAGTCGTGACTAGCTAGTTGATTTTCCAACAATGCATCGTAGTCGTACTATGATAAGTGAAGCAGTGAACTACGCACCCCAGATTGTTTACATTTACATTTATTCATTTAGATGACGCTTTTATCCAAAGCGACTTAGAACTGCTAGAGGTCTTTGGAGCAACTAGGGTTTCAGTGTCTTGCTCATGGACACATTGGTGTCTCACAGTGGTTTCGAACCTGGGTCTCTCACACCAAAGGCATGTCTTATCCACTGCACCATCAAATCAATCACCAAACCAAATACAGTATATAAAATCAGGGAAACATTGTGTGGATTTTTGCCCATTAACCGTTTTTTTCTGTGCATGTAAACACCTTTATTGGTATTCTGGCAGCTTGTGCTGTGTATGCATGTCCATTTACAGTTTGATTTATGTAATGAGCTTTTTGATAGTTTCCAGTGTTTTGTTCTACATTAAAATGCACTCATTAGGCACTTATTATTCCTATTTATTATTGAAGTTTTACTCGTAGAGCTATAAAGAACAGGACGCTTGGTGCATCCAGAACAGTTGGTACATTTACCAGCTCCCATGAAGGCAAGTCAGTTAACACTCTGTGAGGTTCTTTCGTTGTTGTTTCAAGATGGATTCACAGTCATCTGTTAGGTTATTAATCAGAGTGCGACTTTAAAAAGCGTTCAGTGTCCTCCAAAGACCGCCGCAAGTCTCTTTATGACCCTGGGATCAGAAGCATCCCTTTCAACCAGTGTCCACAGTGAGAAAAACAGTCAATTCTGAAGGAAGACAAAGACGGCGAGTAAGCGAGAGAGAAGAGAGGCCGTGGCGGCCCTCGGGCTGGTTTGGATCCAGCAGACAAGGGAGGCCTGTGTTCACTAGAGCACATGGATATTGATCTGCTCCCTGCCGTCTCACCGCCCATCTGTTTGGGTGAAGACTGCAATACCTCCATACTACAACTCCCGCCTGCCGTCTCCATGGAGACTAATCCATTTATCCCACTGAATTACAGTATCGGACAACTAGTTTTTTCTACTTGGTGGCCATTTTGTGATTGTCAGTCTGGTTTCTTGGACTTTTATTGATTAGTCCATGGTCACATAGATTTACAAATGCTTTTATCAAAAGTGACTTCAGTACACCAACAATGTACATGTGCATTTACAATAAACACAATCAGCTCATTATAAAAAAAAAATGTTTCCATGAGATTTTGGAAATGTTTTGTAAATTGTAAATTTAAAAAAATTAAAAAGATTTTTTTAATTAAATTTTTTAACCTATAACATTTGGGTTGGTCCATATTTGACCCAATTTTTGGGTTCAAACAACCCAGCATTTTTTAGAGTGTAAGAAATGGATTACCATGTTTTTTTTTTGATCCTGTACTATATTCTTGTCAAAAAACATAGACCTAACCTTGTCCCTACCCCTAAACCGAACACCCATAAACTATCTCTAAAATCAGAGAAAAATATAGGTGAATAACACTGATGTACAGTAGAAGCACCTAACCCTGGTTGAGAGCCAAACTACATAAACTGTAAACTTGTCCTTCAAATCTGATTGGTTGATTGGAATGTTGTTCCAGGATGAACAGATATGTTTGTTGACCCAGGACCATCTTACACTTGGTGAAATCACATTCACCAGACACACACACACACACACACTTAATCAAAATTTTTGGAATAATTTTACGTTTTTGAAAGAAGTATGCTCGCCAAGACTGCAGTTACTTGATCAATATAAAGAAAATGTGAATATAATTTAAAACAATATGGACAATATGAATATAATTTAAAATGTAATTTATGCCTGAGATGGCAAAGCTACAAGTCTCCATTTTATTTCATTAGCTAGTGCACTTTGCAAAGCAATCATGTACTGTGTAAAATAGCCTTTACAGCAAGAGAAATCATGTTTTCTATTATACGTCCCCTTCATTAAATATTGATAAACGGAGTTACGCATTATCTTTATAAGCCGAATTTGGCTCTATATATTGTCCATATGTGTCTATTCGCTTCATTCCAAGTGAATGTGCTCGCTGAGGTTCTGAGAGTTTTGGAGAGGGTCAACCACAGGCTTTTTGATGACTTCTTCTGGACTCGGATAAGAGAGCGCCGCTTCAGGGGGTGCATTTTTCCAGAAGTTCGAGGGCCAAGACATAAAGAGGGAGCGCATTAGAGAGAAAGGAGCAGAACCGAAGCGAGGGAGAGAGAGAGAGACTGAGCTGAAGGGTGCACGTTTGGAGAAGAGATGACATTTTTGCTGTAATACAGGCAGAGAGGAGGTTCGGCCTGCTTTTGATTAAGAACCTCGCAGGATTTAAGGCCCAGTAGTTTGGCTCTGACGCATGGAAGCGAAAGTTCAATAACTGTAATGAAACCCAGATAATGAATGGACTCGCAGGCATCTGTCATAAAGCTCCAGCGCTACAAAGCTACACATGACAATCTCATCGCTCAACACTTTTTAAGATTCCTGATGTATTCCAGGCCTAAAAATAACGCAGGAGAATCCCGTGCAAGCCCTTCCTATTTAATTACGGTTGCCTTTGTCTTAATTGCCTTGTCAGAATTCTCTGACATCATTTGCTTTTGTGTCTGACTCACTCAAATTTCCGCTCACTCGGGCCAGAATATTGCTTCATTTAGCTACAGGTCGGTATGTGTTTCACTGTCTACATATTCATTAGTGTTCATATCCTTTTGTAGCGTATGGAGCATGAAAACTGTTCTAGTATGAATCAAATCAAATTTGATGCTATGGACTGCATCATAGGCTATCCATGAATGCTTATAGTGCATAAAGAAACTGGAACGAAAGAAAGATCATCATAGAAAGAAAGATAAATCATACAGTTATAGCCAAAATCCTGCATTCATTTAAGCAGGAATAACCATTAGTTCCTGTCCATGTGATATTGCTTTAAGTCGCCATGAAATCAAAATCAACCATTCATTTTTTAATGGAATATTGCAGTATTTATTATAACAGATTCATACGTGCACATCATTATTTTTTAAATCCATATGCCCTTGTAAACTTTAATCACAATATTGTCCCTGCCCACTTGCAGTGACTTCTCTTCTCTGGTGATGTGAAAACTAGCGTGAGGGCAAGACAACCTGTCACTCACATGAGATCCATCATCCATATGCATAGCAACAAACAACAACAAACCAGTTTCATGTCGACTGTAAATATAGTTTTAATTTGTATGTGTATATATATATATATATATATATATATGAAGAGTTCAGATGCAAAAGCCTCTAAGTTTGAAATTTTCTTCTAAAATAATCATTTTTATCAAACTTGTATATTTAAGTTCAGTAATTTCACTTAAATGGCAATGAAGATTACCTAGTTGTCATTTAAGTGAAATTACTGAACAACAAAAAAAAAAAAAAAAAAAAAAAAAACTGAACAAAAATGTATCTGCTGAAGTTCGTCAGGCCAAACGTGCATCGGATCGACTCAGGACGTAAGCACGGATCGGTAGAGTGTGTTTGAATTATCGAGACCTCCGCTATTTTTATTGTAATAAATTACAAGTTTTCAGATTTGTTAAAATAATGGTAAACTGTAATTAAACAGCAAGGTAAACTATACAACATTGTAAAGACATGACCAGAGCAAATGCAGGAGACACTGCTTGAAATCTTTAGGCCTATTGACTTCAAAATGTCGTCCCTCGCCAGTCGCCAGTTCACAGACATGAAAGGGTAAACCATTTGACAGTAGGCTAATAGGGAATTTAATGTTCACTAAAAATGAAAATTATATTCAAAACACATCAACCTTAATTAAATAATCCTAATAATAAACAAATACATTTCTACATATTATTAACATAAACGGAATAAAACATGAACAGAGACTATTTGGACTTTGACATGAAACAATAACCCCCCTGCTCCCACTGAGAAATGGACTATGCCAACACTACCCAGAATTCTTTGGGATGGGATAAATCAGATAAAATGAGGAACGTGAAGGCCGCGCGTCCTTTAGACGCCCACCCCCGGAAGCCATGCTGCTGACGTGAACTCAGAAGGTTAGTTTTGCAAATACCAAATAAAAAGGACTTTGTCACAAACATATATGAGACATGAACACAAAAGGCTGTTCCAGGATAACATAAAGTGGGTACTTAAGGATATAACTTTTATTTTATGTGCTAACGTCACTAATCCCACTACTATCATATTGTTTATAACATTTCCAGACACGTCCAGTACAGTAATGTTACATACGATCTTACTGTTACACTGAAATTGTTCAGTCTAGTTCACTAACCGTTTTCATTATCATATTATACATTCATCTTTGTTGACATTGCTGATTGTGAAAGATAAACTAATAGTAAGTAAAATGCCTTATGCTAGATAAACTGTAAAAAAGGATGACACCACATTTTTGCTAAATAGAGTGCCGAAGTTACGACGTCACTCTGTAGGCCAAAACGCGGAAGTGAGTTAGCATTTTAGCACTACGGTTCCCTCGCTCTAAAGCCTATGGGATTTTTGAATGGGTTTTTGCTAAATCGCCTGAAATAAGGTCTGTGGTGAACAAAGCCTCTAAATATTTTCACGTTTTGATCTATGACATAGAACACACAGTTATAATCTGCTTGTGTTTTTTTTAGCCTTTATTGTGTCTGATTGTGTTTTTAAAATCTTTATATAGGCTTCAAAATGTATAAATTTTGGATTAACTTGTAAAGATTATCTTGCTAGACAAAACGTGTAAGGGTCACAACCCTTTTGTTAAACACAGATCTTATTTTTTGCGATTTTCCAAAAGTCTATGGGGAAAATGCATTGCTTTTCGACCGAGGGAACCCATGCGCCGCTAGCTTCCGAGTTGTCCTACAAAGTGACGTCATCACGAAGTTACGACGTCACTCTGTAGGCCAAAACGCGGAAGTGAGTTAGCATTTTAGCACTACCGGTTCTCGCTCTAAAGCCTATATGGGATTTTTGAATGGATTTTTGCTAAATCGCCTGAAATAAGGTCTGTGGTGAACAAAGCCTCTAAATATTTTCACGTTTTGATCTATGACACATCTGCTTGTGTTTTTTTAAACTTTATTGTGTCTGTGTTTTTTTAAATCTTTATATAGGCTTCAAAATGTATAAATTTTGGATTAACTTGTATAGATTATCTTGATAAACAAAACGTGTAAGGGTCACTACTCTTTGTTAAACACAGATCTTATATTTTTGCGCTTTTCCAAAAGTCTATGGGGAAAATGCATTGCTTTTCGACCGAGGGAACAAAGTGACGTCATCACTTCGGCACTCAATGCAGTTAATGTGACGTTATCATGGTACGAACATGGAGCTTGAGTTCAACGTCAAGCGAAACAGATTATTACATATTTTGATTGTAGAGATAGTAGTTTGTGTAATATTGTAAACATTTTTATTTTACTAGGCAAATTTCATATTCACAAAACTAAATTTTCTAAAGCAAAGCCATGTTTTAAATTTTTTCAAATAGAAATTGACATGTAGGCCTACTTTGAGTCTTTGATAAGTGTTAAAAATAAGAAAGCTATTTCAGCAACGGAATTATATTCTAAAATATTTAAATGAATATCTAGGATTTATTTCTCTTGTTATAGTTAGTTTAAAAGACTGTCTATTTAAGTTATTTTTTTTTAATTTACCTATTTTTTATTTTACTATTTATTTTTTCAATTATCTTATTTTGACGTTTATTTGTATTTTTTTGTATAATTTATGTTTACGAACTGTGATGATTGTATGTTTGTAATTTGTATTTTAATAAAAAAAAAAAAAAAAGAGTTCAACGTCAAGCTGATAGTGGCCTATTATTGAAACGTTGCAGTGGGAGTTTACATGAGTTTCCAGCATGTTGTGTTATGTTTTCTCCGGTGAGTTGATAGTCTCAGTGTGGCCTGTGAGTACCATGAATGCCCGCTCTTGTGTTTGAGTATATGCTCTCGTAAAAAAAAAAATATTGCAATCTGAAACATTACTGATAGAGGCCGCTAAAAGATACATATCCACCTGTTTCTGCTCTAAACAATGGGCGCCGCCATGACGACGATGCCCGTAATCAACTTCCGGTTCCAGTCTGGTCTATGCATTTTTGCCATGTGTTTAGATTGTGTCATCCCTACATCGCTAAAATAAATGATGATGAAACATTAATTGAAATTAAGATACAATTATTGAAAAAAGGACAGCAGGAAGTAGAAAACCGTCAAGTCAGTTGAATCCGCTATGAATCATGGGAAGGCAGAAACAGGTGGATAGAACCTTTTTATATTATAATTTGAATTAACATTTAGTTCCTGATATTGCTTAAAGGGATAGTCCACTTTTTTTGGAAAAAGGCTCATTTTACAACTCCCCTAGAGTTAAACAGTTGGGTTTTACCGTTTTTGAATCCATTTAGCCGATTTTCTGATATTTAGAAGAATATCAGTAACCAGACATTTTCTGGTCTCATTGACTTCCATTGTATATTTTTTTTCCTACTATGGAAGTCAATGAGAAATCAGAAACTGTCTAATTACTGATATTCTTCTAAACATCAGTTCTTCTTCAAAAACGGTAAAACTCAACTGTTTAACTCTGGGGGAGTGGTAAAATGAGCCTATTTCCAAAAAAGTGGAGTATCCCTTTAAACAGTTTTGTCCATTTTTTATTTCTCCCATTGAGTTTTAGGATAACCATCTAATACAAATTACTTAAAAAGATACATAGTTGAGAACTCCCTTAAGTCTCCTTAGGTAAGAAAACTCAACCTCGGAGCAATAACATCTTCCTCTGAGAGGCATTCTGCATTTTCAGTTTGTTTTTCTAAGGCTCATTAATGGAAATCTGTGCTAATAATGGTTTATTAAAATGTCTTTAAAATAAAATGAATGTCTCGTGTTGTTTCCCCGTGCAGAGCTGAAGTGTGTCTGCTCCGAGCAAGAGTTGAGCTTGTATGAGGGGATGCAGGGAGAGCATTCAGACCTGTGGTTAACTACAGATTATACTCCCCCAGGGACAGTGAGCTGCACACTGCGTGGCCAACCTACCCGTCTGTCTCTCGCTGGCTCAGAGGGAGGGCGCTCGCTGGTGAGTGTGAGCGCTGCTCGGCGTGGGCTGAGCTCTGGGTGTTGGCTGAATGGGTGGAAGAGAGACCACAGGCATGAGAGTGAGTATGTGTGTGTGTTTCTGGGAACAGCAGCTGGTGTTGATGCTGAGATCTTTAAACTCGTTCAGTTCTTGTCTTACTGGTCGGGGCCCGGGGTAAAGCAGTGTGATGTACACTGGCAAGACACGCGACAAAAATCACACACCATCAAGCATAAATATCGTTACTTGTGTGTTGCCGCGCGAAATTAACTGAAAGGTGATGTGTCTAATTTAATATGTTAAAATGCTTTCTCCAATCATAGTTATTTGGATTATGCAGAGACGGCAATAGAGTGCCTAAGTCCCGCCCTTTCTGGTCTGCCACCATGGGACCTTATTTCGGAAAAATATTGAATGGTAGTCAATGGCGAGAGACAACAAATATTTTGATCTCGTTTGAATTGTGCCCTGAATTACACATATAATGTTTGTCAATTTAAAAGATACATTTTAAAGTAAAGAAAGTCGCAGTTTGATGTAAAACCGTTGAGGTATAAGACTGTGAAAATACGTAATCACAAAGACTACAAACCCCAAAAGGCGCACATTTTCTCTCAATGAATGAAGCTAACTTTACTGAGGCTGTCTGTCATTGTTTCTACAGTCTTACGTTATAATCGTAACGTTACGCCGTCTTACCTGAGTGTTTTGTACTAGACTGCACACACACGAGCAGCGGATCTCGTTTCTCTTCCTGGGAGATGTAGTTCATGGAGCGATTTTCACATAAAACTAAATGTTACTCTTCTGTTGTATGACAAACTGCGACGTTTTTGACTTTGAGAATCATCTTTTAAATTGACAAACATCATATGTGTAATTGAGGGCACAGTTCAGACGGAATAAAAAGATAAGTTGTCTCTCCCCATTGACTTCCATTCATATTTTTTCCGAAATAAGGTCCCATGAGCCGGAAGCGGAGGGGCGGGACTTAGGCTCTCTATAGAGTGCTGAAGTGATGACGTCACTTTGTAGTACAACTCGGAAGTTAGCGGCGCATGGGTTCCCCTCGATCGGAAAGCTATGCATTTTCCCCAATCGCAAAAAATAAGATCTGTGTTCAACAAAGAGTTGTGACCCTTACACGTTTTGTCTATCAAGATAATTTTTACAAGTTAATCCAAAATTTATACAATTTGAAGCCTATATAAAGATTTAAAAAACGCAAGCAGACACAAAGTTAAAAAACAAACATAAATAACTGGTGTGTTTTATGTCGTAGATTAAAACGTGAAAATATTTAGAGGCTTTGTTCCCCTCAGACCTTATTTCGGGCGATTTAGTAAAAACACATTCAAAAACCCCATAGACTTTAGAGCGAGGGATTCGGAAGTGCTAAAATGCTAACTCACTTCCGCGTTTTGGCCTACAAAGTGACGTGTAACCTAAAACATGTGACAACTCGACATTGAATTGACCAATTTGAGTTTGGGGGCGGGGCTAAATATCTGGGCTGGGATACTGCGCATGCTCAAACTGAGCTTGACAACGTAGATGTGAAGTGGGCAACATATATATATATAATGTGTATATAATGCATATAATTGGGCACCACATAATTATATACATATAAGTTATAATTTTAATGTAATTATTATTTATATTAAATTTAACATATATGTATAGTCAAACAACTTATAACTTTACTAAATAACTTTTATTTATTATTGAGGATTTATTTATAAGACTGTAAGTTTTGCGTCTTCTTCTTTTCATTTGTGTGTGTGTGTGTGTCTGTTCTTATTTCGCTGTAACTGCTGGAATCAATACCTGGAGTGCGTTCTGCTGACATTGTGTGTACACTGTGCGGCGCGTTCCGCTGATTTTCGCTGTGCTGCAGTTCCCAATATTTATTTGGCACTCTGGCTGTTGCACACACCACCTGTGACATTTTGTTAGATTTAGTGATGGTGGCTAACGTATCGTTTCTCTCCGTCACATGGGCTGATTTCCCATACTCCCCCATGATGGCCCTCTTAACTGTGATTATTCATTTTCGCTCTGTTGAATATAGACTTCCACGTTGTTGCTAGGTGACAGGTAATTTCCAGCATGTGTTTTAATTAACAAGGGCACAGGAAAGCCTACATAAAACAGTTGTTCCAATTCTGTGACAAGAAGGATATTATGTCTCTGCTTTCAGCTAATATCTGGCTTGTAGCAGGTGGGCAAGTTATAGAAGAGCAGACGTGTGACGTGTGCAGAATTCAAGGAGCGCGGTGTTCTAGTTTCCAGGGTGAAAATCACTCACAAATGCACTTTTTTGTGTCAAAATTGACTTGCCAACAAATATTTAAGCAGTTCTCTTCCAGGTGCTTTTCCAAACTAAATCTTTCCTTTAAATCTTTACTTTACAAAAAATGTTCTGTGACTTGTATGGTCATATTATGATGCTTTTATACAGGGGTATTATTTGTTATGACATTTTAAACTCCATCTAAAACATTTTTATATTTTGTCTAGAGTTATGGCTGCAGGTTTTATGAGCTTTTGTTAATTAATTAAGCAACCACATGGAAAAAATTGTTCTTTATTAAAAATTAATTTGTCACACCACAGGCTATTTGAGGGAACCACATAAAAAAAAAAAGCAAAAGGTGATTAAAATGGTAAAAAGAACTATTATAGAATATGCACTTACAGCCTGTGAATTTTAACCTAAAATCTTGATCATGAAAAACTTGGAATTTATTTAATATAATTATTTTGAAATATATATAATTATTCATATTAATAATAATTGATTTATGATTTTATAAAAAAAAATATGACAAGGCTTGAATCTTCAAACAAACCTTTTTTAGACCCTTTGAGAAATGAGGTGATGCTGGAGTATTTTTGTTACCTTGGATGCATATGAACCTACTGTAGGAGACCTCCAAAAGAAAATAAGGAACATTTAAAAATAGAATAGGGTAACTTTAAAATTTATTAATTATTTAATGAAAAAATGCTTTAATGTTTGTTTGTTCTTTTTCAGTTACCAATATACCATATGTATAGCACCTTATTTAAACTGCACACTCCAGGGAGTTTTAAAGAATATTAACAGTATAGTGTCGA
This sequence comes from Cyprinella venusta, assembly GCA_038021265.1. NCBI lineage: Eukaryota > Metazoa > Chordata > Actinopteri > Cypriniformes > Leuciscidae > Cyprinella > Cyprinella venusta. The sequence goes on along the minus strand of CM075872.1, from coordinate 5,167,104 downwards.
ACAAGCATATTATTACAATAGTACTCTGTCGAAAATCAATTGCAATGTGTGGGGATAAATGTAAAGTGAAGTCCAATGATCATGATCACTATTGAAACATGGATTTGAGATTTCCTCTTCCCAATATTCTGTTGAATACCGAGCTCAAGTAATTCCCAAAGGACTACCCCACTGACAACAATGCTGTGCAACCTGCTGTTGGGGTACTGTACAAAAAGAATTGTTGCTTGGCAACTGTTTGAGCTCCACTTTGAAGTTTTACAAATGTTTTCCGCAGGATGGCAAAAAGCCATGAAATGCCACATGAAAACCACAGCATAATAAAACTGCAAAAACACGCCATCCAACAAAATGTCTGACTGCATATCAGTGCTCTTTGCGTTAACTAAAAATAAAACCACACAAAAACATTTTCATTATTCGAAATAAAATAAACATGAAGTGAAATAAAATAAGATATCGAAAAAACGTACACCTATTTAATTTCACCGATAGGCTGTAGTTTCAGGAACCTACTATAAATGAATAAAAACTAGACATGTTTTTTTTTTAAACAACTAATTAAAAATGATTAAGGAGATTTTACAAAAAACCCACCTAAAATTTAAGTGAAAAAAAGAAAGTATAAAAAGAAAATGTAAATGTAAACCTACACTGTAAAGAAACATGTTTTTTGGGGGGTTGATTTTAGTGTAGCCTATCACTGATACTAAAATAAAACTTATTTTACAATATATATATATATATATATATATATATATATTAGATAGTTAAGTGCTTTACCACGTATGTGGACATACTAAATTGCTGGGAAAATAGCACGCAACTCTGCAACAGAAAGTTTTGCAGGAGCTCATAAAGCAAGTGTAAATGGCAGGAAATCTTTGGAACACACACCCGTGCGCAGCGAACCCCCAAGTGAAAATTGATGCCTACATCCTTGTAATTTGCAGAAGTCACCATAAAAAGTGAGCAGCATGCATGACAATAGCTCTCTCTCTCTCTCATTTCACTGCTGGGCACTCCGGCCCCCTGACAGGGCCTGCTTTTACACCCCAAAACCGCTCTCGGCCTCTCTTACGCTGCACATCTGGCCCCTATAAGCCACTGCAGCTGTTAGTCAAATTACGTGTGCACTTTGGAGGGTCTGAACCACAGAAGGCACCCCTCCCCGAGAGACTGGGAAGGAACCAGCTCGATTCTGGTGATGAGGGATCTTATTAAAGCACCAGCAGTAGTCCTTCATTTACCCCTGTCGCTGTAAAGCATTTTATTTCACTCTTTTCATCTGCCGCCCGCTCCACACTCGCTTGGAAGTTATTTCCATGTGCCATGTGTGTAAACAGAACACAGAAAGCCACAGATAATTAAAGTGAGACTTTTACAGTGGAAATGAGATTTTTACTTTGATGTAAATGGATAGTTCGACCTAAAATGAAAATGAAGTTATTTACTCACCCTGGTGTTGTTCTAATGCCGTATGACCTTCTTTCTTTCTACAAAAGAGTAATTAAAAGAAAAAAGTCCCACTCAAGCTTTTTAAAAAAGAAGCAAAAGTATCACAGAATGATCCCATGCGACACGTGACATGCACACAAGTTGTGAAAAATCAAGATTAATACACCGCATGAAATGCAACACCTAGAAATCTCCCAAAAAGTGTGCGTGTACTTTCTTCACTGAGTTTAAAAGTTTGTCTGATGACTGTTTGAATGGCATTTGACAGATGCGAATGCGATGACTTCTGGTTACAACGAACACAATGGATATATTCACCTCAGAGAAGAAGGTACAACATTTTATCTCGTGTTTCTAGATTTCTCAAAACTGGGCGAGACGGAGTGAACAGCAGCAGTCTCATGAATGTGTAGTCGAGCACCGAAGGATTTTCATTAAATAATACATTACATTTCAGTTTGTTTTTCACCAAACCATACCCCTAGAACATCGTGTCGCATCTCGCATGGGATCATTCTTCCATACTTTGCATCTTTTTAAAAAAAAAAAAAAAAGAAAGAAAAGCTGGACGCTGGTTGCTATTAAATATTGTTGGTTTAACTTAACAAAGTAAGTAACCTGGTTGCCTTAAATTTTTAAGTTGATTTAACTGGAAAAAGTGAGTTAATACAATGAAGGAGACTAATTTAATCATCAGAAACTCAAAATAATAAGTTATCTCAACTAAATAAATTATTTAAGTTGATTTGACAAAAGAAAAAATGTTGTGATAACAAATCTTGAAAATATATTTTTTTTACAGTGTATATGGACGAGAGCGTGGGACGTTTTGTTTAAAATTCCCCTTTTGTGGCCCATAAAAGAAAGAAGGACACCATTAGAACAACACCAGGGTGAGTAATTAAGGTGAACTATCATTTTATGCACTTTTGCTGATTTTTGTGTCTTAAATTGTCTAAATAAACAGCATAAGCAGACAAGCACAATTTTATTGTTCTCCGTTATGATTCATTTAGATCCACTTTCACAAGATAATCATGAGAACTAGCTTGTGATGTTTGTTACTTATGGGTAGTAGGCCTACTATACCAGAGTATTTATATGGCAGTCTAAGGTACACTAGCAGTCAAAACAAGTAGGATTTTTAAAAATGTTTTTTGAAAGGAGTCTCTCCTGCTCTATTAATTTACAACCTTGGTCTCTCCAAGGCTGTGTAACAGCTGGAGTGACCTTGAGTGCCACTAGAGGGCACTCCACATCAGACTATTGTCATTCCCTCACAAACTACATTTCCCATAACTCACTGCCCAGACTCATCATCCCTGATTGCATCCAACTGTGTCTCATTACCTTGTCAGTCTCAGCCCATTCAAATGTACACTCATTCATTCCCTGCCAAGTCTTGTATGTTGTGCTGCATTTCTCTGGTTCCACGTATTTCGGGTTTTGGACTCTCTGGTTGCCTTTGGGTTACCTGATTTCCTTGTTCCCAACCTTGTTCTTTGTGTGTTTTGTTTGTTTGGACTGCCTACCGATGTTTTGACCTGTGGCCTGTACATTGGATTACCTGTCTGGATTGCCAGATTATTAAAAGATGCATTTGGATCTCAACATTCTTGTCTCAGAGCAGTTTGGAGATAGAAAAACAGTAATATTGTGAAATTCTATTACAATTTAACAAAACTGTTTTCTGTTTGAATAGATTTTGAAATGAAATTTATTCCTGTGATGCAAAGCTAAATTTTCAGCATCATTACTCCAGTCTTCAGTGTCACATGATCTTCCAGAAATCATTATAAAATGCTGATTTGCTGCTCAAATCATCTAAATTACATTTTACAATATAATACTGTTATTTTAAATTGTAATACGAATTCACAATATTACTGTTTTTGATAAAAATAATTCTTTCAATCATAATTTCCCCAAACTTTTTAAGATTAGTGTATGCTCAAAGAATATCAAAGTCATGGTGGCATTTTTTCATAGCTGTAAATAGATCACATAAATTAACACATGAAAAAAATGAACACAAAAAATCAGGGTATTGGTGCACTGTAAAAAAAAATATTTTCAAGATTTGTTATCACAACATTTTTTTCTTTTGTCAAATCAACTTAAATAATTTATTTAGTTCAGTTACTGTAGTTCAGTTACTGTTTAGTTACTGTAACTTATTATTTTGAGTTTCGGATGATTAAATCAATCTTCTTCATTGTATTAACTCACTTTTTCCAGTTCAATCAACTTAAAATTTTAAGGCAACCAGGTTACGTATTTTTTTAAGTTAAACCAACAATATTTTTTTTTACAGTTAAACATTATAAATTCCTCTCAAGGTTAATACTGAGGCCATAAAAAGACTGTGGCATCATCTCATGAATATGCTTTACTAGTCTCACTATGACCTTCAGATGAGGCATCACATGACCTCCACAAAATGTTTTACTGGCAAAATCAAATAATTCGAGATTTGCAATAAATCATGATTCACTGAGGAGCTGTATGACATGATAAAAAGGAGCAGACATCACATTTGATGAAAAGGTTGTTTTATTCCCCCTGATGCCACATGGTGTAGCATGAAATGAGAGGTTATTACTCAAATGATATTTTTCGGGATGAGCTAAGCAGCCGTGTTTAAGATTACTAACTAGTTGCATTAACAAAAGACAGCATCATTAAATGCCGTTTAAGTGTGTAAATGCATTGATTCGCTTTATCACTTTGAATAAAAGTGTCTGCTAAATGCGTAAATGATGTTGAAAGTGCTAAATCAATGTTAAATGCAAAGAATAAAACATTACTATGTGAACAAAACAGGAATATAGCCTTTTAAATGAGAGGTCTGCTTATTTTTTGCCGTATGTCAAATCAAACTACTGTATTTTGGCTCAAAATCGTAAAAAAAAAATCAATCGAGTTTGATTTTAAGTACTTTTGTGTTGAACTTAGAAACCTAAATCATATGATTAATACATTTCAGAGTTTGATTTTATGACTATTTTGTGTGCATTCCTATGACAAACATTTCTTTTTTCTAAGTAAAACTAGCCGCAACTCAACATTGAACTTGGAAACTTGATGATTCATAAATCTCAGACTTTGATTTTAAGCATTTTTGTGTACTTTTGTGTGACAAACAGTTATTTTTTCCAAAGCAAAACCAACATGATTGAACGTGGGAACACATGACTGACGATCTTAGCTGATAAAAGCTCGTTTATAAATCTGATTTCACAATGAAACGAACAGCCCGCCATCTAAATGTCATACTTTTGGAACTGCAAGTTTTTGGGATGCGACAGTGTTTTGCTCTGATGAGGTTTATGTAGGCAAGGACAAACCACACTCTTTCATCAGCCCCGGAAGTTTCCTCCCACGTTCATCTCCGTTTTCCTGCATTTTCCAACGCGTCTTGTTGGGCCGCAGCATGTGCACAGCGGCACCAAGCAGCACCATCCTCCAAAAGCCCAATGTGGTTGAGGAACCGAAGACTACGGGTTGCTGGGCTCAAGTGGCTTCAATTACAGATGCTCACAATTATAGAGGAAGAGAACAGGGCTGGGCAGAACGTGCCAAGCACAAACACTGCCTAGATCACAGGAGGAGAAAGAGGGGGAGAGCAGGGAAGTCAAAACGTTACCATCCCACCCAACCGCCGCCGGGTTATTTTGGGATCTCGGTAGATTCAGTGTTTAGATACTAACTGGAATTTAGTCACTGGTTTGAATTAGATTTAAATTTTGTCTTCACATCTGAGATCTGAAAATGATTTTTTACCGTCACTCCATCTAAAAACGAATAGAAATTCCCCCTCCGGAGTCAGAAGTTGTAAAACGCATATTAGTGAAGTCATTCTAAAGACTATTAGCTCTCACAATTGAAGTGCCATAGGCACGGATTCATAGATTTGCCGTGTTTACATCAGGCGATTTTGGTGTTTGTTTACCGTGCAGTATCATTTTCTCTAAACAGCCATTTACTGGGCCACATGATTTGAATAACTGGATTGCGTCGCTATTTGCACGCAGATTACATCAAACTTCATTAAAGGCAAATGAGCAAAGGACAGATCTGCTGCCTGCTAGTCTCTCCTGAGTAAATAAGTAAAAAAAAACTGTGCAAACACTCTGAACCACATCATAGGACACCCAGAATGCATTTGCTTAGCGCAAATGTGATCTGACCTCTGGCACGTGACCTCTGTGAAACATTTTACAGGCAAAATAAAAGAGATGTAAAAGATCAAAGAGCAAATCTGGTGCTAGAAAACTTTTGACCTGGCTCATGAGGCTTATTGGAGATTTCTGTCACGCTTCATTGAGGTATAAGCTTTGTCTCAGATGCATCTGTTAAAAAACTCATTTTCACACTCATGGCTTTTGGATCATATTGTTTATTATTGAACTTCTGAATGCAGAGTGGTATCTTTTCAACACACTTTGAGATATTATTAGGCTCTTTTGAAACTCTAGAAGACTCCTGTGAGATTACTAGGGTCTTTTTCTCAGGAGAAACAGTTTTCAAATTTTGTGTAAGCTGGTAAGTGTGATATTAAAGGGATAGTTCTCCCAAAAATACAAATTCTGTCTTTATACTCACCCTCAATTTGCTCCAAACCCATAAGACTTTTGTTCATCTTCTAAACACAAAGGAAGATCTTTTTGATGAAATCTGAGAGCTTTCTGTCCCTCCATTGACAGCTACTACCACTTTGACACTTCAAGAGTTCATAAAGAGATCTTAAAACGAATCCTTAAATTGAGCGGTTTAATCCAAGATTTTTCTGAAGAGACATGATTGTCGTAAAAATGTGATAAACAGATTGAAATTAGGTCTTTATTCACATATAAACATTAATAAACTCACATATCAGTTGTGGTGAACGGAAGCTCAAGCATGTTTACTTGATGTGTGAGAGCCAATGAGGTTCATTCTCGTGTTACGAAGCACGTTTGAGCTTCTGCAAGAACCAATGAGGTTCATTTTCGCGCATCAAGCAGGTTCAGTTGAGCTGTATATTTTCGCTAATCAATGTTTATAAGTGAATAAAAGCCTAAATTCAAACTGTTCATCATATAAAGTTACCGACTCTTTTCAGATAAATTTGGACTAAACCACTCAAAATGGGTTAGTTATACAATCTCTTTATGAACTTTTTGAAACATCAAAGGGTCAATGGCATAGCTGTCAACAGAGGGACAGAAAGGTCTCACATTTCATCAAAAATATCTTCATTTGTGTTCCAAAGATGAACCAAAATCTTACAGTTTTGAAACATTAATGACAGACTGTTAATTTTTGGGTGAACTAACCCTTTAATCAATATTTTCGGTTTATTGACCCATAAGAGAAAAATGTATACAACTTTTAGAAGAACACTAGCATATAGATGACCTCAAAACTGATAAATATTGACTAAAAGTCTCAAAAGTCCAAATTGGATTTTAGGAGAGCAGACCAGGGAAGAGAAATTGATCTTTTCGCTGTGGGATCTTCTTTTTTTCAGGTGATATATCATTACTTTTTGCTTTTGTTGACTGGAAGATTAAACGATTAGTGCGCATTTATTAGCAAAAAGATGCAACCAATTTCTCATCTCCCAGCATCATGACCTTAATTGTTGTAATCCAGACATATCCGTCTGTTTTTACAGTCTACTCAACATCTGGGTTGTTAGAGAATCCTAGATGAAGGGCGGGAAGATGCCATTCATTATGACAGGTATGATTGACAACAATAGTGTAAAAATATTTGCGCATTTCTTAAATAATGAGATGCTATTCCGCTGTGTTTTAGAATGAAAATATAAATTAAACTCAATCAATGTCTGTCTGGGTTATACCAAGTCCTCTGAAAACACAAAACCGTTACAAACGCGTCCACGCGCACCCCTAGTGTCCGAGTGGTACGCTCCATTTTAAAGCGATAGCTCCGACTCCACGCTTGTAAAGTAAAGCGCGACGCTTTCTTGAGGTACGGACTGGAGAATACCATGCCATCGACGCGTTGAGCTTATTTACGGTTTCACACGGGCGTTTTGCACTGGAAAATAAAGCGCTATCTCCAAATCCGCTTGCGATAAGCACCGAGAGGCTCTACAAAACCCAACCGTGGATGTAACTGTTGCACTTTGAACACAGGTACGAGTGATTCATAAACATTCGCGCGAATGATTCATTCTGATGCATGGCTTTATTGTACTGAAATCGCGAATGCATGACCTGGAGATGTAACGCATGCTTCTTTTACTACAAAAAACAATGCTATCTCGTGGATGAGAGAATAGATGGTCAAACTGATGTGTGGAAAGGATCCTGATGGATGTGGTCAATAATGCCAGCAAGAACAAAGGGGGCATTAAAACCAGTCTTTAGCTAAAAGGAGGTAAAATACCCGTGCATTTGTGATGTGCATTAAGAAATACATTAAAATGACTTGACTGTTTCTAGAAGCCAATTCACAATGAATAATTATTTCAGTCTTGCCTGTTGGTGGTTGTGTTGGTGATCTAATAGACATGCATATTGACATTTCAGAAGGAAAGTTGCTTTAGATAAACAGCACACACCACAATCAGGGCTTACAATGAAAGAAAATAGCGTTGTTTTAGTTTTTTTAAGGCAGGCAGATTACATAGATGTGTGGAAAAAGGTGTTATCGTGCACTCAATCTGTTTGTCTGTCACATCTGTAACAGTCACATGACTGAAATATTGTTTTCCTCTAGGCAAATGACCCAAATGTTATTCCACCTATTAAAGCCTAAACTAAAATCAAACGTATTGCTTAATTTGCGCATTGATTTCGTTTATTTTCTTGCATGGGTAATTGATGCATTGAGATAGTCTCAGTAAGATTCAGTTGATGGGGTCTGTAGCAAATCTGATCATTCAAAGCCTTTGGTGGCAGTTTGCTCCACGTCTGGGTGGAGAGGAGAGGGGCTGTGGCTGCCTGCAGTAGCCGGATCAGGGATGCTCTCACCCGGTGTGAGATTAGGTTGAGCTCCGCTGGAGAATGTTAGGTGCTGTGGAGAAGGGGACCGAGCAAAACGACGTTTTAACACAACGCCGAAAACAATCTCGAATCTCCGATCTTTACATCGGAATATTCTTTGGGGAAATGATGGATGATTTGCATGGGGAAATGAAAATATAAGTAAATTATCTGTAAATAATTAAACAAAATGGAATACAAGTTGGAACATTATTGGTAAAAAAGTATTTATTATTTACGCAAATTATATATATATATATATATATATATATAATTGATATAAAATATATATGATATAAACAATCAACATTTGTATTTTTTTCTATGTATATTCTGTGATTTATATTATATATATATATATATATATATATGTACAATTATATGAATGTGTGTATATATATATATAATGTATGTATATCTACAATTATATATCTATGTAATGTACAAATATATACTTATATATATATATATATATATATATATATATACAGATGCAAAAGCATCTAAGTGCTATTTGAATTTTTCTTCTAAAATGATCATTTTCATCAAGCTTGTATATTTAAGTTCAGTAATTTCACTTAAATGGCAATGAAGATTAACTATTAATTGTCATTTAAGTGAAATTACTGAACTTAAATATACAAGCTTGATAAAAAATTGTCATTTTAGAAGAAAATCTCAAATGGCATTTAGAGGCTTTTCCATCTGAACTCTGTGTATGTTTATATATGTTTATATGGATGTATGCATTATGTATACATAATGCCTGTTCAACTATCCACTATCTATTCATTTCTCTCCCACTATTAATATCTCTATAAATATTTCACATGGATACAAATGCATGCAATCGATGCATATGTATTTTTCTAATAGTCTTGCTTGGAGACTGAACAGTATTAAAGTTTCCATATTCATTCGGTGTTTTGCTCGATTGGCTCCTCTGTGAAATTCCATTTTCTTTAGGATAGATGAAACTGCAGTGTAGCGAACCTAAATGGATTGATTTAGGCTGGAAATACCTCCATAAATAAACTCAATCAGCGCATTAACCGAACAAATTGGCCGCTGATGTAAAAATAGAAAGTTGTTTGCAAGCGAAGAGACAACTGTCTGCTGTTGTGGCTCTAATACGTGAACCTATAAGCATCCCACATTACCTGGTGTTTCTGCTCACGTACATGTAGATGAATCATAGGCCACATATTTTTACCCCCAGCACTGAAACGAACACCCCTGAATTCAAAACAAGCCTGATGAATGTGTCTAAGCAGCCTAAATGGATACAAGTAGCCTACTTCGCTAGTCCATCCAAAGAAAATAAGTCTATTTTTCTTGCTGCATTATTAGATGATGTTGCGTTGATGAGATCAGTGCTGGTTAATGAATAACCCGTCCTCGTCAATTGAAGTACAGTTGTGCTGACCTTGTGCAGGCTGTGATCATCTCTATATCTACGCAGCAGACATCGCCCTCTGCCCTCTTTCATCAACACACATGCTATTTAGCTGTCTGTTTGATTACCGCCGGCCGAGCACCTGAGGATAAATCTGAACTGTAAATCTGCGCCGTGATTCGCTCGCCCCAGAGCAAGGTTACTGTCCTGCATACTCCGGCCTTGTGATGTCAGCAAGCGGCCGTGCATCCTTGAGTGAGTTGGTTGTGCAGAATAAAACAGTGCGCTCATCCTGTGAGTGTGAGTAAGCCATGAGTACAACTGCCATGTGGAGTCACGGCTTGTGCTAATCGCTGAACAATAGCTACTGTCTGTTCTCAAGCTCTCTCGCTCTCTCGCTCTCTCTCTCTCTCTCTGCCTGCTGGCTTTCCAATGCGAATGCTTTGCTTTAGGCCAGTGGATTTGTCTTGTAATATTGGATTAAGGTTTGGTTTGAAATGCTAAAGGTGGAAGTGTCCTGTTCTTTGATTAGTATAGGTTTTGGAGGTCTTGTTAGATATCTTGTTGATAACTCACTTTAAGAAAGTTTTCCTAAAGGGGGGTTTCAGTGAACCGTTTTTGGTTCCCTAAAGAACATTTCAGTCAACAGGTTTATCATATTTACATCACATTTAGGAAAGAAATGATAATATCTACAAATATACCACCAAAAATTCGACCTGAGGAGCTTTAGCACAATACAGTTACATTTTCAGTCAGAGAAAGAGAGGAAGCTCATGAAAAAAGTGTTGCTGGAAAAAGAGAAGCTAAATATGGATATCAGACAGTCCGGTAAGAGACGAGACGTATAGCCTACTGACAGATCAAATAAAAACATGATTGTGATAGCCTTTATGATTTGTCTGAAGTCATTTTGTTAGTGCAGTCCTTTGCAGCGTATATAAATATATTTTTTGCCTTCTACTGTCATCAGAATCCAGAGAAGATATTCAAACTTGAAAGTGAGTTTTGAGCTAAAATGATTTTAAAAGTCTTTAATGCTGATGTTAGCTGACCTATAGAATCATCCGGCGCTGCTGTCTCGACTCAGTGGATAAGACACATGCCTTTGGTGTGAGAGACCCGGGTTCGAATCCACTGTGAGACACCAATGTGTCCCTGAGCAAGAATGCTCCAGAGCCGTGCGACCTCTGACATGTATATCAATTGTTTGTAAGTCGCTTTGGATAAAGCGTCAGCTAAATTAATAAATGTAATGTAAATGTAAATGTCCACTAATGAAACAAGTAATGTATTTACCCTGAGACTCATTGAATATATTTAAAAAAAAAAACATTAATTCAGAATCAGATTCATTAAACACTTAGACGGCAGCAATTAACATTTGTCAGAAACTTTTGAAATTACATGTTATTTTGTTTAGTTTTCTGTTCTGGAGAATAAGGATCTCTGTTTGAAACCAAAATCTCTTGATTCTCAATTTATCCAGAATCTTGCAGCTCTAGTTGTAAGGCAACACTGTTAAAAAAAAAATAATCGTGATTTTAACGGTAAAAATGGTGCAGTGCAAAAACGGTTAATTGGTTTAAGTTTCCGTTCTATATACGGTAAATAACTGTGATAGATCTCATGGTACATTTAATGTAATTTTACTGTAAATTAACGTTAAATTTACTCATTAATTTACTCATTGTATAATTTACAGTGAAAAACTTAGTGACATTTCAATAATTCCTTGTGTGACACTTTTGTATTTTTGTTGAAGTATCTGTTTAATCATAGTTTTCTTGTTTTTTTATAATCAGTTATGTACATTAGGGTTGTATGTTAAATTTAAAGTTGTTCAATTAATGTTTGTTGGATTTTTTTTTTTACATTTTTTTAACATTATATCAGATAATGAAATATGGTTTATTACTGTAAATTTTAAGTTAAGTCTGTAAAACCAATTCTGTTGCTACCGTATGTTTTAGCGTTAAGTTCTGGCAATCACAGCTGCCGATTATTCACTGTAAAAATTATGGTTTTATTTTGGACATTAGTTTGGCTGTATTGTTCAGTAACTTGCAAAATAGTTTTAAAAACAACATGAAAAGGAATCATGATAACATTATGATCCTGCCAGAAAATAATTGTGACAGCATCACCCACCCGTTTCTTATACTTAGTCATCACTGTAAAAAATTAAAACCGTAATTTTTACGGTAAAAAAATGGTAGCTGTGGTTGCCAGATCTTTACCGTAAAAAATACGGTTGGAATGTTTATGGTTTTACAGATTTAGCTTAAAAATTACAGTAATAAACCGTATTTTATTTTCTGATAAAATGTTGATTTACCAACCATTTGATAAATTGATATTTTTTTGTACCATTGTAATACACTGACAACCAACAATCAACTTTCTGTTAACCAATTAACAGTTTTGCACTGTAGCATTTTTACATCGACTTTTACCGTTAAAATCATGATTATTTTTTACAGTGTAGATGCCATATTTAATGTTTTGCGAATTAAAATGAGCCAGATTGGGTTGTGTTGATGTATACCCAAATGTTGACTGTTCAAAATATTAAAAATGTCTTGTCTTGTACAACAACAAACCCTGAAATTTGTGTTAAATAATGTTAAAAACACATTATAAACTGGTGAACTGACTGCATGTTTATCCATCGCAGCCTTTTTTACATTCAAAGTTTTATATTTCCTTTCCTCATAAGGGTTATAACTTTGACTTGGGTTAGTAAGTCAGTAAATCTCGTTTTATTTATACCGCACTTTCAATAGCGGTAGTGCTACAAATATATTTGTTATGCTTTTTTTCCCCCTGCATAGAAAATCATTTCAGGAGTGAAAGAGAGAACGTAACAAAATATTTGACCTCGGCCTCCAACAGGATGAGACTCAAAACTAAAATAACAAAAAGAGGAAACAATCGGAGGACACATGGAGGTTCCTCAGCCGCCTCATGTGACCCTGAGAGCTCATAATGCTGAAGGTTACGACCCTCAGAAGAGAAGTGCATTATATATGTGATGCCGAATTATTTCGAGGATCGTGTGTGTGGAGGGTTCGGCCCGTTGTTGATATTGTGGTCAGTCGAGGACAGAATCGCTTATGGCCACGGCAGCGTCTTGCCAACAGATACAGCGTATGATATTTGCCTCAAGCTCTGTCAGTTATATCAGATGACTTGGGCTTTATTTTACTTTGCTCTTTTTTTCATTTGAAACAATATTTGTGTAGAGAATAAGAGGCATGGGAGGAATGTTTGAACAGTCTGCATTTAGTATGAAGCCATTTGTTCCACTTTTGACAATGGTTTTGTTTTATATTTGGATTGTCAATCAATTCAAAACTTTGATTAAATGAATTGGATAATAAGCTGGAGTTAGTTCATCAAATTAAATTACAGTTAATCACATATATCAATATTTTCGGAGAAAAATAACCCTAATGTAGATCGTTCAAAGACATTGTTGCTGGATGTGGCAGAGGAAAGCGTTGAATTGACATGACAAAAAGTGGATTTAGAAGTCAATATATTGATCATTTCCATATCTTTGAACATAAATCTGTCACAGTCCACAGCGAGGCTTTCTCGTTTTGTCTGAGGTTGATTTAGTGGATTTAGTTATTCACACACGACTCGTGTTTATTTAGTAAGATGTCAGAAATTTTTAGTGTCATGCATGTGTGTCGAATTAGTTGTTAACGGTATAGCGTTATTTAAATATATACTATAATATATTGAATGTTCTAAGATAGTTTCGTTGAATTTTTTTAAATATAAATGAATATATGTGTGTGTGTGTATATATGAAGAGTTCAGATGCAAAAGCCTCTAAGTGCCATTTGAAAATTTCTTCTAAAATGATTGTTTTTATCAAACTTGTATATTCAAGTCCAGTAATTTCACTTAAATGACAATTAATAGGTAATCCTCATTGCAATTTAAGTGAAATTACTGAACTTAAATATATAAGCTTGATAAAAATGATCATTCTAGAAGAAAATTTCAAATGGCACTTAGAGGCTTTTGCATCTGAACTCTTCATATATATATATATATATATATATATATATATATATATACATACATACATATATATACACATATATATTTATGGGAATATATATATATTTATTTATTTATGGGAATATATATATTTATTGGAATGGGTTGTGGTTGGTGCGTTCTTTTATAAGGAGTTTCTTTGAAATTTTATATATATATATATATATAATATATAATTTAATTTATGGGAATGGGTTGTGGTGTGTTCTTTTATAAGATAGTTTCTTTGAATTTTTTTAAATATAAATAATAATAATAATAATAATAATATATATATATATATATATATATATATATATATATATATATATATATATATATATATATATGGTTGGTGTGTTCTTTTACATGGTAAATGGAGATTCAGGAAAAAATGTAGATATATGTTTATGCTTCCCTCTTGGACTGATCGGTCCCAGTGTGGATTCATCCATGTGTGATATCATGTGTCCAATCCCGTGAAATAGCATTTTTTTCGTCGTCTTCTTTCTAATCAAGAGCTGTTGACCCTCATTACAGAAGTGAGGAGAAGAGGATGCTGTTGTGAGTTCTTGATTAGATGGACTAGTGATGGATTTCTCTCTATTTGTCTCTCTCTCTCTCTCTCTCTCTCTCTCTCTCTCTCTTGGGTGAATGTTCACATGACAACTTTAGTAGTTTTCGGTTACACTTTATTTTAAGGTGACATAGTTACAGTGTATGTACTTCCTCAAATAAGTACATATTAATTGACCAAATGTAATGTTTGGTGTTTGGACTATAGTTTATGGTATTAATTTACTGTTACTACTATAGTAATTACGCTGTAAAAGAAATATTGGTACCGCTTCCTTTTACAGTACAGTACTTACAGTGTACTTGCCTAGAAAGTACTGGCTAATATAAGGTAAGTACATGGAATAGGGTTAGGTTTAGGGGTAGGTTCAGGGTTAGTAGTAGTACTAGTTATTACCCAGTAATTGTAGGTACAAGTACATAGTATTTACATGGGTAACTGGACTGTAAAAGGAAGCGTTACCGAAATATTTTCAAGATTTGTTATCACAACATTTTCAAGATTTGTTTTCACAACATGTTTTCTTTTGTCAAATCAACTTAAGTAATTTATTTAGTTCAGATAACTTATTATTTTGAGTTTCTGATGATTAAATCAATCTCCTTCATTGTATTAACTCGCTTTTTCCAGTTCAATCAACTTAAAATTTTAAGGCAACCAGGTTACTCACTTTAAGTTAAATCAACAATATCTTTTACAACCCCTTTTTCTCCCATACAACGATTTACCATATAACATCTGACCTCAGTTTTGAAAAACCCTGCTTTAGATCCTTGTATCAATTTATTTTCTCTCCATTGGTGCTTTTAGTTGTTTTGACAGAGACTGTGATTTCCCTGGTAAATATTTCTATGGGTTATTACCTGCCTGTGTCATTTAAGATCATTTAGTGAATTTGCCAAAGCACAGCAGACATGCCTCAGAACTTGAACCGTCTCGAAGCTGTTTCCCTGAAAGGAAATAAATGAATATTTTCTGTGTTATTGATATTTCACGGCACTCGCTTCACCCCGTCTGTAGCGTGTCAGGTGATCGTGTGATTCTCTCTCTTTCCCAAACCACGAGCTCTCGTATTGCTCTAGATCGTTGCGGCCCTCTCTGCCCGCTTTCACTGAGTTTTGTGCCATTGGACTTGAGGGCTCAATCTGAAATTGTCCATTATTTTTCCTGTAAGTGACCAAACTGATAGATGTGCCAATTCACCAGTGATGAAGAGGGGCAGCACTGAGCTAAAATTAGTGTCGAAAAACAAAGCTGAGTCCATTTCACCTGTGCCATCAAGAAAAGCAAACACACGGGCAGCGGGTTGTTTTATGGCCACATCTCATCAGGATTCCACCCAGCTTCTTGTTTACAGTTCAGGACGGGCAGAAAGGTCACAGGGGGGCGTTTGTCAGAAATATTGATGGTCTTGAAAAATTGCAGAGCGCATAAACACTCTTACACATATATTTATTTTGGGTCATAGATTTGGCAACTCAACTGATGGACGCTAATGCTTCCGGCAACGACTTATTTCTTGCAGATTGCGTGTTTGCTTTATCTGTTTTGATGGGAAATTAATTCATTTATTGTTATATTTTGTGTTTGCAGTGTTGCGTGGCCACCCGTCGTGTGTTTAGCATCATGAAAACGGCTATAAACACTGTAAAGACTATGATCTGCCTAATTTGCTGCTATTAAGATGTACAGTAATGCTCAGATCTGAGCAGATATACCCCCTGACGCTTATGTGACTTTCTCTCTCTGGGTTTTAAGCGTTCTGCTTAGGCATTCAGCTTTTGCACTGGCACCAGCCGGCTTCCACTGTGCTAATCAAATTACTGTGATTGCTGTTCAATAGCTTCTCCTGCAAATCAGGGAATGTATTACAATACATCATTATAATACAATGAGCAAGGATTTCAGATTTTAGGAACCTGAAAGGCTGCAGTGATTCTTCCAGCTTTGCTTGCCATGTTAAATTAGAGGAATCTTTCAAAGGTGCACTTTATTGGCGTCAAGGTAAATATCTGAAACATACATTTTTTGTGTGTGATTTAAATAGATAGTTCATCCAAAAATGAAAATTAAGTCATTAATTACTCACCCCCATGCTGTACCAACCCCATAAGTGCAACCCTTTAATGAGTAATTAATTGTGTATCGTTTGAATTTGAACGATTCTGATTCCGATTTCTTGTTTCGATACCGGTTCCCAATGATTCTCGATTCCAATTCTGTTAAGAAGGAAATACTCCTTTCTAAAGGGAAATACTCCTTTTGTCACAAATTTTTCATTTTGCCGAGATTTTGTTATTTTTAGAAAAGACTTGCACGGTTATGCCAACACTTCCGGTAGATGCTTCTTCGTTGGTGTTGCTCAGCGGTTTCTTCTTCTGGTCGGCGGAGTGTGAATATCGAAACTAGGAATCGAAATTTTAACTTTCGAATAGAGCCAGACCGATATATCGGCAGACCGATATTATCGGCCGATATTAGGAATTTTCCAAACTATCGGCAGTTATAATGGCCGATAAATGAATATTTCAAAAATAAAATAAAAACAGACGAAACACGCTTGAACCATTTCATGAGTGTTGGAGTTGTATAGTTTGTCCACCAGAGGGCACTCTACACAGTTCCTGTTGACAGCACTCCTTGAGTTGGTCACGATACATACATTGCTTGAATAACAATTAAAAGAACATCACCATCAGTTCTCTTAACTCAAATAAGCATGACAAAATTTGTGACTATCAGTTTGTGACTGTCCAGTTTAAAAAAAAAATAAATAAATAAATAAAATATCGGCCGATATATCGGATTTTAAAATCCAAAAATATTTGTATCGGTATCGGCCTTCAAAATCATTTATCGGTCGGGCTCTAGTTTTGAACGATTCTGGGAAAAACGGAAAGTTAGTCCCGGTTCCAATCGATACTCGATTCTTGATACCTACCCCTTGTAATTAATGACTTAATTTTCATTTTTGGGTGAACTAACCCTTCAATATACAGTGGGCTGTGGTACATCATCATTCAGATGTTATTGTTATGTGATTTGCTTTACTTTTATCCAACGGGAGATTTGTGCTTTAGATGACCTGCTTTTTCATTAATTGAACCTATACTGTATAGTGAGAATTAGATATTGTGATGTATTATACTATCGCTACCACAGTATTTAAACTTCAATAAAAGAAATGTGTCAGTATAGCTGAAGCACATGTTTTCCATGCAGAGACAAATTTAAGCAAGACTCTTTAGTCCTGCCACATGCAGAAAAACCGTAGTGCTTAGGTTGTGGTTGAAGTGAAGCCTTATTCCGCCCGTTTGTGCTTAATGCAGCCCTTCCTGACCCTTCCTTTCCCTTCTCTTTGGAGAGAAAGACCGAAAGAAAGGGAGACAGACAGCAGAAGCCATGCAGACCTCTTTCATTCCTGCTGTTCTGCCCAGTGGGGGGAAGCAGTGATTGAACAAACGCACGACGTGTTTGATCTGCAAATCGCTTGTTCAATTTTCAGAGTGAATGAAATGGTGCTACAACCTCTTGCTGTGTTTTTTTTTGTGTTCTTACTGTCTTCTCTCTATCGTCTTGTGTCTTGCTCAGGTTTAAAAATCGAGAAAGGTTCTTATTGAACCTTTATTGGTCGCATTTCGCAATCTTTTTTCTTGCCGGTGCGACTAAGTTTTGTTAGAGGTCGCAGTGGTTCCAATTTGCCCAACTGAATTTCTGTTGCGTATAAAGATTGAGCCGCAAACTAAAGTGGAACGAAACCACTTCTCCTTTGAGCTGCGCAGCACCAAGGTTATTATAGTTTAAATTTGAGTTTTTATTTGAATATTATTTTTAAATTTCCTATGATTTTCAGTTAGTTTCATTAATTGTTTAATTTTTATTTTGTGAACACATTTATATTTAGTTTTTCTATATTTAGTTTCAGTTTTAGTGATTATAGTTTAACGAAACACTTCCAAAGACATTTAATTCAAAATATAATGTTTGCAATTTACTGTTGACTTGTGCAAACCTCTTAATAAAACAGTTTTTTAAATTATTTTTTCAATAATATCGTTTTTTGAGATTGAACAAAGTACCAAACAAATGCAACTTTAAAAGTTAAAATGTAAAAATTATTCATTCACACTCATTCATATTAAAGATGAAATATTGTTAAACTTGTGTGGTGTGTATAAGAACAAATCTTTAATGGTTATTTCTATATTTAATCCTTTCAGACCAGACATTTAGTTTATTTCTACTCTGAAAATGAAATGAATTGGTGTATTTGTGGGCTAGACTTGCTATTTTATTCAAATGTTATTCTGGAGCTCTGATACTGGAAGTGAATGATTTTCATGGCATGAAGGTTTTCCATGGCCATTGAAAACATGGATAAACATATCAAGCAATTTTATTTTCCTGGCCTTGAAAGTTATGGAAATGAATAAAATCATGGAGTTTCTAAAATTAAGGTAAATTGTTCTAGGATATTTAATTGGCAGAAATTTAGCTCTGAAGCCGGAGCCTGATTTGTAACCACAATTTGGATCTTTGAATTATTTGGTCGAACCAGTTCGCAAATTGCTCTGAATGATACATTAGCAAATTGATTGTAATTTGAATAATTTTTTTAAAATACTTGGAAAGGTCATGAAAAAGTATTGATGTGGGAACCCTGCTTTATTGCATTATATTTGACATCTGGCCTTTGAAGAGGGTTTCTACTGTCCACAATTTTCTCCTCCAAATCACAATGAACCAGAATCACTTAGTGTAATCTGAATCTGAACCAGAATCATTAAATTCCTTATGAGTCCCATCCCTGTTCTTGCTGTCTGGTTAAGGAGTGCTTCGTAATTAACAAATGCGCTTGCTTGGGATTAGTGCTTGCAATGACCATAAAGGTTTATTAGCAATCCATTGAGTGAAAGGAGTAGGAGTGACAAGGCTTGGCACCAACAGAAGCCACTCGATCAATACATACCCCCAAAATCCCCTCACCCAGCTGTCACGCACTGGCTCACAGTCCACTCTGAGTCACTAATGCCTCCAAATGGCAGGGATGGATTGAGTCTCAGGCAGAAGTGATGAAATTCTGATTGTTGGGTTTTAAAATCGGCAGTTGTCAATCTTCATCGCACTAGAAATCTTTATTCCCGGTAAGAGATTCAAGAACGCTATGGCATAGAACCGTGGAAACGTTAATGAACGTTAAGGTTAATGACCACCACATCTGTCTCGAGTCCCAAGGAGGAGCTTTAGAAGGATAACAGGAGCTGACGACAGTTTCAGAAAGCTATTTTAGACCGGTCTATAGTGTTAGACAAGTCTAAAATTAGCTCTCAGACTAGTTTGGACTGTTACACAAAAATAAAGGCCGACTTAATCTAGACCAAAAAACTAGACACCGTCCTTACCCCCAGGCTAACTTAGGTCTAATGGCGCTTTTCCATCACCAGTACCAGCTCCACTCGACTCAGCTCTGCTCGCTTTTCGCTCAGTTTTAGTCAAGGTAGTCAGAGTCTCAAGTGTTTTGTGCAACGGTCTGATTTAGATGTCTATCTGAAGTCTGACTATCTATTATATCTAAGCCATACTCAAAGTCAATCTTTGTGAAACCGGCCCCAGGCCTTGTCCTCTCTCCTTTCACGCCTCCTTGTATATTTCCAGAGCTTCACCTGAGACTCGAGACCGGTGTTGCGCGTAGGTGACGCTCATTAACACTCGCGCCACTGGCTCCATTCCCACAGCTCTCTGCCCTGCCCTGCTTGCCACAAACACCTCTTGTACATGAATACATGCAACACATGACTATTCACATTTACACAATGCATTTTCAATGTTCGGCCTGTCTGATCACGGTGTGGTAATACAGAGGAAGTTGGATATGTTTTATATGCATTACCTTGGTAGTGTTAGCACTTTACTTGATTGATTGAGCTACGTAGATTCAAAGTAAATTGTGGGAAAATCTGCCAAACTTGTTTGTGGTTTTATAGAGCACTAGAAGCTTTGCATATCCTTCCAAAGAAGTAGATAAAGTGTATTGTTACTAGATGCATGATCAATTGCTTGATTTCTTTTAGCGTTGGTTGTTTTGTGATCCTGATAGGTATTACAGCTTTAGAAAGAGGTTTTTATTGAAGAATATGTCAGCACTCACTATATTATACTATATTGCAAACCAGCAAGAAACAGAATGTCTGATTATAAGGTTCAGAGTGTGGATCAAAAAAAACTAAATTATGACTTTTATTTCTATGCAAAAAACATTGCCTTGGGGGAAAAAGTCAACTCTTAAAGTGTGATGACCCCTTTAATGCAATTAAACTTTTAAAGATAAGACATTGCTTTGCCTGCATAATCCATTTTCAAACGTTTCCCCTTTTTCTTCTCGTTTCTCTCCCTTTCATTGTAGACATGAACCACTGAGACAGCAAAAGAAGAAAAAGCCTGGAATAAGCTTGAGGGAAGAGCTTCGTCTCATCCCCCCCCACGATTGAAGGATTGGAATCATGAGGTCCTTTTGGCTGCTGGTGTTTGCCGTCTCCGCTTTGACCGGGACCATCATGGCGTTTCCCATGACCCCTACGGAACACCCTGAAGTCACCGGAAGTTTCAGGGTTAAAGACACGAGCCTCACGCACCTCACGGTGCACCGCAAGTCTGGCGAGGTGTTTGTCGGCGCGATAAACCGAGTCTACAAGCTCTTCGCCAATCTGACCGAACTACGTTCGCACCAGACGGGTCCCGTGGAGGACAATGCCAAGTGTTACCCGCCCCCCAATGTACGAGCCTGCAAGCAGAATCTGGAATCCACAGACAACGTCAACAAATTGCTGCTGGTTGATTACGCTGGCAACCGCCTGGTGGCTTGTGGAAGCATCTGGCAGGGCGTGTGCCAGTTCCTGCGGCTGGAAGATCTCTTCAAGCTCGGTGAACCGCATCACCGTAAAGAACACTACCTCTCGGGAGCCAAAGAGTCAGATGGGATGGCTGGAGTCGTGGTGGGCGACGATGACGGAGACTTGAAGAAGAAAAAGAAAGGTGGCAGTCGCCTCTTTATCGGTGCTGCCATCGATGGGAAATCGGAGTATTTCCCAACCCTGTCCAGCCGTAAACTGGTGGCCGACGAGGAGAGTGTGAACATGTTCAGCTTGGTCTACCAAGATGAGTTTGTGTCTTCGCAAATAAAGATACCTTCAGACACCCTGTCTCAATATCCCGCGTTCGACATCTACTACGTTTATGGGTTCTCCAGCCGTACGTACATCTATTTCCTCACTTTGCAACTGGATACCCAGCTCACCCAGGTGGACGCGACCGGCGAGAAGTTCTTCACCTCGAAAATCGTCCGCATGTGCTCCAACGACACTGAGTTCTACTCTTACGTCGAGTTCCCGCTTGGGTGCACCAAGGATGGTGTGGAATACCGACTTGTTCAAGCCGCCTACAAACACCGTCCTGGGAAGATTCTGGCCCAGGCTCTTGGGCTGTCTGAGGACGAGGATGTCCTGTTCGTGATCTTCTCCCAGGGGCAGAAGAACAGGGCTAACCCACCAAGAGAAACAGTGCTGTGCCTCTTCACACTGCACCAGATTAACCTGGCCATGCGAGAGAGGATCAAGTCGTGTTACCGTGGGGAAGGAAAGCTGTCTCTGCCGTGGTTGCTCAACAAGGAGCTGCCTTGTATTAATACGGTGAGTCTTTGAATTGAACTCTCTCTGTCTGTCTGGTAAACTAACTTAAAGTGATAGCAATAGATTATGGTGATGATATGGTGAACTCTTTTTTTTTTTTTTGTCCTTGAAGCAAGGTTTCCTTTTGTTTCCCGAACAGTTTGCTGAGGGTGGACCAAAATATAAGAGTAATTTTATTTCACAATAACAATATATATCACAATATAGTTATTTTTGCTTTATCCTTCATTGCCGATTATAACATTAATGTAATTATCAGCATATTGGTATTGGTCATAATTTTTTATGTTGGTGCATCCTTAATCTCCAATCATGTGCCTATCCATATCCAAGCCCTAACCAAAAAGATGAGTTCATAATGTTGTTTAAGCCTTGTACCCTAAAATCTGATTAGTTAATTTGATTGTTATTTCCATGTTGACCCAGGAACATGTCCTTGTTTAAATCATGTTGTTAAAGCGGTAACGCTTCCTTTGACAGTCCAGTTACCCTTGTAAATACTATGTACTTATTTTAGTAACTACAATTACTGGGTAATAACTAGTACTAACCTTGAACCTACCCCTAAACCTACCCCTGTTCCATGTACTTACCTTATATTAGCAGTACTTTCTAGGTAAGTACACTGTAAGTACTGTACTGTAAAAGGAAGTGTTACCGTTAAAGCTTATATCAGTATCATTATAGGTACCTACTGGAACAGAGAGTTTCCATGCTCATAATTGCAGACCTTCAGTCTATAGTCTGTTTTCCATTTTATTTCTATTGTTGCTCCTGAGAAACTAATTTGTGGATGCTAGACATGATTCCCATTGACCTAATTGTGACGCGTTGCAGACTTTTCAGGAATGCCTGTGTAGGGGAAACTGTCTAACATGATTACACGTCTTAATCTGATGTAATGTATCTTTGATGAAAAATCTATTCAAACCAGACAGGGTAGGAAGCAATAGCTTATTATGTGAGAGATGAAGAAGGTGATGGCTAGACATCAAAATCAATACGCCTCTGACATTTTAAACCAGTCAAGTGTACCACACGTAGAAACCCTTGACGCTTTATTTATGAATCTTTAATATTTGTCTCCTGTAATGTAGTGAGTAAAGACAAATCACATTTATGATTGTATGTTATTTATCTGCCTTGAAGCTAGGCAGAGGTTTCGTCTACAATTTAAAAATCCTTTTAAAAAGTGCATTTACATTAAGGGTTATTACGCATTACCTAAGGGTTAAGCATCCTGTCATTTTGTAGATAATTATCATACTCTAGGTTTGGTGTCAAAAGTACCAATGATACAATACCAGTATTTTGCACTTTTCAGCACCAGATGACAATGTGATGCTACCTGAAAACGGAATAAAGAATTAGGGAATGCATCAATGTATGATTTTAGAATGAAATTTGATTATGGAATTAATTTAAAAATCAATTTATTTCTTTGATATCCATAAAGCTGCAAAGGCTAATGCACATTACTACTACACATGTTAAAAAGTGCATTTACATTAAGGGTTATTACGCATTACCTAAGGGTTAAGCATCCTGTCATTTTGTAGATAATTATCATACTCTAGGTTTGGTGTCAAAAGTACCAATGATACAATACCAGTATTTTGCACTTTTCAGCACCAGATGACAATGTGATGCTACCTGAAAACGGAATAAAGAATTAGGGAATGCATCAATGTATGATTTTAGAATGAAATTTGATTATGGAATTAATTTAAAAATCAATTTATTTCTTTGATATCCATAAAGCTGCAAAGGCTAATGCACATTACTACTACACATGCTGAGAATGCATGACCGAGGAATAAAGGGTGCACTTAAGAAAGGTTATGCTGCCAAATTCAGCCATTTTTCTGTTTGCCTATGTCTGTTTGAGTAATAGTTGATATTTTATTGCTAAATTATGATATATGTACTGGAATATTCAAATAAATAATTTGCAATCTTTTAAAAGAAAGTATATGCCGAGACTTGCACCTTTTGATGGTCATTTGTAATTAGACTTTCTATATTTAATACAATATCTGCAAAAACTGTGATTCATGTATATGTAATTATTAGTTTTATTTTGCTAACGATTAATCGCGATTAATCGTTGCCCATCCCTAATTAGTTAAGTAAACATTTATGTTTTCAATGCAAATCTATTATGCATTTTCAAGACTCTATGTACTGTTGGTGTGTATCGAGATAACGAAGCCAAAAGTTTGGTTTTGAACCAACCCTAGCGTACATATTGAATCATTTTGCTGCATGTCGTTTGATATGTTAGTTGTCTGGTAGTTATTTACGAACTCTGTGCTTGTAAACTTAAGATCTCGTTTTTTTTACAGTAGCAATGTTTTCCCCCTGTGAAAAAAACAAAACAAAACTATAAAAACAGACAGCGTTTTGCAAACGTTCGCCGTTTTTTTCTTTTTTCT
The DNA here is from genome assembly GCA_038021265.1 of Cyprinella venusta. Taxonomy (NCBI): domain Eukaryota; kingdom Metazoa; phylum Chordata; class Actinopteri; order Cypriniformes; family Leuciscidae; genus Cyprinella; species Cyprinella venusta. The sequence continues at coordinate 5,142,499 of CM075872.1, read as the reverse complement.
TGCCTGGAGGACAACTAACCGAGAGGACAATTTGCGTCCGTGTCTGTAATTGCGGCGGGAACAATAGCACAACACCTCGCGGCCCAGCCAGAGCAGATGGGGCGAAGATGGCGAGTGCCGATGCCCTCGTTCACTCGGGGGGGGAGTGGCTGTGGCTGTTTTTATGAGCACCAACAGGGTTCCCCATGACTGATGCAAATCTGCTCCTGATTCCAGCGCTGCGGCTGTCGTGGTATTATTAGCTTTTTCTCATGCACGGCAACAGACCTCCCCTTATAATGAGAGCGTGCGTGTCTGCCGCAAGCTCATGCTTCGTTTAATACATTTACCCTTCATATGCATGCACAAAAACAACCCGTTCGACCAGCCCACCCCCCCTCAAATCATCATTCAACGGCACGCTCTCTATACGCCCATCGTCTCGGAAGAATTCGAGTGGAAGGTGCCAAAAAATTCAGCTGTTGCTGTAGCACCTTTGTGTTTGTCATTACCGCCGCAAAACGTCTTGCCGTTCGAGCTGATATCATTCATCCTGACCTCGTGCTGCACTGTGTGTGTGCCGTTGGAGACCAGGGTCCAGAGGAAGCGAGATTAAAGAGCTTTGTGTGTGTGTTCAGTCCATTTTTGAGAATCTGGTAATGAGTCAACAGTTCACCTCCAGGACGAACCGAAAGACTTAGGTTGGGTACTCGATGACATCATCGTTCGGCCATATGGTGCAGATGTTAGTTAACGCAATTGATTTTTGAATAACTCTTCGGACATTTCCTTGAGGTGAAATGACATGAGGTGATTTTCTTGGATTTTTTTGCCCCCTGTGTCCGTTAAAATCCGCTGAAATAATGCTTTTCAGAGACACGCTGAGGGCAAATGGTGCCTCTCTAAAGGAGAGAGCACATCTAAAGTGATAAAGCACTGACAGTGAGGTAGATTGCAGGATGATGTCATGTCTCACCGGTCTGTGCTCGCCAGGCCCTGGTCTGATCCCCATGGGTTCACTTTCACAGCCTCTGTTTGGGTGGCTCTTCTCTGTCTGATCTATTAGCAAGCACTTCCTGTCTCAGATGCTGGGATTTGCCGACAGCTGGAGAGAGCTGTGTCTTCAGGATATTATGTCTTGGGATTTGCTTGTGTGGATGTATTTTTTTTGATAAGTAAATACATTTAAGTATTTAATCCAGGCCACAAATCAGTTTTTACTTTATGCATTTTTAATTGACCTTTGATGACCTCAATAAGGGCCTCGATGGTTTAACTAATACTTTTATGTTAACGAGACGGCTTTATTTTCTTCACTTTGTCTTTTTTTTTTCTTTTAATTTTGAATAAAAAAATTAGCGATGCACGATATATCGGCCACCATATCGGTATCGGCCGATATATGTTTTTAATGTTATCGTTATCGGCCTGGTAAGAAAATGTGGCCGATATATTAAAGCCGATAAATAATGTAGTATTCCCTTCAGATGAGACACTTGTTGAGCACTGTTTATGTTTTTGAATTTCTTGAAATATGATTGAAATCTCTTCAAAAAATGAAAATACGGTTCGTTGCAACATGTGCAGCGCAAATCTGTCATATCGACTACATAACACTATTATGAGAACATCATTATAATCGTGCGCTTGGGACATGGATTTAATTGTGACTTTTGTTTTTGTAATCAGGCTCTCAAAATTGTACAAAAAATTTGGATTTCAATTTATCGGCCAATATATCGGTTATCGGGTTTCAAATAAAAAGAATTATCGGTTATCGGCCAAAATTTTCATATCGGTGCATTAAATATTATTTATATATTCACTGTAACAGAATCGCTAACCCTATCGTGATTTAGTTGTTTTTACCTAATTTTTATTATTTTGTATTTATTTTATACCATTCACTTTTAAAATGTAATTATTTGTTATTTTTGTTTTGTGATTTTTGTTTTTGTTTCAAATCACTATAAAAGATTCGCTAACCCTATCGTGTGCAATTGTTTTTACTGAATCTTAAATATTTCATGTTAGTTTTATACCATTCATTGTTTACAATACATTAGTGTAATAATTTGTTTAATTTAATTCGTTATTTTTAAAAAAGTCACACTTTTAATGTACCCTCAGACTTTTTACTCTATTTTTTTTCTACACATGGCCCATTTCAGGCCAGAATATGTACAGAAAAACAATCTTATAAATAATAACTAGTCGGGGAGCCAAAGTCTCAAAAGCTCAATAAAATGGGTTGAACCTGACATTGTCTGCCATATTTTCTTATTTGTGTTTTGTGTTTGTGTTTATTTGTGTTTCTGTTAACTTTGACCCTAAGAACAAATGGTAAATATCGCCATTTTAGTGTATGCACCCATTATTTTTTTATCAGATAAATTTGAAATTTTTTTTTTTTTTTCATCAAATCCTTAGTGGGTTTGGTAGGCTGTCAATAAATGCATTCCAGATACACAAAACACATGTGCTGACAACATCCACCAAAAAAAACAAAAAACAAAAAAACAAAAAAACTCTCAAAGCACATCTCTACGAGATTTTGTATCAATTTAATGCGAAAAAATAGACGTTTTCTCACTTTTTCCCAATATTTTCATCTTTACTTCATTGGCAATCAACTATTCCCCTAAGTTATGACATCAGTAGTCAATATGCCATTCTTTTCACCAAACACTTTGCTCATTCCACAGAAAAAAATATAAAAATCCAACCAAAATCGTTACTCTTCATTCACTGTTGTTTTCTCTCCCGTAGCCCAAGCAGATTGGTGATGATTTCTGCGGCCTAGTTCTGAACCAGCCTCTCGGAGGATTGAGGGTCATCGAGGGCACTCCTCTGTTCGACGACCGCTCTGACGGGATGGCGTCCGTGGCTGCGTACACATACGGAGATTATTCGGTGGTGTTCGTGGGGACTCGCAGTGGCCACCTCAAGAAGGTAAGAAATAACCGGTCTGTGTGTTTTACCGCTGACTTTTACGCAGTTATTGCAGCGCCTGGGCTTTCGGAGTTGTTTTTTTGGGAATATAGTGATAGATGGTCATATAGTGACATGGTGAAGATGTCCTCAAGGGAGTTTGCTTATATTTGAAGTGCACTGACTGACTAATCGGTTACGAATTCTTCTAATCCGTCAGTGATGATGTACTACATTGGAAGGTCAATGTCAACAGTGTGTGCAGTGTGATACTTCTGGCATTTATTAAAGAGAAACAGGATATTCTGCAAGAACTTGAGACTTGTTTTTATCCAAAGGGGATTGATTGATTTGTGATTTGATTTACATATTTGTATGGCTGCTGGAACTAGTAAGATGGACTGGTGATATTAGAGAAGAAAAAGGGTTTCTGTTTATTTATTTTTATTAATTAAGTTGAGCAGGTTTTTTAGATTTTCATGATTACAAAGGTAAACTACTTTTTAAAATAACGTGCATCTTATGAGTGAGAATGTATGCATTAAAAAGCTAAATGGGGGCAGTTTGTGTTTTTTTTAATTTTATTATTTTTTATTTTATTTTATGTTGACTTAAATACTAGGGAGATATGATTTTTGACTAGCTTTTTCACAATTTGGAGAGGTAGAATTTAGAGTCTGTAAGATTTTGAATTTTTTTTTTTTATGAAAGTTGTCTGTTTCCTGTAGCCTCGGAAAACCCAGACAACTTTCGGCAAATTTAGATTTGCTCTTAAAGTTAGTCTGGCAAAGAGCTCATTCAAGCCCATTTCCAATCCGTCGAAATCGCGGCACCAATCAGAAACGTTGGGGCGGGCTTTACAGGATGACGACAGCGCTGGGATTTTGAAGCAGATTTTGTAGCCTACATTACAAAGAATGTCGCCGTCGAACAACCGCTTGTTCGAATCAGCTATCGCGTCTGTTTTAAGCGATTTGAACGTTTCCTTTTTGTTAAAAACCGTGCCAAGAACAACACCCGGAGATGTTTCTCCGCCGCTCTGGATACGTCATCTCCTTCATCGCTCTGATTGGTTTTAGGTCTACCTGCGACGTCCGTTGGTGACGCCCCTCTGGAAATGATTTGTCTATGACGCTTTGCTAGACCATAACTTTCTCTCTCTCTCTCTCTCTCTATATATATATACAGTATATATATATATTTCCATCTCGCTCGCCCATCCATCCATCCTTGGCGTCTTAAGTTAAAAAGAGTAATTTTTTACCATGCATTTCAAGACATTCTGTTCCATTGCGTTGTGCACCTTCGAGTTGTTTTTGACACAAGCATATGTCTTTCTTAAACACCACCTAGAAAACACGTCCAATGGGGGTCATATGAACCCCAAACGAGTCTATTTATGCAGTCTCAGGAAAAAAATGTACAAAGCCACCCTAAGGTACAAGGTAAAATGTACTAATATGTACCTTTTTAAGGTACTTTTAAGGTAAATAAGATACAAAGATGTACCGGTAACGCTTCCTTTTACAGTCCAGTTACCCATGTAAATACAATATACTTATTTTAGTAACTACAATTACTGGGTAATAACTAGTACTAGCCCTGACCTACCCCTAAACCTACCCTTGTTCCATGTACTTACCTTATATTAGCAGTACATTCAAGGTAAGTACACTGTAAGTACTGTACTGTAAAAGGAAGCGTTACCGATGTACCTTTTTTTGCTTTTGTACATTAGGGTGCTGCCCCAGTGACCGCTTTGTACTTTTTTTTTAATGTGAGGGAATATTATCTTTAATTATGGCAACCTAAAGAAAGGACCTTCCCTCTTAATTCCAACATGTGCACAAACCTCCAACAAAGCCATAATAAAAGCACCACCTTGTGACTCACTCGCCCAGACCAGAGCAGGCAACAGCTGGGGATGTTTAAACAATAATATGCCCACTGGTGAGTTTATGATGGTTCTCCACAGAAGTTACGAACTTTTTTTTTTTCCTTCCCCTCAAACAACAGCTTGACTCGTTCATAGCTAGCATTTCGGCCCATATATGCACACTGAACCTCGGGGGAGCCAAAGCAAGAGGGTGGAGTCGTTTTTTTAGGCCGGTCGTAAATAGTTCAAGCTGTGTATGAAAAGAGAGAGAGGGAGAGAGTGAGACGCAGTCGGCATTAAAGTTTAACATTACTCAGCAGCCAACCGGCCTGATACGTGTCCTATATTAGGTCATCCCGTGGAAGTTTTATTTGCAACGGCTTTAAGTTCCAGTTCATTGAGAGTATTAAAGGAATTAGATTAAATGTGTGGCCGATGAAATCGCTCTGAGGAGCTGACTTGGCTCTTTCTCGGCAGACATCATAATTAAAATGAGGTAGATGGGGAGGAAAATATGCCACAGTTTGTGTGCTTTCGCCGTTCCAGCTCCCAGCTGGAGAATATAAATGCGATCGCATCCATTCTCCGATCGGAATGAGGGAGCAGGGGTCAGTCCTGCGGGAGCCGTCCTGTTTCAGATTATTTACAGGAGTTTGTGTCTAAACATGTTCTGATATACCTCTCGATCGCCGCAGATCAGACTGTTTGGAAACGTGGAAACATCCCGAGTTGTGCGATTGTTCGTCGTTAATAAACAGAAAAACGGCACTTGTGGTCATGCTGATAATAAGCAGCTCTGTTTGTTGATGGAGATTTTATGATGTTGCAAAGACGCTCCCTCATCCATATGGCCTTCATATTGACCGCAAATCACAATAAACAGAGATGTGGGGGAATCGTAATGTTTGTGTTTTCTTGCAAACATTCTGTCAGGATGAAATGCTAAACGGTTTGTGTACGAGACTCGTTCAGATTCTGGTTGTTATTTCATATATGTACTGTTTGTTCCTCCGTAAACAGGAGATGTGGAGTGGCTGTGGAGGGATTTAGCTCTAGATTTAGGGAAAACTCAGATTTTCTCATCAGAATCGGATGACTGAACGCATCTGCGAGCTTAATATTGCTGTTTGTATCACTTGTATGTGCTTACAAGAAATCAATGGAATAGATTTAATATCGGGAGCTAAAAGTATACATTTTAAAACTTGATGTTCAACCAGTTTAATGTTTAACCTTTAGCAAAAAGGGAAAACTTGATATATTAGCCAAAATTGTCGTCAAAACAAGATCTTGTATTAATGTATTTTTATTCATTTCTAATATATAAAAAAATTGTTTACTAAATTTTCTCTAAATAATTATTTTAGAGTTGTAACGTCAGTGTTTTTGGGAAAACTCTTAGCTAGTGTACTACACTGTAAAAAATATTGTTGGTTTAACTTAAAAAATTAAGTAATTAAGAAATGGGAAAAGTGAGTTAATACAATGGAGATTAGAAACTCAAAATAATAAGTTATCTGAACTATATAAATTATTTAAGTTGATTTGACAAAAGAAAAATGTTGTGATAAATCTTGAAAATATTTTTTTTTACAGTGTACCATTTGAAAATTTGGGATTTGTAAGAATGTAAATGTTTTTGAAAGTCTCTAATGCTCATTGAGGCATTTATTTGATCAAAGATACAGTAAAAACTTTAATATTGTGAAATATTATTACAATTTAAAAAATCTGTTTTAATATATTTTAAAATGTAATGTATTCCAGTGATGCAAAGCTGATTTTTCAGCATTATTACTTCAGTCGTCAGTGTCACATGATCCTTCAGAAATCATTCTAATATGCTGATTTGATTCAAATTTTCAGAAACATTATTATTATCAATGATGAAAACAGTTGTGCTGCTTAATATTTTCTTGTGGAAACCATGATACTTTTTTTCAGGATTCTTTGGATATAAAGTTAAAAAAGAACAGCATTTATTTGAAATTGAATTTACAGAAACTTTTTGCTGAATAAAAGTATTCATTCTTTAAAAATGAATAAATAAAATCTTCCTGACCCCAAACTTTTAAACTCTTTTAATGGATAATCTGTTTGAATCATTGAAAGAATTCATCAGGATGTGTATATTTTGACATTGTGTATTTGAGCTAAAAAATATTAAGAATATATACAGCACAAATAATTTTTGCTTAGCGCCCCAATACCGTACTCCGTTTCTAAAACGGCATTGTGTTTGAACATGCTGGCTCTGCACAAGAAAAAAAATAGTTTTCTGACATTTCTAATCTTCCTTTGACATGAATAGATGATTACATATAACTCATTTAGCCACAAAAAGCATCATTTATCCCTCTTTAAATGGCCTGTTGTGGTGATTGTCTACAGTGGTTTTCAGAGTGTTGGGTTACCTGCTATAATGTGGTGTAGAGAATACAGGAGGAGGCTGGGTAATTGCTCTATATCTCCCCTCGCAATGGCTTGTTTGTTTTGGCAAGAGAAAAGAGACGGCAAGCCGCTTTTCTCAAGCTGTACGGAAATCACCCATGAGTCTTTAGTGCTTCCTGTCCCTAGTTGCCTGAAAGTTGAGTCAGTAGAGATGTTGTTTGGACTGCTGGAGTCAAAATACTGAAGAGTTTTGTTATAATCTAGTTTCTCTGAATCATTTGGCTATTAAAGAAGTGCCTTTAATTGGCTTTTACAGTTTCTAATACTTAGTAATGCTAAACTTGATCTCTTAAAAGTTCCCAGACCTGAATGATACTTCTTATTGTTGTGGTCATACATTTAACACACAGTTTTCACCTAAACGCCAATGAAACGGGTGTAAAAATAATCTTACAATGAGAGACCTGAGCCATACCGAACACAATATATATACAATGTAAAAAAACGGTAAACTACTGCCAGCTGTGGTTGCCAGCATCATACCGTAAAAATATGGTGTGTTACCGTTTTTGAAATTAACAGCTAAATACCGTTTTGTCAGCTACAGCTATATGCTGTTCAGCTGTTAATTTCAAAAACGGTAACACACCATATTTTTACGGTATGATGATGGCAATGACAGCTGCCAGTAGTTTACCGTTTTTTTTTTTTTTTACAGGATTATTTTTTTTACAGTGAACCGTGACTCTTGAATTGCCCCTTCCCTCACTGGGAAAAAAAGTCAACTCAGCCTAAAATCAGCCGAGCTTACCGTGTCTTCTTCTTTAGTGCTGTATAAGTTATCTTTGATTAGAAATCCAAGAAGCATTCAGCACAGTGAGTTTGAGAGTTCTCACCAAAATAAAACAAAATGTAATAAATCCTCATTATCCTTAAACCCTCATTACAGATAATTGCATCATCACACAATCAGTGTGTGCATAGGCCGTGACGATAACCGCAATAATGAGATGCCTACCGCGGTGTTGAGGTCGTCACCGCACTTTTCTTTTCTTTGTTTGTATTTTAATTAGATTTTTTACAGATAATGTTCAATTACATGCATACAAACACAGGCATAAAGGACAAAAGCATAATGTAAACAGTTATGGCTAGGCCATGAGTTACAGTTAACGTGCTAGCCGGATGATATTATTCAAAGGAGTTTCTCGCAGAGCTAGCAAAAGAAGAGAAAGCTGGAGAAAGAACAAGCAAGCTCAACATGCCTAGTTTTGGTGAGTTGTGCTGAACTTTGATTCCTATTTCTTTAGACATTGTTTTTCGTGTAACAGTCAGTGGATATTAACGTACTCATCCAAGCGCAACTTGTTCAAACTGAATATTTTATTGTCCAACAATTGGGTTACAAACGATGACACAAACTGTTCCAATTCCTATTAAACTTAAAAGATATCGAAAAAACAAAGTTATTGAAATAGATTTTATTTCACGTTATTATGTTTATTAGACTGTGTTTATAATTATAAAATTTTCGACACAAAAACAAATCCTATTACATCATCCATCCAAAACTTATGGATAGATGGGCATTTCAAGTCTGGGAGTTATGAATTATTATTCAAAAAAACAATAAAACGGCGTAAAACGTAAAAAGGCGTTCGGTCAAACTGCGCTCTAACATTCAATTTCTCTTACTTTACTTGTTGTTCTCGTTAAAGAAAACATATTTTTAGTTACATATTTATGTTTAAATAGTAAAATGTTATTTTTAACTGCCAAACCGCTTGATTTGTTGCTTCTTCACCGCGGTAAGAAAAAAATCCAAAGCTCTATGTGTGCATTTCTGGGGAAAATGGTGACAACTGGCCCACTGTAAAAAATGATTGTGATTTTAACAGTAAACGTTAAAAAATGTAAAAATGCTACAGTGCTAAACTGTTAATTGGTTAGCAGAAAGTTCCTTACTATATACGGTAAATGTGATGGATCTAATGGTACATTTAATGTAAAATACCGTTAGATTTACAATTTTTGGAAGTGAAAAAGAACAACTCATTGTTTACCTTGAAAAACCGTAAATTGACATTCCCACAATTCCCTGCGTGACACTTCCCATTTGATGTATTTTTGTTGAAATAACTGTTTCTTCATAGTTTTCTTTCTAGTCAGTTATGTACATTAGGTTTTTATGTGGCATGTAATGTTGTTAAATTAGTGTTTATTGGATTTTTTTTAAATTTCATGTATGTTACCATGATAGTATTTGTGCGAATGACACTGTGCAGCTTCCATATAATTGTATTAACCCTCCTGCACTGTTAGACCTTACCAGGTTTTTTACAGTAAAATACTGGCAACACTGTTGCCAGTAATTTACTGTAAAAATGCACTAAAACTAATAAGTTGTATTTTTTAGTTAACTTGAGTGCATTTTTACAGTAAATTACTGGCAACAGTGTTGCCAGTATTTTACTGTAAAAAACCTGGTAAGGTCTAACAGTGTGTGGTAAATCAGCTTGTGATGAGCTTTGATTTATCATGTGGTTTTCAGTATGTTGCAGTAGTACAAAACTTAATACTTAATTTTGTCGGTAAATTAACATTGTATCAGATAATGAAATACAGTTTATTACTGTAAATTTTAAGTTAAGTCTGTAAAACAAATACCGTTGCTAGCATATTCATGATGATAAAGTTCTGGCAACCACAGCTGCCGGTATTTTACCGTAATTAAGCTCTGGTGTAGGCTAGGTCTACCTTTGCTGATTAACCACAGCTTTACTTTAAAAGTTCATCTTGAAAATGCTGTGGATAATAACACCTTTTCCATAGCGAATAAAGCTAGTCATTTTATCAGCATTTTTTTTTTCCGGGTCAATATGATTGGTCAATTTTGCTGTCATTTAAAATTAGCCTTTCATTGACTTGCTTTGCTTGTAAGAGCGCTGTAATTTCACAGCTGGATCCCCATTCGCAGGGCTGAAAGCGTTTGGTGGAAAACTCTGAATATGAAGGAAATGGGCGTCAACACAACACAAACTGAATAAATTCACCTGTTGTTCTAAACCTGTGTGAATTTCTTTCTTCTGCTGAACACAAAAGACATTTTGAAGAATTACTGTTACCTGCCATTTTGATTTCCATACTATGTACTTCAACTTCAACTGTTTAGTTACCCATTTTCTTCAAAATACCTTATTTTGTGTTCAGCTGAAGAAAGAAATTCATACAGATTTAGAACAACTTGAGGGTGAGTAAATGATGAAATAATTTACATATTTGGGTAAAAAATTCCTTTATTTTCTGACTCTGGTTATAACGGTCGAGCATCATGGCAGCAAAACTCAATGTACCTGTAGTTTTACGTCCCATCAGTATAAAACACTGCACAGCATCGATGCCTGTGGCTTTCAATTGCAGTAATCCATGTCTGGTCTAGCAGGAATTCTTTCCCTCCTGTTGTACTTTTACAAGCAAGCATTCAACCCGGTATCCTGGCACCATTTCCGTCTGACCGAGATATTTAGCAGCAAGTGCAAAGGCAAATGAAAATAAATACAGCCAGCTATTTCCCCCTGCACCTGTGTTCTTCACATGCCGGTCACAGAGCCGCGGGGCTTCTGCAGTCTCAACCTTAGCAGAGACGGCCAGGAGATAATCTGACCGCTGGGAAATAAACCCACGGTTGTCAGGAATTTCTGTATTTTTTATGGAACACCTTTGCCGAGCCGGCAGTTCCAATGTGAACGTGTGCGTGTGTCTGTATATCAGTGTTACGTGCACAAATGGATGTACGTGTCTGCCATTGAATCCTTAATCAGGCTCTTTTATGTTGCTTTATTGTATCGTCTATTTAGCAGCTAAAAGGATCTCAAGGTAGCTGTTGTATATCACCAAAATGGCCCATCCTGCGCCGACCTCTCGTCCCCTCGACCTTGGCTTTCCTGTTCTCACAAAAGGAGGAAGTTATTGGTTGTGTTAGGAATAGAATACCAGCTCAGCATATACTGAATAATACACTGTGTACTTCACGCTATTTGTTAAAAATAGGGAAACCACAGGTATAAATATTTCAAACTATTGTATGCCACATGAGCTAGGATTTCAGACATATGTTTGTCAGCCAATTTTTAACTAAAAGAGCACAAATTAAGAAAATTGCATAAAAAGAATTTATTAATTCAGTTGGTTAGAAGACACGCATGCGCATTTAAACTGAAAAACACATTTATTCCTAGATAATGCATGTTAATAAAAAGTCACGTGACCTAAATAATTCACTATTTTATATTGAATTTACTTTTAATTAATTTTGCAGCGATCATGGCATCGTATTCTTGTTAAACGAGCTTTTCTCAACCAGTTAGCACTATTTTCATCGGTTATCATGCTAACTGAAAGCACAATTATCAATTTACCATATTTTGCATCACTAATGTAATTTAAAAGACAAATATTTGTATTAGAGCTATCAAACGATTCATCGCGATTAATCGCATCTAAAATTTCAAAATCCAAAATAAAAGTTTGTGTTTAGATAATATATGTGGGTGCACTGTGTATAATTATTTTATATATAAATACACACACACGCTTGTATATATTTAAGAAATATTTCATGTATATACTGTATATAGATTTATATATAATTTATATGTAAATATTTTACATATAAATAATAGGGCTGGGAAAAGATTAATCGCGATTAATCGCATCCAAAATAAAAGTTTGTGTTTACATAATATATGTGTGTGTAGTGTGTATAATTATTTTGTATATATAAATACATACATATGCATGTATATATTTAAGAAAAATGTGTTATTAATATATCAAATATTTATATTTATGTATAATATTAATTTTGTAGAAATATATATAAAGTATATACATGCAAATATTTCTTAAATGTTTACATGCATGTGTGTGTATTTATATATATACAAAATAATTATACACACTACACACACATATATTATGTAAACACAAACTTTTATTTTGGATGCGATTAATCGCGATTAATCTTTTCCCAGCCCTAATAAATAATATTTTTTTCTTAAATATACATACATGTGTGTGTATTTATATATCTAAAATAATTATACACAGTGCACCCACATATATTATGTAAACACAAACTTTTATTTTGGATGCGATTAATCACGATTAATCGTTTGACAGCCCTAATTTATATACATATATAATAGAAAATATTTGTCTTTTAAATTACATATCACATTAGTGATGCAAAATATGGTAAATTGGTATATCTTGGATTCTACTTGGATATGATCTTGACACTGAGGTTATTCATCAGGTCAAGTGCATTGCATGCTGGGATACAGAATTTTCTGCTGTGTGCTCTTGTCAATTACACATGGCTATTTTGGCAACACATTGGTTTTCCATGCATAGCCTACCTAATAAAGCAAGACCCCATGGTTTACAGTGAATTTAAAACAGCTAAGGGGCGTTGATAAATTCACAGTAAACCACGGCTTTACATTGCTTATTGCTTTTATAAAATGATTATATTCATTTGAGCATTTAGATGCAGTGGCACAGTAATACTAATTTAATGAGGTCACAGGTGTACTGTATGTTACAACCATTTCGATGCGGCTCAACCAATCAGAATCAAGGACCGGAACGATCCGTTTTATAATATCAGCCGACATGCATATGGTAAGAGTAGTATGCTAGTACACTATTGCAAATGCAATTGTGCAATTTTTATATGAAGAAACGGATCCCATTACACATGCAGCCTGTGCTCCGGTGTGATCACGTTTATGTTTTATAAAGATAAATATCCTACGCCAGGGTGAAAATTCTCATTCTGCACCCAATCGTAGACGTATGATGCATGATTGAATCCGGCAGATTAGTGTCCCTGTCTCACAGTGTTGAAATTGATTAATGCCTTTAAAAAGCGTCAAATCCCCGTGTTTCACCGCAACCGTGTGCCGCGGCGCACACAATAACGGAGGGTTTCTTATGAGCACCATCATCTGAGTCACTCTAATCCTCATAATCATGCATGAGCTGCAAGTATTTGAATTTCTTCTTCATCATCACCTGCCTTTTTTCCCCCCCCGTCAGCTTTTGTATTTCGCCATGTTAGCATCTTTGTCTTCAGAGGATGGAGTCTTCAGAAAGCAGGCCGACCCAAATGCATATTAAAGGTCAAAACGGTCCACTCCATCTGCCATTTTGTGCCTCATTTTTGCCGTATTCAAACCCAAGTGCGATTGGGCTGGAAATTGGAGCTAATTTAGCGGGATAAATCAGCTCACGGCGAGCAAAAGAGCGTGGCGCGGGCGGGGAGATGGCCGGGAGGCTGATTTACGAGCGGGTCCGGCCCTCAGCCACGTTTGATCGCGGCTAAATCTGTTTGCCGTAAATCCGCTGTCACGGAACGAGGTGGGGAGGGATGCGTCGTATCTCGGGCCGCGGGAGCGTCGACCTGCAGCGCATTACAAGCGCTTGATAACGAAGCCTCTTGATCAGCACTCGTATCATTAAGAGCGAGGCCGGGAGATTGTCGGAGTTGGAGTCTTGCTCAACTCTTTTAATTAGACGACTGGTTTCTACGCGAGTAACAGATGTGTTGCTCTCCTCGGTGGAGCACGGACAGACAGCGTCTGCTGGATGATTTCTCGAGCGCTCTTGGTGACGTGTTTGGGACATCTGAGCACTTGCTAAATTTGCTGCATTTAAATATTTGATGCCGCTTTTTAGGCCACCTTAATTGTGTTCACTCGCATTTAGCAGAACATCAATTACTAAAAAGCTTTCTAAAGTATAAAGCTCTGAATGTCTACTTTAAGATTGATATTTTGGCTTCTGGCAAAAATGGCTGATTTACACACACACACACACACACACACACACTTGCTATTGTTTGGTAAAAACCTGTTTGGTAGAAGAATAAGTTTGTGATTATATTGTTTGTGATTTGTGATTTATTGGGAATGATACATGTAATTATTTATTATTGCATATATTGTTTTATGTATATATATATATATATATATATATATATATATATATAGTATTTAAGTGTATATAAGCCATTTAAGTGAAATTACTGAACTTTAATACAGGCTTTTGCATCTGAACTCTTCTCACACACACACACACACACACACACACACACACACACACACACACACACACACACACACACATATATATATATATATATATATATATATATATATTAAGGCTGTCAAACGATGCGATTAATCGCATCCAAAATAAAAGTTTGTGTTTACATATGTGTGTTTGTGTTAATATATGTGGGTGCACCGTGTATAGTTATTTTATACACAGTTTTTTTATATATACATATAAATACACACACATGTATATATTTAAGAAATACTATTTTATATATATATATACATTATATATATATATATATAATATAAATTATATATATATATATATATATATACACAGTATACATGAAAATATTTCTTAAATATATACAAGCATATATATATATATATATATATATATAAGCTTTTATTTGTATATTTTCAGTTTTCATTTTAATTTAAATTTTAGTCTTTATTATGAGCATTTGTCATTTTTATTTAGCTGTATTATTTTTTATTTTTTTTTTAATACTTGAACTTCCTTTTAACAAAGTATCTTATGGGATTAAAATATCTGAGGCTTAAAAATTGTTCTCCTCTCCTTTTGCTATAGAAAGTGTTTTTGCAAGCTTAATGATGCTTTTTAATATCATCCATTTTTTGCTCTTGTGTTTCTTAGACTTCATGGAGTTGATTTCTTCCAGTTAATGATCGTTTTATGCTTTAAACTGTGTTTAGAGTGAGTCTATTGATTTCAAGTGTTTCACTTGGCTAAAAATGTCATTGAAATGTCACTGGATTTATTAGAAACCGGTGTTTAATTTTGACATTTTGTCTGATTCAGTCCCAAAGACCCATAAACGCCAGGCTCCGTTTGGGCCGATTCAGCTGTGTGGATTGTTAGTGGCACACTGTAATTGTGTCTGGCATTAAAATAATACTGTACCACACCCAAGCTTGAGGTGAACCTTACTTTTAGACTTAACAACGTGGCTGCTTTTGATCACGACATGATTAGGACGAGGTTTGGTGTATGGAAACTTGGGTCAAGTACCTCTCTACTACCTGTAAATAGAAATCTAGACTTTTATATAGACTTTTCTTAATGTATTCACATTAAACACTTTCTGCGAGCTCTCATTGAAGATATTTGGATTCATGTGGTTCTGACTACAGTAACGTTCAGCATCAGTTGCATTCCTTACACCTTGCTGGCGTTTTTATATTACAAAAGATATTTTGAAGAATATGGGTAAACAGTTGATGGGCCCCATTGACCTCAATTATATGGGGAAATACTATGGAAGTCAATGTCCATAAATCCGTCAATGTCCAGAAAATCTTCAATGTCCAGACATTCTTCAAAATGTCAGAGGAAAGAAACTCATACATTTTTTAAACAAATTGAGAATGAGTAAATAATGACAGAATTTTCTTTTTTTGGTGAACTATCCCTTTAATGTGATGATCATCATGAAGCTGACATCATCAGGTGCAGAGCCGGAATGAAGCTGCTACCACTGCATTGTTTCTGCTGGTCACCGTCAGTGTCATTTGGCTCGGTGTATGTCCACACATTGGCAGTAATCACTTTAACTCCGCGCCCTGGCTCTCGCAGGTACCAGCTAATGAACACAAGCACTTATATGTGTAGTATTGTAGGATTAGTCCGGTCAGGTCCACCTGCTGCGCGGACGCGGCGCTTATCTTGTGCCTCATGTCATAATTGAATGGGAGGCTTGATAATTTCATTAAAGGTCAAGACAGAGACGCATCTCAGAAATGGAAGCTCGGTGTTTAGGAGGGCAGCTCTTAAGCACCTGTCTGGGGCCGTGTGACGTAAAGGCCCTGGGCAAGTGGCCGACTTACCGTGATTCACAAACTCGGTTGAATACTGACATGGGCGGTATAAACAGAATCTTATTTCACGCTGTGAGTCATTTTATATCACCGTAACGGTGTCACTGTGCTGGGAATTCAATGGAAAAATTAGGTTTGGATGTTTAATAACCCTGTGGCAATGCCTATTATGGGTAAATCCAGTAAATACATTTTTACAAATCAATTTTTTTTTTTTAATTTTTTTTTTTTTACCCAAAAGACTGTTAACCAAGTTGTTTAGGTGCAGCTTCACACTATGGACCACTAGAGTTAAAATCAAAAGATTCTATACAAAACAAACAATATTAGAAATTATATATTATTATCAGTGAAAAATCAAATAAAGGTTTGAAAATTCTGTTTGCTGCTCGGGTAACATTTCTTATTATTGGCAACATTGAAACCAGTCGTGCTGCTTAATATTTTTTTTTTCATTATTCATTGATTACTAGAAAGTTCAAAAGAACAGCATGTATTAGAAATAGAAATCTTTTGTAATGTCTACTGTCACTTTTTGTTGATTAAGTGTTATTTTTTACAGAAATAACTAAATAAATAATAATTTACCATATAATAATTGTATATGTAATTGAGCAATCAAGTCTTTTCAGAAAATTAGGACTAAAGTTTTACAATCACTTTATGAACTTTTTTAAGCGTAGCTGTCAATGGAGGGACAGAAAGCATTCAGATTTCATCAAAAATATCTTCATTAGTGTTACAGGTAGAGAAGGCTGGGCATCGATTAATCGCATCCAAAATAAAAGTTTGTGTTTGCATAATATATGTTTGGTACTGTGTATAATTATTTTGTATTAAAAAATTCACACACATGCAGGTATATATTTAAGAAAAATTTGTTATTAATATATAAAATATTTACATTTAATATAAATTATGTATAAATATAGGGCTGTCAAACGATTAATCACGATTAATTGCATCCAAAATAAAAGTTTGTGTTTACAAAATATATGTCTGCTACTGTGTATAATTATTTTGTTTATAAAAATTCACACACATGCAGGTATATATTTAAGAAAAATGTGTTATTAATGTAAAAAATATTTATATGTAATATAAATTATGTATAAATATATATTTATACTAGGGCTGTCAAATGATTAATCGCAATTAATCGTGTCCAAAATGAAAGTTTGTGTTTACATAATATATGTGTGTGTAGTGTGCATAATTATTTTATATATATAAATACACACACATGCTTGTATATATTTAAGAAATATTTTCATGTGTATACTGCATATAGATTTATATATAATTTATATATAAATATTTAATATATAAATAATATTTTTTTTCTTAAATATACATGCATGTGTGTGTATTCATATATATATATATATACATATACAAAATAATTATACACAGTGCACCCACATATAATATGTAAACACAAACTTTTATTTTGGATACGATTAATCACGATTAATTGTTTGACAGCCCTAATATATACAGTATATACTGTACATGCAAATATTTCTTAAATATATACATGGATGTGTGTGTATTTATATGTACAAAATAATTATACACACTACACACATATATTATGTAAACACAAACTTTTATTTTGGATGCAATTAATCGCGATTAATCATTGGCCAGCCCTACTTACAGGTTCTGAACGACATGAGGGTGAGTAAATGATGACAGAATTTAGCATTTTTTGGGTGAACTTTGACACAGTTTAAACAGCTAGTCATTCAGACGAGCATCATCTCCCCCCACCCCCCTAGTGTGGACATGCATCACTTGTCATTCACTGACATACAGGAACATCCCACATGGAAGCATATTTTTTCAGCTGAAGTTTGTCACAAAATTGTCATGTCATGTTTGAGTGTGCCTGCAGCTTGACTCTTTTTATCATTCAGATCCCATTCATTCATCTGTCAATGTCCGCCCGGCCTGGTGCTAACCTTGGAGTTGCGTGCTTAAAATGAGCCATAAGATTTGCCATTTGTTTCGACCCGCAACCTCCGTGCCATTTACTGCCCAGGAGGAGTACAGATGCATTAAAATGACTAATAAACCCAGTAGTGTGAGGCTGTATAGATTTAAATCCATATTTGGTGGCGGAAGGACTCTTGATATTAAACAGTGATGTTATTTTGTTAAAGAGCGGATCGGATATACTCCCGTTGCTTATGAATTCAGCTTTACAGCATCGTAGACTTCACGCTATAAGGTTACACGGAGAGTGGCTGTTGTGGTTTTGGCACGCTAGCGTCGGCCAGACTGAGAGCAAATGTCTCTTACAAACAAGCCGTCTGATTTAAGATAGTGCTAGTCTTCAGACGCTTGAATGCACACTCTGTCCTGCTAAATAGATAAGTAGAAAGGGGTCTCCAAAAACTCCCCTCACAAATGGTCTTCTTGTCCCATGATTAGAGATGAGTTATTTAATAATGAATTTCACAAAGGAGAGCTCTGTGGATGACCTGCGTGGCACGATCACACACACACTGCTCTTATTCTCTCCGCCACAGGCCTCCCTTCTGTTTCTTTGGAAGAAACGATCCCAAAATGCTGAGAGCACATACCTGCTGAAAAACTGGAGCAAATGTTCAGTGTTGGGGAAAGAAGCGGTTGTTGCGCTCGTTTCTTTTGTTTGTGAATGTCGCTTTACGATCTGTGATCTTAAGCGAACAGAAGTTGCAGGTTGCTTTGTTGTTGTTTACACAGGTTGCACGTCCATCTGCTGGTTCGTGGTTTTTGGCTTCACAGATGTTCTTTGTTTTCCTGTAGTTGTTTTTTTAGCAGATAGTTTTAGACACGTTCATGTAATACCTTCAAACATCATTGGTTTTTGTTTTTAACAATAATGAGGCTTACTGATTCATAAAAACACAAGCACAACGTGTCAACATTTTATTGTTTTAGATTTTGTTGTTTGCACCTATATTAGTTATTTTTTGGATGCGAATGCTTCACAACCTAATTAAAAAAAAATCCATATATATATATATATTAATATACTAGTGCTGTCAAATCGATTAATCGCATAATAAATGAGTCTGTATATATTAATTATATTAATTTTATATATATATTATAAATGTCTCTGTGTATATATACACTATATATATATATATATTGAATAGAAATATAATAATATATAATATAATATATATATATAATATATATATTTCATATATAATAATAATATATTTCATATATATATATATATATATATATATATATATATACACACATATTATGTAAACAAAAAACTTTGTCAGAGGCAATCAATCGATTTGACACTAATATAGCACTAATGGCACTAATATATATATATAGTGCTGTCAAATATATATATCATATTTTAAAATTATATAATAATATTATTATATGATTTTTTATATGATATTATTATATGATTTTAAAATTATATAATATAATACTGAATAAACAATGTGTTAATATTATAATAAATATGGACAAATAATGTATATAATATAATAAATGCGTGTGTGTGTGTGTGTGTATATATATATATATATATATATATATATATATATATATATAATACATTTATTATATTATATACATTATTTGTCCATATTTATTGGACAATTTATTTATTTATTATTTTTATGATGTATATAATATAATAAATGCATGTGTGTGTATATATATATATATATGTGTGTGTGTGTGTGTGTGTGTGTATATATAATACATTTATTATATTATATACATTATTTTTCCATATTTATTATAATATTACCACATTATTTATTCAGTTTTTTATTATATAATTTTAGTAATGTTCTCAAGCACATTAAAATCTGCATTAAGTCACATATATATATATATATATATATATATATATATATATATACACACAATATAC
The DNA here is from genome assembly GCA_038021265.1 of Cyprinella venusta. NCBI lineage: Eukaryota > Metazoa > Chordata > Actinopteri > Cypriniformes > Leuciscidae > Cyprinella > Cyprinella venusta. The sequence continues at coordinate 5,122,458 of CM075872.1, read as the reverse complement.
ACACACACACACACACAATTTGTTCTTTGTGAAATTGCTCTTTAAAATCTTTTTTACAAGTCTTAATCCATTTATCGTGCAATAGTCATGGAAAAATCATGGAAAAGCGTTGGCCAAAAGCTTTGGGATGTGTGTATATACAGTCAGCCGTTTTACATTTAGCAGGTCTCGCGTGTGTCTCATGTCAGGACGACAGCAGTTTGGGCTTTCCGGCATCCGCATGTGCCGGTTCGAAATCCGGGTTGTTTACGCTTTTCCTTTTCCCTCTGTGTTGATAGAAGCTTTTCTGCCTGTCTGGCATGCCAATAATGGAAAGCAATCCGCTGTGAGTATTTAGATATGGATATGGTTTGTCCAATGTAATTAGCTTTGGCCAACTCAGGGGATCAAATCTGAGGCCGTAAAATAACTGGAAGAGACAGATGGCGGAAAGACGCGTCACTCCGCTCTGCCCCCGTTCGACAGCAGCCTCGTCCAATTCAGACTTGGATGACCACGGCAGAACCTTTATTTGAAGAGCAAACAGGAAAAAGCTCTGATGTAAATATGCTTTTGCAAGCCCAGAGAAAACAATTCTCTAAACAACCCGCCGACAAAAACAAAGCGACTCGCCGTGTCGCATTTCACGTCTATCTCGACAGCGGCCCTTTCCCTTTCAGAGGTACAGATATGAATATCGTAAATGGGTTTGCTGGAAATATTTAATTCTGTATTCTTTGTACCAAATTTTCAGCTTCCAAATGCATTGGTCACAGCGGCAGCCAGACTCGGCTGCGTCTCCGAGGTGAAACGAGGATCCCAGATTCTGAATTTCCAATGCTAAATATTACCCTCCGGTTTAACCAAGAGTGAGAGATGGCTTTGAAAGAAAGGTGAGGGAAAGAGTCTGTGACGCAAAGTACCAGCATGCGAGCTGAACGTTTGGCCGGGATGTGTTTGCTCTCGGGTGGGGGGGGCGGCTTCTCCTCCATTTTGTTGGGCTGGAGAGAACTGCTCCGGTTATGTGTTTGATGTCAGGGCTGAAGAACTGCGGGACTCGTATCTGAGGAGCGCAGCGGCGGGAGGGAGCGAAAGTGGATTTTTTCGCACTGCGTGTCAGAACCAGGCACCTGGAACTAGGTCAATTCTCCAGGAAGAGTCAGGAGTGAGAAGAGGGAGAGATTGAGATGGAGGAGGGCGGGGGGAACTGTGGCTCTGTAGCGGCTGCTGAAGATTAGATCGCTGCAACTGACGGCCTTTAATTGATCTTTCACAACAGATGATGTGCAGACAGGAGTGGTGTAAATCTATTTTGTGTTTTAGTTCATTTTGAATACTGGCCCCTCACACGCCCTTTAAACTCGACAGTCACCTGTTCTTATTTTTATTGTGCTAAAAACCGAGTAAAAGGTAAATTATTTAATTCTTTTTTGAATTACTTGCACGGATAAGTTATTCTAAAAAACAATTCTCATACACTTCAGCTTGTTCCGCCTCTTAAAGAATTTTCCTTGTAGTCGGTTGATATCAACGAGGCAGTAGTATATATATATATATGTATGTTTATATATGTATATATGTATGTATATGTATATATGTTTATATATGTATATATGCATGTGTATATATACTGTATAGTATAGTTAATTATAATGTATATTGTTTTACAAGTTTTGCATCGCTGAGTCATTTGAAAGTATATATTTTAAGTCTCTCTGTCAAAACCACAACCAAAAATAATTTTTGTCCCAGCACCACCTCTTTCACCACATTTAGGGAATTGCAGATTGAAAAACAAATTGGGAAAAAATTGGTACAAAATACATCCTGCATGGAAAACCTTTATACAAATTGATTGGTTTTGATAATCTTATGAGAAATAGAACTGGAAAATGACTCTGTCAATCGATGCAGACTTGTTAACACTTTTGAGGCATTATGTCTTGTATTGCACTCTAATTCTATGATTACGGGACATTGTTCGCCGTATTGTCTCGCAGGAAAAGCTTCTCAATAGAACATAATACCGCCGAATGACAGGGCGCACAAAGGCTGAGTCTTTTTCCTTTGCTTTGGTTAATGGCGGTCGCATAAAACCTGCTTAATGAACTTGTTCTTGTGCGCCCTGTTTGTGAACTGGTTTGCAGTCTCTGCAGAGCCGCCACCAATAAGAAACTTTTTATTTTACTTGGAGCATTCATCCATCCATCCACCCACCCACCCACCCATCCATCCATCCATCCATCCATCCATCCATCCATCCATCCATCCATCCATCCATCCATCCATCCATCCATCCATCCATCCATCCACCCATCCACCCACCCATCCATCCAAACCACCCATCCATCCATAAATCCATCCATCCATCCGAATATATTTTACAATGAAACTTTTTCTTTAAAAGTTTAATTTACAATTCAGTTGAGAGAAATTTATCCCATTTGATTTTTAAATACTTCAATTTACTCAAACAAGTTTTTTAAGTACAACACATTATCATGAAAATGCCAATTGTGCGGCTATTGCGTGTTGATATACTTCCAAAGCTTGCTCAAGGAGTTTGTGTAAGCTAGATTTCATCCATCCAAAATTGGAAAGAAATGAATAAACAGAATCAGTCAGTCGTGCACGCTCATTTTCTCCAGATGCGACCGTGCTCATCTTGCCAGCTGTATTTGGTGGCTGTGCCTCGTTTGTGGCTATATTGAAATCTGTGTTGAGTGACAATGACTTCCTTCCCCCTGAAAGATAATTAATTATTCTCCTAACTGTGCTCTCGCGCTTTCCGAGGTGTTTAGCATCGGTGGTGCCAGGAAGTGACGGATGCCCTCGCGATTGTCTCCCTTGATGGATTTGTAAATGAATCGAGGCTGTTTTCAATAGCGCACCTATGAATGGCAGTTTGCTCCGCATACCCGAGCGTCCCTCGAGTCAGGTCGTAACAATAGATATTTTGTATCCTCCACCAACTAAACACAAAGTGTATGTTTAACGTGAGCAGATGAGCAGATTTGAGCGAATGGGCGAACGGAAATGGGCGCATGCGCTTTTTGAGAATTTTGTGCATCTTCGCTTCTCCTTTGGCACACATTCAGACTCTTAATGACTTTTACAGACATACTGAAGTCGTATTTAATCAAAACAGCAGAGTTGTTATTCCCGTTCTGTTGTGCCGAGATTCTGACCTATTGTTTTCTCTCTAGCTTTAGCTGGCATTGGCGCCTATACCATCTACTGGTGGGCTTTTATCTGAGCTGACCAGATTTTGTGTGCACAAGCTCATGGGGACGTTGTTGCCTTCTCTTCCACGGCTTAACGGTAGTGCCGGCAACCCGACACACGGCCTCTTGTGTTGGCCATGCTGTAATCATGTATTTACTCACAAGGTTATTAATTCAACTTATTCAACATATTATGTATTTTACAAAGTCTTTCGGGTCGACTAGGATAGATTTTCATGCTTGTGTGTTCAAATTATTAATATTTTTGTACATATTTGACATTGTTGCAGCACCTCTTTTCCCAGTCTGTCAGTAACGCTCTGTTTAGTTCCTGTCTCGATGAAGCCCCTCCTTTGAAAAAGCGCAATGTACTCTTATTGGTCAGCTGGACCAATGTGTTGTGATTGGTTAACATCTTCAAGTGACATGAAAAGTCACGCCCTTTACCATAACCGTGAGTTTCAACACACTACTAACAACTCAACCAGGCCACGCCCCCTTTATTTTGCATATGCTTTGTGCAGACATTATTTAAATGAGAAATATTGTGACATGTTCATTCCCGGAAGAAACCATGCCTAATGAAATCGAGAATAACTCCTTTTGCAGACGATTTTGTGCTTTGTAAGGGTGTGTTTGGACCAACAAAAGTAAGTAATACATTTAATCGTGGTTCACTTAGCATTCACACTGTCTTTTAAAGGGGTAGTTCACTTTTAAAAACACTTTTGCTGATAATTTACTCACCCCCATGTAGGGCTGCACGATGTATCACTTTAACATCGATATCGCGATGTGCGAATCCACGATAGTCACATCGCAAGGATGTGCGATGTCACTCATATCGTAGTTAATCCGTGATTCATGATCAGTAGGCTACGTGCCAGCAGCTCCCCGGCTCGTAAGGCTTGTGATTCGCGGATTAAATGCAAAGTTTAACCATCATAGTGTGAGTTTATCAATTTGCAAGTCCTGTCAGTTTAAACATCAAGCGTAAGAAGACTGGAACTTGCGCGCTATTTTCTGTCAGTCTTAAAGCGCATTTTTGTCCCGCCAAAGCTTGACCGGTGAATGATGTGTGATGCAGATGACGATGAGTGACTTCTGCGCTCGTTTAAATGAGAGAGTGAAAGTCCCGTTCGCGCATGCAGTCTCACCGTCTTCAAACTGTCTTGATCTCTCTCCCGCTCTCGCGCATATCAATGATTTGAGTTGACTGAATATCTTTGAGAATACATGACGGTAAATGGTCGGAAGACAAGTTTTTTTTTTTTTTTCTGAACTACCACTGGTTGTGATTTGCCGTTCCACATCCAGATGACATTACATAAACCACACTTTGAATAAAAAAAGCTATCCAGTGATGAAATGTTTTCTGTGTTGACACAAATCTTGTGCGATGTTCTAACCTGCCTGCATAATCACACAACGTGTGGCGTGGTCCGTTAATGACGCGTCCGATTCGCGAACTAATGACTCGTTTGAACCGATTCACTTTAATGAATGGTTAAAACAACTGATCTATTCAACACTGAACTCAAGATACATAAATCAGAAACACTTCACAATAAGGTTACATTTATTAAAGTCTAGTAAACTACATTAATAATAGTAATTCATTACATTTATAGCACTTTTCTCTGCACTCAAAGTGCTTTATAGGGGGAAGGGGACTCTCCTCAACCACCATTAATGTGCTGCATCCTGTTAACATAACCTGTTAACAACATTAGTAAACATTCAATTAATATTAGTTTCTATGCGGATTTACTCCATGACAAAACCACCCCAGTCATTCTAGAGTGATTCATTCTTTCCAAATAGAGCAATTCAAGTCATCTGGGGAAATTGTTCTAATATCGCAATATATATCGTGGAAATATAAAATATCGCAATGCCATTTTTTACCAATATCGTGCAGCCCTACCCCCATGTCATCCAAGATGTCCATGTCTTTCTTTCTTCAGTCGAAAAGAAATGAAGGTTTTTGATGAAAACATTCCAGGATTTTTCTCCATATAATGGACTTCATTGGGAACCAAACGGTTCAAGGTCCAAATGAGAGTTTCAGTGCAGCTTCAAAGGGCTTTAAACGACACCAGATGATGAATAAGGGTCTTATCAAGCGAAACAATCAGTCATTTCAAAGATAAAAAAGTTTAAGTTTTATAAGCACAAATGCTCGCCTTGCTCTGTTCTGTGGTGAGCGTTCGTGGTTCAAAATGAATGAATCTTTTTTCAAGTCATGACTCGAGGGATCTGTTTAAAGCCCTTTGAAGCTGCACTGAAACTCTCATTTGGACCTTGAACCATTTGGTTCCCAATGAAGTCCATTGTATAGAAAAAATCCTGGAATGTTTTCATCAAAAACCTTAATTTCTTTTCAACCGAAGAAAGAAAGACGTGGACATCTTGGATGACATGGGGGTAAGTAAATTATCAGCAAATTTCTTTTAAAAGTGAACTACTCCTTTAAAGATGCAACAAAATATCCAACATATTTTGCAACAGACTTATTGAACATCCACTTAAATGCTGTGTTCTGGGCTAAATGCGCTCATTTTATGTGTCTATATGATGGTATTTTGACGAAACTGAGAACACCTGAAGACATTACAATGTGTAAAGGAGTCAAAACAGTGGCAGGAATCCCTCATAAACAAGGTTCTGCTGCAAGGAGACAGAGGTTTTGACACAAAACCTGAACTGTAATGGGCAACGTAGCTTGATGAGAAAAAAACAAGTATGCTTGAGCATTCTGTCCTTTTTAGGCTCGCATCTTGTGCCACCATGTCCTGGTTTTGGTTCATTTAGATGCCTTTGGTCCGTGTTGTTCGTTTGGAAGCGTACCGAGACTCATCTTTTCACTTTGAGAACCCTTTTCACGCTCAAACGACGTTGAAACTGTCAAAAAGCGTTATATATCCTTGAGCGTGAGCCTTTTAACTGCACGATTTCATTCGAAAGTTTCAGTCGGACTGCAGAAGAGTTCTTTGTTGTGCTGATGTGCAGATGTCACCGATAAAAGCGACGCGGATCTCGCTACGGTTGGCCGATTGTTTGCCGTTTCTTCGCGCCGTAATTACTGATTGTTAGTTATGGTTTGTTTTGAGGCAATGTGGCAGATGCTACTGTGAGGTATGCAGGGGGTGATATTCCCCTCACTCTCTTTTGCAGATCTGCTATAAACAGCATCATATAGTGCATGTCTCTCTCTCTTCTGTTCTTTCCCCCATCATCGCAGTGTTTAATCAGCCTTGACTGACTGGCACTCCCTAAGAGTGCATTCTCAGGCACCGGTTCCCTAAGGAGGAAGCCATCAGTCCACCCAACCCCCTCTTTCTCATCTCCGTCTAGCACAAACGGGCGCCCGCTGCCGCGCCTATAGATATTAGGTATTCATAAGTTCATCTGTCGTTTATGATGATGGCGTGCCTGTGCTGTTCGTCATATTCAAAATATAGCGTATGAGCTCAGGGTGCTTTCACACAAGACGTGTTCTTGCTTTCCGTCCGGGCTGTTTTTTTTTATTGTTAGTCTTTACATTTGCTAGTCGAATGTCTCTAGCCGTTTCCACACGTCTAGCTATGTTTTCATAATTTCACATCAAGACCATCATATTTTAAGGAGCCCAAGCATGTTAGGTTTTAAAATAATGGAGCAATCAGAGATAAGCACATTTGCATAAACTTATTAAGTGCACGATTATTTATTTATTTATTCATTGGAATCGAATGATAGCATATATTTAATAGTTCATTTTCTGTTTTACATGATGTTTTTTCTTCTATTGTTCATTTAAGGTTAATCTTTAGAAATGCTAATTAAATGTAATCTGTAAAGTTGTTAAATGTGATCTTTAGCAAATCTCTAAATGACTGGTTTATGGTTATATGGTAACAGCATTCAAACAATGCATTTTATTTTTTAGGGTTTTATTGTTACTTATTGTGACAAAGTAGTTATTTAGTGATAAAGTAAAGTTACAAAGTAGATATTTATTAAAATAGTGATTTATTTTATTTCAATAGAATAATAAAAATTAGGGCTGTCAAAACGATTAATCGCGATTAATCGCATCCAAAATAAAAGTTTGTGTTTACGTAATATATGTGGGGGCACTGTGTATAATTATTATATTTATATAAACACACACACATGCTTGTATGTATTTAAGAAATATTTTCATGTATATTCTGTTTATAGATTTATATATAATTTATATTATATATAAATATAAATATTTTATATGTAAATAATATTTTTTTCTTAAATATACATGCATGTGTGTTTTTATATATATATATACATAATTATACACAGTGCACCCACATATATTATGTAAACACAAACTTTTATTTTGGATGCGATTAATCGCGATTAATCGTTTTGACAGCCCTAATAAAAATATTATATTTCATAATAAAATATATTAACATTTTCAAAAAAAACCAAACATAATTCATGTATTTGAATCTATTATAATGCATTTTAAATGAATTGATGAGTTGATGGTAAACTGTGACGTTTATGTATTCCCTCAAACCTGCTCCGCCTTCAGCAAAACAATCATGATGTTCAAACAGACATCTCACAACGTGAGGTTTTAGATGTCTGTGTTTATGCCGGTCTGTCTGAAAATGTCTCATTTGAGTCGAGAGACTGCAGACAGGACCGCCGTGTGACTTGTAAAGCTGTTAACATGACGGCGTGTTTGTTTTACATCACCGCCGTGTTGTCGAGGCACTCAGACACAGTCCTTCCTGAAGCGTTTGTGTTGCTTCCAGAACGTTTTTTTTTTTTTTTACCCGGCCTTGAGAGTGCTAGAGCGATCTTTTACGGCCAAAGGGTCTGTGTATTGGAGCTGGGGAACAGATGTATCAACGAACACATGTCAGTATGTCAGTGAATCAGAGTCTGCTACTCTTCACCATTGAAATGTTTCAAAGCAGACCCAGACAGATCCTAAATTAAACGTCCCGCTAACCTAAACAGCCTTATCAGTGGAATGTTCAAGCTGTAAAGAGGGATTTGCGAACGATGACCCTAAGAACCTATAAAAACATTATAGTTGGAATAGCATGCAGCTTGGAAGTGACTGTGATGTCCTGGGTGGCTTTAGCATGTTGCTATGTGGTTGCTAGTAGGGCTGGGCATTGACACAAATTTCACGATTCAATTCAGTTTCGATTCACAAGCTGTCAATTCGATTTCAGTTCAATTCCGATTAATTAGGGCCTATCAGGTACAGTACATCTCTAAATGCTATAAACTATACAGGGAACCTCATTGGTATATCTCTATAATATTAAATGTTACAATTAACTGATTTGTAGGCTACAGAAGGTTTATAATTAAATATATATTAGGGCTGTCAAACGATTAATCGCATCCAAAATAAAAGTTTGTGTTTACATAATATATGTGGGTGCACTGTGTATAATTATTTTGTATATATATAAATACACACACATGCATGTATATTTAAGAAAAAAAATATTTTTTGTATATAAAATATTTGTATTTTTATATAATATAAATTATATATAAACCTATATACAGAATATACATGAAAATATTTATTAAATATATACAAGCATATGTGTGTATTTATATATAAAATAATTATACCCAGTGCACCCGCATATATTATGTAAATATATATATATATATATATAACATAAAAATGGTGGCTGTCATAAACACAATAGATTCATTAATTTATTAACATACATTAAAATTGATTGAGCTAGAAATACAATGAATATGTAATATAGTGCATATGTTTAGACTGACTAACTGACTAACAAGTTTTTGGATATTATATTGCTTTTTTGAAGTGAATATAGCATTACGTGACATTATTTACAAACTGTTTTATTGACTTCTTTCCACGGTTAATACACTGATTGAGTGATTACATGGATTTCAGTAGGTTGTACAGTTTTTTTCAACATACCTTCTGATGTTCATTCATGAATATTTCATGCTGGAACTATTAGTTAAGCAGAAGAGATGATTAAAGAGCACCAAAACGGTATTTATAGTTTTAATTACATAAGAAAATTGACAGAATTTGAAACCTGAGATGTTGTTTCATTTCAGAAGTACCAATGCACAGTTTATAGCGATGTATTGGCTCATGCTACAAAGTTTTGTTCATTCATCAACTGAAAATAGACCGAAAGATTGATTCTTGGGATTTAAGAATTGATATTGGTTCTTCAAAATGGAAATCGATTAAAATTGAGAATTTTTTTTTTCCCATCCCTGGTTGCTAGGTGTTTACTTACTGGCCAAATTGAGCTGTTTCAATGATATTCTAGTCCCTAAGTGGAGAAATGTTTGATGTCCATGTCTAAACTGATTGTTGCTCCTCTTCAGAGCATGTTTTTCAGGCTTTTATGTGGCTATACAATCTCTTCAAAATTCAACAAAAGAATGAAATTACTCTCTCTGTTACTATTTTTTTTTTTGACATTTGAGACACCTTCCTTCCATCACGCCGTGTTTCTGATTACAGACTAGTGTGAATCCCGCATGCTCCACCAAATCCAGTTAGCGGCCCACCACATTCCCCCAGCCCAGTCCCCATTCGCCACCAGCCGCCCTCAGGATTGACTTTCCCCAGGAGCGCTACCTCACGCTGCAGACATTTACAGTTCCCCTGAGCCCCACTGCCCCACACACCTTCTCTCTTCTCCATCTTGATGGAGTGAAAGAGGGTCTGGAATCCACATTGACCCTCACAAAAGGCCAGGGCGACAGTATAAAGATGAAGGAAACTAATAAAAATCAGACAGAAATGTCAAAGGAATATTAAACGTGTCACAGCCGGGCCTCCAAATGGAGTGTGGATGTGAAAGTGAAGAACACTGTCTAGTTGGATGAGCTCTGGTGAGCCTGGTTTCTGAATGGGTTGAATCTCAAAACATGTCCAGATCACATTTGTATGCAAAATGTGTTGCGAACTTTTACCTTACAATTCTGATTTTTTTTTATTACGTGCCGGAAACAAACTTCCATACATTTGAATAATAAAAACAAAATTGAATTACAATTTGCATAAAGCAAGTTAAAATACTTTTATTTTGAAATATTTTCATTACCTTTTCTTTTTTAGGGATATTTTTTCTCTCCGATTGTTCTCATTTGTAATTTATTCTCATGAATGTAATAATAATTTATTATAAAAAATAAAATAACTATTATTATTATTAGGGCTGGCCAACGATTAATCGCGATTAATCATATCCAAAATAAAATTTGTGTTTACATAATATATGTGTGTGTATAATTAATTTGTGTATATATATGTGTGTGTGTGTGTGTGTGTGTGTATATATATATATATATATATATATATATATACACACACACACACTCACATGCATGTATATTTAAGAGAAAAATATTATTTATATATAAAATATTTAAAATTATAAATTATATATAAATCTATATACAGTATATACGTGAAAATATTTCTTAAATATATACAAAAATATGTGTGTATTTATATTCATAAAATAATTATGCACACTACACACACATATATTATGTAAATACAAACTTTTATTTTGGATGCGATTAATCGCGATTAATTGTTTGACAGCCCTAGAATAAATATATACATTTATACATAATTAATATTAAATATAAATATTTTATATATTAATAACACATTTTTCTTAAATATATGTGTGAATTTTTATAAACAAAATAATTATTCACAGTAGCAGACATATATTATGTAAACACGAAATTTTATTTTGTATGCAATTAATCCCGATTAATTGTTTGACAGCCCTAATTATTATTATTATTATTATTATATAAAAATATAAAATACTGTGATTTTTAATAATGAATTTTATTTAAATAAGAAAATCACAAAAATCACAACAATAAATCCTTTACAATTGACCATTTTTTTTTGAATTACTGTAATAAGATTGAGTTTTTTGCTCTCCAATAATGAGAATCGAGAAATTAAATGTCAATTGTGTGCTTAAATGTCATTAATGTTACAATGCAAAACAATTTCTCAGTTGATTTTTTTTTTTTTTTTCATTTTATTTTTATTTTGGGGTGAAATATGACCTAAACCATGTCCTTGACCGATTCCTCGTAAGATTTCACCGTACTAGATCAGGTCCCGGGAGAACTCGGACACCTGTATAGGTCTTCGTCGAATTGTTCTTTCCTTTCGGCACGCTGCCAAGCCTGGAAAAATGAAGTCTTCTAAAGCTCTCTGCTACACAGCGTGCCTTTCTAGCGTCTGATTTGGTAAATAGTTGAATCAGCAGTGTCACTCCGACACAGAAAGGAGCTGTGTTCTCAATTAGCGTCTTTCCGTCGGCCGCCGGAACGGGGCTAAAGATAGGTGCCAGCATGCAGAACCCATTCAGCCTATTGTTAAAAGGAGCGGAATTAAATGTAGTGCATGCTAACCGACTGAATGGGCATATGAGCACATTTGAATTGATAATGTATTTTTCTCTTTCTGCTGGTTTATTAAAATGCATACGTCCTGTTTGGTCAGCACATTGGAAAGGGGCTGCGCTGTAATACTTGAGCCTGTTCTCTCCTCACTCGTCTCATAAGTCTTTCTTTTATTAATGGGTTTCTGACGAGCAGTATATCCTCTCCCAATTATAAAAGACAGATTGGAAAATATATGAATCAATCATATCGATCGGCAGAGTTAAGGCATCCTTTGCGGCTCTGAAATATATAGCCCAGCTTCACGGCAGAAATCTCATCCCGAGGCTCTAATGCGATCGCTCGTCCGGCCCGGCGATGTCACATGCGTGTTTATTTGTGGCGAGTTATATAGTAAACATCGGAGCGCTAGTAAATCGTTTTCAGGTTTCTGAAAACACAGGCTGTTTTTTTAAAAATATGACACAATCGTTCTCAAGGGCAGGAAATCTGATATGGGAGGCTGGTTCGTTGGGCGGTAAATCAATTATTATTCCGTTGCCAAGGAGACTGAAAACGCAAAACTGTCACTCTCCCAAGAGAGAGACTTGTTTTCATTCATCTCCCTTTCTCTCTCCCGCTTTGAGATTAGATTAGAACGTTTGCTGTATTGTCGTGAGGAACGTTCTTAGAATTCTCCCAGAATGCTCTGGGGCGTCTAGAGCAGGATTAGGCCGTAAAGCCTGGGAGTGTCCTGGGCTTTGGTGCATGGTTGAAGTGTGCCCGTTTAGGCCTGACCTTGCGTGGCATCCCCTGGGCCCGGGAATAAAACCGGGAAGGGAAGCACAGAGAGGGGAAAGCTCCTCATTAAATGATTTAAAGCCGCCGTGAGCGGATAACGCATTTTTAACACTCTATGAATTCACACAAATGTGTCGCTCCCTGTCACGTCTGAGAAATTAAGGAAAAATGAAGGTTGCGAAATCTAATCAAGTCTGTACCAGTCCATACATTTGAACAAAAACAAGATTATATATATATATATATATATATATATACAGACTGATCTCATGAAGTAGCGTGTGTATGACACACCAATTCGTATTTGCATTTTTGGCGTGCTATCAAGACGCATAATCGCTTTTCCGCGTGTTTATGAACGCCGTTGACTTAACGTTATATAAATATATGATTTACCTCAACCCCATCCCTAAACTTAACCATCACTGGGGTTAATGGCGTTTATGACTGTTCCCTTACCATCCTAGGGAAAAAAAAGATATGACTTACCTCAACCCTATCCCTAAACTTAACCGTCACTGGGGTTAATGGCGTTTATGACTGGACATTTGACGCGCGTGTACAGACACGCGGAATGACGCGGACGTTAATGGCGTAGACATACACGCATACACGCGGATAGCTCAAAATGCGTAGAGATAACACGCCACTTGACTCGAAAAGTGGCGTGTATGTTTACGCAAAAGTCGTGATGTCATGTATATATATATATATATATATATATATATATATGTATATATATGGTGTGTTATTGAATATCACTGTAGTGATGTCGTCATCGTGATGATTTTTTTAAACATAGCGCAAAGACAGTTCTTGGTTCATGATCAACGCAATGATCAACGGCTATGGGTTATTGTGAGTCATTTAAACAATTTATTGAAAGAACTGGCTCATTAGATTTGTCCATTCATAAGTAATTTTAACTGATTCATTCAGAGAATGAGCTTTTGAGAGTTGTTTCACTTGTTATTTTTTTTTAGTCCTTCATTAAAAAGATTGGCTCATGAAAAATGTTGTTTGTGAATTACACTTGAACTACACTACTAATGACGTGATTCATTAAACTGAGTCAAATGATTTTTAAACGATTTGTTAAAAGAATTGGCTCAAGTTTTTTTTAGTCTTGAATTATTCATTTTAAGGGCTACTTCAGGAATTAGCATTAAGCTTTGTATTAGTAAAAAACCGTAGTATTTTTGAATCACCATGCTTTCCACCCTCATGTCCCCCTGAGACGAGAGATTTATGTATTTTTTTGTTTGGAAAATTGTCATTTTGCGTCATCTGAGGATTTTTTGGCCAGAGGCTAAAGACTATAGTCAGTAGTCGGGTCTGTCCCGCATGTTCTCAACCCGCCCATAGAGGGTGGGATCTCACTCACAGAATGAACACATAGTGTCGGCCATCTTTTTTTGGAAGCTAAGCTAACAGGCTCTCGTTATGTGGAGAAAGCGGAGTAGTAGGGGTTTCCATCCTCTTTTTACCGGACATGTTCGGCCGTCTTGCTCTCTGCAGTCGCCATTCATTGTTTACATGCACACCTTTTGTTTCAATCTAACTGAATTCACTCTGATTGGTGAATCTGAATGTAGTGTTTACATGAGCGCTAAACAAGTGATCGGTTGATGTGTGTTTTAACATTGCTAAGAAAATTCCCGCTCCTCCTTGAGAGATACGAGACCGGTTCCTCATCGGTAATCACGCCACCGTTCTCTCGCGGCCCTCACTCCTGTTCGCCACAGTAAACATGATGAATGGCGACTGTTGAGCGCAAAAGCCGAATCCCGGACATTTTGGGTAATCTCAAAACATATTTTCGGGCAGACTCATCACGGAGACTCACTAGTAGCCTAGACTTGTTGTTTAACTACTGCGCTCTGTTACCGGTAGGCGTGGCCTCCTAGGGCAGAGAAGGAAGTGCATTCTGGGAGTTGTTGTCTTTCATCTACATAAGCCAAAAATACATTTTCTGGCTTTTCTCAGACTAGAAAGCTCCAAGTTTTAATATAATTTCACATTTCTTCTACATAAATGACCCATTTTAAATACACATTCATCTTTCCAGGGGTGAAGTATCCCTTTAAAGAATCCGCTCATTAGAGTCATCCATTTTGAACGATTCAGTAAGAAAATTGGCACGTTCTAATTTTCTGTTTAAAAATCTTTTTGATCGATTCGTTAAAAGAATTGGCTCCTAAGACTTTTTTTATTGAAAGACATTAGTTTATTTGCGAATTGAGCAACACTAGTAATGATAGGATTTGCTAAACCGACATCAATAAACAATTTGTTAAACGAGTTGGCTCATAAGATTTATTCGAGGCTTTTGAATGAAACATTAAACGAATCGGCTTGTAAATCTGATTAAAGATTTGGCTCATTAGATTCGTGATTCATTTAAAGCATCAGTTCATACGAATTCCTCTTTTGTGCGCGCTTCTGAATAACACATTAAAAGAATTGGCTCATAAGATTTAGTTCGTTTGTGAAATGAACTAGTACCTCTTGCAAGGATGTTGTCTAACTAGTCTGTTCTCACATTCAATTGATGACTGGTACTACTTCAGAAAACACTCTCTCCACAAATAATAGATATTAGTCAGATATTCAGCGTGGACGAGTCGACGGCGGGATTCAATATCTCCCCATCAAACCTGTTCTTCATGCAGCCGTTGTCTTGCACCGGTCACATGACTGATAGGATCAGTGCATTTGCAGTCAGGTCACTGCATGTGTTTAACACATTGATAGCCCCGTGCTGAATGATAGATAAGACACCGGGAGCGGGTGGGGGGCTGGGTGCGCTTCAAAATGGGGGTCGGGGGTGCTTGGGTTGATTCCAAGGAAATTCACAAGCCCCCCTGCGGCTCCGATTTCTTCTTTACCTCTGTCGCTATCAATTTGTCCCAATGCCTAGCCTAGATGGGCCGCCCAAACGAGATCATCTCTCCCTGGGTGGGGAGGTGAAGAAAGATGGATGGAGGGGGAGGGCGGCTTCAGGCCTGCATGCCTTTGAGGCAACCCGTGGTGGTCCCACTTCTTATTGTACTTCTGTTTTTGTGGTCTGCTGCATGTGTGTGTGTGTTTGTCCATGTGCATCTTGTGTCATGCACATGGAGGGGGTCGGATGCAATTAATGAGCTTAAAAACTCCCCAGCCGTCACTGTCTGTCCTGAAGGGTTAATGCTCCAGTGAGCACTTCCCTCAGGTCGTGCGATCCGAGACGGGCAGACAGGATGGCTAGCCGCAGACACTAGAGTCCTGTTGTGCCTCTCTGTCCTGTTCATCTATTGTGGAGGACCACAGGACAATGGCTTCATTACTGCCGGCCGTTCTCTGGTGTTGCGGGCTAATATGTACTACAGCCGAGCACGCGTGTGCGGCCCGGGCCGCTAAATAGCTACCAGAACTGTCTCTAATGACACTCTGAAAGAAGTGGGTCAGGCGAGAGGAGGTAAACTCCTCCCGCGGTTTGTTCCTTTTTTCCCTCCAGTAGGACATTTCATCCCCAAAAAATGGGGTTTATCCCACGTGTAGCCCAGGGCTTTGATAGATAAACACAAAGGCTTTACTGAGAAGTGCAGTGGTGGTGCCAGAGTACAGGATTCAGATTGGAATAACATGTTACTTGGATTTAAACAATGGTAGTTGAATGATTATTTTCATGCACCATCGCATTTACGTGGTGTGCCGAGGTACTTAAAAAAAAATCCATGGTATATATCAAAAATAAAATGTAATCATCAAATAATCTAGTTTTCAGGTATCAGTATATACACACAAAAAAATTCTGCCTTAGATTAAGTATAATTAACTGGGATATCTAGCTCATTTCAACTTAAAAACGTCATAATAATTTATGGTTCAATAAATGCATAAATGCACCGCTGATTCAATCCAACAGTTTGAGAGTTTGTGAGTCTTTTTGAAGTTTTCAGTAAAACAATAGGCTCTTGCACTGTTTTTACTCGATAAAGTGAAATTTGAGCTATGTACAGTGTTAAATGCAGTGTAAAGTTTACGTTGTGTTTTAAGAAATATTATCGTTTTACTGAACTTGATTAAAATAAGTTCAGAGTAGGGCTGTGAAACGATTAATCGCGTTTGCACAATATATGTGTGTGTGGTGTGTATAATTATTTTGTTGATATAAATACACACACATGCATGTATATTTTTAAGAAATACTTTACATATATTTATACAAAATTAATACTATACATAAATATAAATATTTTTTATATTAATATGTGTAAATGCATATGTGTGTATTTATATATTCAAAATAATTATACACACTACACAAACATATATTATGTAAACACAAACTTTTATTTTGGATGCGATTAATCGCGATTAATCGTTTCACAGCCCTAGTTCAGAGTACTCTGTTGTTGTTTTTTATAAACTTAAATTAATTGATGCAATCGGTTTCCTCGTATGAAATTAGTTAGCTTAGCTTGTTGGGTTTTACAGTGATACCATTTGTTCAGTTGTAAACAAATACTATATGTTTGTTTTTGCGCGCAGTCAGCGAAATTGTTTATACATGTTATGGTTTTATTGTCATACAATTATTTATGAAAAATAGTTTATTTGAAGAGTTCAGACGCAAAAGCCTCTAAATGCCATTTGAAATTTTCTTCTTTAATGATGATTTTTATCAAACTTGTATATTTAAGTTCAGTAATTTCACTTACATAACAATTAATAGGTAATCATCATTGCCATTTAAGTGAAATCACTGAACTTAAATATACAAGCTTGATAAAAATGATCATTCTAGAAGAAAATTTCAAATGGCACTTTGAGGCTTTTGCATCTGAACTCTTCATTTATTGTCTGGACTTTAGTAGCGTGACGATTATAATTATTCATTCAGTGAATGATTTGTCAGACTGATTCAAACCAATAGTTGTGAGTCAACGAGTCTTTTGAATGATTCATTAAAATAATTGTCACTCTTAAGATTTCTTAATCGACCTTCATTTGTGATTCAAGTTAAGATTTTTTCAAGTTTAGATATGTTTCGATTTTTTTGAATACATGATTTATTATTGTGACGCAAGTTGATATTAGTCAAGCTATGCATAAAATCACGGTAGAACGACCAATTACTGTTGTAGTTTTGGTTGGTGAATGAATCTTATGAAACAAAGAGCTTCGAACACGACGGGAAAACACGAAAACTCAAGCCGTCATCAAAGAGCAATCTGAGGTATCTCTTTTTATAATTGGTACAGACATTCAGGGATTAAGGGAACATGTGTTTGGGAAGTGCTGAATGAGTAGTGTGTAAGTGAAGTGTTATATAGCTCCAGGGCCACTGGTCACTCCCCAAAATAGACCTCATGTCGAGGGAGCACCTGTTCGGTGGAAATATGAGCGTGGTGAGATTGCAACTCCAAGTGACTCAAGTGCTAATAATCAACAATCACACTTCCGTCGCTATAATAACAGTTATTAACAGGGCCGACGGCCTCTAATGTTTGGATGAGTAAGTGAGAGTTGCGTGTAAGGGTTTGCCCTTGGACTAAGAGAGAGTTGATGAGATTTTTATTTGTATAAATGAATGTCAAACGGTAGCATTTGCTAACGGTGAAAGGACTCTCTCACAGATCTGATGTTGTTGTTCACTTGGAGCTTTAGAGCGAGTTTTCTTTGAAAAAGAGGCCCGTCGTCAGTCTCTGTTTCTCCCTCTTTCATGTAAAACCTTTCTGCCGGTCAGTCAGGCTTTTGTGTCAGTATAATGTTGAAGTCAAAGACTCGCGGAAAAGCTAAACGCGTTGACCTTTTAATCTGACAGGAAGGATGGCACCCGCGCACACACTTTCTCTCACATTCGCAGATGGACGCCGTCTTTTTGCATGAAATTTCCACAGATTTCTTGTACACTGGAGAGACTGTATAATACCTGTTTCCCATTACCCAGCATCCAAACTGAGATGCAAATATAATACTTATATTATTACAATATATATTATAATACTAATAGCTTATGTGCACCAAAGCACCTCTTCAGATCTCCTGGCTAAAAAGCTACTAAAATCAATATTTGTGTACTTCAGTATAAGTGTAGCAGTAAGGCAGTGCTGTAATGTGCCAGGCGGAACTGTTGTATTTTAAGTGTGTAATTAGGAGCTGTGGATCCCTGATGTGACTCGGCCATTATCACCTTTAGCTAACAGTGGTGTTCTTTACTAGCACTGGGCGGGATGGGACAGGCGGAGGAGGTGTTATACTCCTCCCAAACTTTTGGATTAAATTCCTTTTTTCCCCTGTCAATGATAATGGTGGTTGTTTTGTGCAAATGTTTGCAGATTAGACGCGTGTAATGAAATAATGAAAAAATGTAATTTTATTAGGGCTGTCAAAACGATTAATTGCGATTGTGTTTAAATAATATATGTGGGTGCACTGTGTATAATTATTATATATATATATAAATACACACATGCTTGTATATATTTAGGAAATATTTTCATCTATATTCTGTATATAGATATAATTTATATTATATATAAATGTAAATATTTTATATATAAATAATATTTTTTTCTTAAATATACATACATGTGTGTTTTTTATATATATACAAAATAGTTATACACAGTGCCCCCACATATATTATGTAAACACAAACTTTTATTTTGGATGCGATTAATCGCGATTAATCGTTTTGACAGCCCTAAATTTTATTGTTATTAATATACTGAATATTTATTTATATAATTTGAATATTTTAGTTATACTTTTGTAATTTTTAGTAATTTTAGTGCTGATTTTATTTCAGTTATTTGTAGAGCTGTCAAACGATTAATCGCGATTAATCGACTCCAAAATAAAAGTTTGTGTTTACATAAAATATGTGGGTGCACTGTGTATAATTATTTTGTATATATAAAAAATACACACACATGCATGTATGTTTAAGAAAAAAATATTATTTATATTTAAAATATGCATGTTTATATATAATATAAATTATATATAAATCTATATACATGAAAATATTTCTTAAATATATACAAGCATGTGCACGTATATATATATATATATATATATATATATAATAATTATACACAGTGCACCCACATATATTATGTAAACACAAACTTTTATTTTGGATGCGATTAATCGCGATTAATCATTTGACAGCCCTAATTATTTGAAAAGACAACATTTAAAAGACATTGTAATTTAACATTTTGCATTTGATTTGATAAATATAATGATAATGAATACAAGTTTGAGATCTCGCACACCACCGAAGCATTTTATAAAAGTAAAATTCTGACATGAAACGGAAGTCGTGATATTCTTTACTTCCTTCTCATGACACATGAAATGGCTTCTTGATCAAGAAAAGATGTAGGGTAGTAAACACGTCATCTGACAAGTAGGGATGGGCAACGATTAATCGCGATTAATCGCATCCAAAATAAAAGTTTGTGTTTACATAATATATGTGTGTGTAGTGTGTATAATTATTTTGTATATATAAATACACACACATGCATGTATATATTTAAGAAAAATGTGTTATTAATATATCAAATATGTATATTTATATATAATATTAATTGTGAATAAATATGTATAAAATATATACATGCACATATTTTTTAAATATATATATATATATGCATGTGTGTGTATTTATATATACAAATTAATTATACACACTACACACACATATATTATGTAAACACAAACTTTTATTTTGGATGCGATTAATCGCGATTAATCATTGCCCATCCCTACTGGCAAGAGATGTCTCTGCGAGAGGGAAGGGACTATAGTTTAATTTAAGATTAGGAACTAGTAATGGAAATAATGATGTGCAGAGATTAATTATATCATGCTATATTCCATTAAAAAACAAATATTGTCCATTTTGATTTCTTGGTGACTTTAAAGGCCCACTGAACAGCAGCATTATTATTCGTCCCATTGGAAAGCATTATTTACACTGTCTGAATTGTTCCCCATCCCAACTATATTGCACTATGCCATTCACCATGTCAGAATCTATTTATAATGTAGGGGGCGGGACACTTTAGATTCTAGAGAACATTTAATTGGACAGAAAATCTGATGAGAAGCAAAGTGATGTCATCAAAAGCATTGTGAAGTGAGACACTGTTGTTCAATTTTAATTTCATGGGGGCTTTTAAGCAAACTGTTGACAAATGGTCTGTTTATACCAAGCACACAGCAGATCGTTTTGTTCATGCCCTGTGCGCACAGATCCAAACATTTGAGGCAGATATTCAGGTTTGGTGCAAAAGGGTGGTTGCCAGTACTCACTTTCTCTCTTCTTTTCCTTTTTCAGCCGCTTGTGGACTTTAATGGACTTGAGCTTTGGGAAGTTTGTTGACTAAACGTGTTTGGGGTCGAAACGGGCCGGAGCGCGGAGCTCTTTCAGCCGGATGTCAGTCAAGTGTCTGAACCGTGCAGTGATAGAAAGTGTGTGTCAATATTAAGCTTTGACTCGCTCACAGATTGACCGAGAGCGAGTGAACTCACACAGACGAGCCAGCTTGCTTTTTGTTCAAACAAGTGAGTCATCCGCAAACGAGTCTAGCGCTTTTCTCAGAGTCTTAACACCTCTGTCGACAGCTCCGCCGCACTAAACGACATAAACCGTGGTTTACTCTCCGGCCTGTTTCTTAATCCTTCCTGTCAATCCTTCAAAGATGTCGCCGAGATCCCGGGCACAGCAGCCTGCCCTGCAGAGAAAGGTCTGAATTAGATCACAAAGGTTCCAGATGGCTCAAATTTAATTATTTAGCACACTGAAAAACCAATTCGGGTCAGCCACGAATATATAGGATGCCTTGAAATGGCTTCTATATCGGTGTCCGCTTTTATTAGGGCTGGGAGGTAGTAAAAAGTGTAAGCGGGCCGCATTGTGAACGCTCGCTCCGAGGGGTTACTGTGGGTTGCAGAGATGGAGACCCTTAACAATGGGGCCAATCATTTTCTCCGCCCGCTTCCATGTCTGCTCGTCAAAGCAACATAAACAAAAGCCAACGACACTTAGGTGCCAATTCCATTGTGGCAGAAATGAAAAACGGCTGGTGTGCGTTTCCTTTTTTTTTCTTTTAAAGGCATAGCTGAGCGTAAAGCTCAAGAAGAGCTCTGGAAACAAAAGAATACTGTGTACAATTGATGGAGGACTCACTAAGTGCTTTGTTGCCATCACATTGAGTTCTTCACAGATTGTTTTAAGGGTTTCAGGAAGTCTGGAATTCTGTCGCTCCATTAGGTGTTGAAAATCTGTGTTTTTCTGATAAGGGTTTAGGCGAGAGGTGTTGGTTAAAGGAGTAGTTTACTTTTTAAAAAAACTTGCTGATAATTTACTCACCCCCATGTCATCCAAGATGTCCACGTCTTTCTTTCTTCAGTCGAAAAGAAATTAAGGTTTTTGATGAAAACATTCCAGCATTTTTCTCCATATAATGGACTTCAATGGGAACCAAACTGTTCAAGGTCCAAAAGACAGTTTCAGTGCAAACTGTTCAAAGGGCTTTAAACGATTCCAGACGATGAATAAGGGTCTTATCAAGTGAAACGATCGCTCATTTAAAAAAAAAAAATAACAAAGTTTACGTTTTATAAGCTCATATGTTCGCCTTTCTCTGTTCTGTGATGAGCGTTCGTGACTCTCCTGTTTGAACTCGTTTATCAAAATGAACGAATCTTTTTTCGTGTTGTTTGGTTCATTCAACGAATGAAATGAACGAGTTGACTTGGGAAAAGATTCGTTCTTTTCGATGAAAGATTTTAAATAGGAGAGTCACAAACGCACATCACAGTACAAAGCAAGGCGACCATTTGAGCTAATAAAACTTAAACTTTGTTGTTATTTTTTTAAATGAGCGATCGTTTCACTTGATAAGACCCTTATTCATCTTCTGGAATCGTTTAAAGCCCTTTGAACAGTTTGCAGTTTGCACTGAAACTGTCTTTTGGACCGTTTGGTTCCCATTGAAGTCCATTATATGGAGAAAATCCTGGAATGTTTTCATCAAAAACCTTAATTTCTTTTTGACTGAAGACAGAAAGACATGGACATCTTGGATGACATGGGGGTGAGTAAATTATCAGCAAAAGTTTTTTTAAAAAGTGAACTACTCCTTTAAGTCCCAGAAGGTTTCAACTTTAAGACTCTTTTTAAGAAGCATGTGATGCTCTTTCTGGTCAGCTAAGAGGAGAAACCGCAGCGACTGGTATATTGTTTAGCTTTAAAGTGCGTGGAATGCCCGTCGAGTAATTTTATATGTCTGTCTTGAGCCTACAGAGAGAGGAAGACAGCCACCTGGACAGCTTCAGTGTCTCGCTAATGCTTTTTGTCAGCGTTTTGGGTTTCAAGGCCAGGCTAAGCACAATAAACAGGAAAAATGTGTATTTTAGTCAATGCATAATTGTTTTTTGTTCTGAGATGCGAGGCCTAAATGGCGATTTACATGTCTTTTGATTAGCTTATCGTGCCCAGTGATAAATCAAGCCGGGAATCTCCCATTACGTTGATCGATCTGCTGTTTATGACTCGTGCTAAAGGGCTTTTTCGCCAAAGCATGAGGAAGAGCAATGAAAAATTTCGAATAGATAAGCTAATGCAGCTTAAATTAATCGCAGCATCATTATTCAAATCTGTCCGAGCATAAGAAGCAGCTAGCCGACATGATACGGCTCTCGTCTGCGTCTTGTTAACCCGAAGGGCACTTCAGCATAGCAAGTGAGCTATTAATTGTGTTTGCTCTCAAACATGGCGACATGATTATTGTTTGTCCTTCCTCATTCCAAACACAGTTTCAACACGTAATGAGGAGGACTCGCTGTTGACTTAATGACGTGTGCAAGACGGCATCTTATCCCTCGGATGAACACGGTCAACAGAAACAAGAACCCAAATCTTGAAAAAATGTGCTAGTGGTGACACATTTGGCTGTGATCATCTTGTAATAATGGTATCATGTATTTAACCATTTGTCATTACGTTTACAGTGTGATCACACATCTTTTTATTACCAGCCACATGATTTGAATGAGTCGTAGGAAATGTAATGAAATTTTAAACTCAAGGTTAGGGTTTGTTTTAAAGGGATACTCCACTTTTTTTTGGAAATAGGCTCATTTTACAACTCCCTCAGAGTTAAACAGTTTTATCGTTTTCAAATCCATTCAGCCGATTTTCTGATTATTTAGAAGAATATTAGTAACAAGATAGTTTCTGGTCTCATTGACTTCCATAGTATATATTTTTTCCTACTTTGGAAGTCAATGAGACCAGAAACTGTCTGGTTACTGATATTCTTCTAAATATCAGAAAAATCGTCTGATTGTATTTGAAAATGGTGAAACTCAACTATTTAACTCTGGGGGAGTGGTAAAATGAGCCTATTTCCAAAAAAAAAGTGGAGTATCCCTTTAACAAGTGCGAGTGATGTATCAAGTGTTACCTATTTGTCATGATCACGTTATGTGATTTGCTTACGGGAATCAATGATTTTATACTTCAGACAAGCGCCCCCTAACATTTTAGCTAGCCTTTATCGTCCACGAGGCAAAAATCATAAACAAACTGCTTAATTTGCATGTGCTTAATGTGCTGAAGTTTAATAATCGCGAGTTGTTTTCACTGTAAAAAAAATATTTTCAAGATTTGTTTTCACAACATTTTTTTCTTTTGTCAAATCAACTTAAATAATTTATTTAGTTGAGATAACTTATTATTTCGAGTTTCTGATGATTAAATTAGTCTCCTACATTGTATTAACTCACTTTTTCCAGTTCAATCAACTTTAAAATTTTAAGGCAAACAGCTTACTTTCTTTTTTAAGTTAAACCAACAATATTTTTAAACTAATAAACACTGCTTTTGACCTCATCGTGACTCGAAGCCTCTTTACCAGAAGTTAATCATCACGAAAAAATGAATGAAATGGAATGAGAAATGTTTGTATACGCAAACCCCCTTTTGTAATAATTATTTCGGACAACAATTCCTTCCTCATATAACCTGTCGAAAAATAGTTCACTCGCACTGACACTCGCCACTAACTGTGTCCAAACGGGAACGGCTAGAATAGCATTACCTCTGCCGAACTAAATCACTACTGCATTAATGTCAATTTCCTTTTTAAATTTCCTGTGTTTCAGACTTCACTGTGGATTTGCATCGTCATCCATCAGCGTTTGGTTTTAAAAATTCATACATTTCTTCTCGCCCTGATGCTTGTTGTTGTTGTTTTTTCCCCCTGACAAAGCAAAGCGGTAATTGACTTCCTTTTGTGAATGAAGTATCTCTCGGATGAGTCTCAGGCCTGAATATCACCTTTTATATTTCAAAGTTGGATGTTTTTTTAAGCTAACACAACTCCAAACACATCACTGACAATGTGCTGATGCATACAAAGCATGCGTTCGTGTGCAAAAGCATGGCACAATTTCCTGTGTGATTAATTGTTGGCTTAAGTGCAGTTTCATGTTGGCTTTGCCTCTGTCTGGATCTGGGCTGGAGAGGTTAATAAGCTCACGCTGGAATTCGAAGAGTCTCCGAGGGGTCGTTGGCAAATTTGGCTTGTGTTTTTCTTTCTTCCTTTTTTCTCTTTGGAATGCCCACATAACAGCTCAGATCGGGGTGAGTGGGGGTAAGCTGTGCCACTTTCTTGAAGTTGTCCTCTAGGCAAGGAGAAATGAGATGGGTGAAATTAATATCACTAATTATATTTCAGTATGCTGGGTTTCAAATTAAATTTAAAGGAAGCATCTGAAGACCATATAAATATGATTTATGACTATTAATATTTCAAAATAAAACTATTAATATACATGAGAAACATTTACTAATGCATGTTCATAAACCAGCCAGAATATTTGAAGGTGGTTAAACCATTTTCATTATAGTTTTTCTTATTCATATTAATTTTATCACACTTTACATTGCTATTATTTGGGGAAAATGGTTTATTTAACCCCTAATCATGGCTGATATTTAGCCAAAAAATATTTATATGGTTTCATGCATGTCAGCTTGTGTGCTATATATATTTTTTGGATGTTTTTTTTTTTTTGTTACTTATATATATATATATATATATATATATATATATATATATAAAGTAACCAAAGTAACCAAGTACCAAAAAAGTAACCAAAAAATCATTGAAAAAAATATATATCAAGCTGACATCCATGAAACCATATAAACATTTTTTGCTTATATATATATATATATATATATATATATATATATATATATATATATATTAGGGCTGTCATTAGGGCTGTCTTGTGATTAATCATGATTAATCACATCCAAAATAAAAGTTTATGTTTACATAATATATATGGGTTCATTATGTATAATTATTTTATATATATATAAATACACACACAAGCTTTTATATATTTAAGAAATATTTTCAATTTATATATAATTTATATTTAAATATACATGCATGTGTGTATATATATATATATATATATATATATTAAACTCATTTTACCTTCCTTTTTACTTGTTTAAGAAAAAACGATTTCTTCATCTCAATCCCAGTCAGCTGCTTGTGATCTTGTCGCTCTCTCTCTCTCTCTCTCTCTCTCTCTCTCTCTCTCTCTCTCTCTCTCTCTCTCTCTCTCTCTCTCTCTCTCTCTCTCTCTCCTGTTTGCTGACGTCCCTTTGGCCCGGCTCCAGCACCTGAGCAGCAGGTCTGCAGTGATCAGAGGAGCCTGACTGGTCTCTGGCCCGTGACAAGCATGTGAGAGAAGTAACATTCCTGTCTACACTCGTTCTGCTCAGTGTGACAGCCCATGAGATGCCTGAACCCAAATCCCAAATCCCTGTTTCTGCTGCCAGCACGCCTCACCTGTGCTCCTGCTGGGATTTACAGAATCACAGCGTTTCAGATGCTGCTTCTGCCTTTTGTTTTTAATTCATCCATTTGTTTTCGTTGTTGCTTTTTGTAGAGATAATTGGGAAGGAGCGAGAAGAACGTAGGGTCCAGAATGAAACGTCTGCCACAGGCGGCATTGAGTGAATTTGTGAAGATCATTTGCGTGAAATATTTCTTATAGGCTATTAGACAGATAAATTATTTTTATTAAGAAAAATATTTTCCTTATCAATGCAATTTGTAATTTTTAGAGCTGTCGAACGATTAATCGCGATTAATCGCATCCAAAATAAAAGTTTGTGTCTACATAATATATGTGGGTGCACTGTGAATAATTTGTTCATATATAAAGACACACACATGCATGTATATTTAAGAAGAAAAAAAATATATATAAAATATTTATATTTAAATATAATATAAATTATATATAAACCTATATACAGTATATACATCAAAATATTGCTTAAATATATACAAGCAAGAGTGTGTGTATATATATATATATATATATATATATTTACATATATATAAAATAATTATACACAGTGCACCCACATACAGTGCAAACACAAACTTTTATTTTGGATGCGATTAATCGTGATTTATCATTTGACAGCTCTAGTATTTTTTTTAATATGAATGTATATATATATATATATATATATATATATATATATATATATATATAGATGTATAGATATATATACTGTATATAGATACATATTTATATATACAAAATAATTATACACAGTGCACCCCCATATATAGAATGTAAACACAAAC
The DNA here is from genome assembly GCA_038021265.1 of Cyprinella venusta. Classification (NCBI taxonomy): domain Eukaryota; kingdom Metazoa; phylum Chordata; class Actinopteri; order Cypriniformes; family Leuciscidae; genus Cyprinella; species Cyprinella venusta. The sequence goes on along the minus strand of CM075872.1, from coordinate 5,095,337 downwards.
TTTTATTTTGGATGCGATTAATCATTTGACAGCCCAAATATATATATATTTATATATATATATATATATATATATATATATACCCCCATATACTAGCGTATACGCTAAACAGTTTTTAGACATAAAACTCTTTACATTCGATCATCATGAAAACAAATCTTAGAGAACGGTCGACTAGGTACCAATGTGTAATTAGACCAATGTGTGATAAAGGTTCATTTTGTGCGGAGTTCTCTTTTAAATGGATACAGGTGTTACTCTCCTATTTCAAATGAAGTGCATGTTTGCTTAGTTTTTATTTTTTGCTTCAATTATGGTTCATCATTTGATAAAGTTTACAAATGAGTAAACCACTTAAAGCTGCATCGATCCTACTGCGTTTTCCTCAAATTGTGGGTGTGAGTTGGTGTTTTTTAGGTGAGTGGGCTGTAATTTACACCGTACGGATATCCGAAACCAACAGTGAATGGTAATTGAACGGTTGTTCCTGTTCAAAACATTCCAGCGTTGGTGAGCTTGTAATTTGGGCATTATAAAGCGGCTGGTATACATGACTGAATCTGAGTAATTGCTGTTTGAGTGAAACTAGGCTCTGGCGGAGGGTGAAGGGCGTCGGAGGACGAGCAGTCGCACCAGCACAGGACTTAGTTTCCCACACCACAGCTTTCTGCACCCATAATGCCTTTCTGCAAGCCCTGGATCATGTGACCTTTAAAACCAAACCATGCGCAGACACCCGTGACACTAGAACTCCGAGGTCAGGCCGGGTCAAAGGTCACGGAATGCGGTAGAAAGTGCCCGCAGCTGTAGAGGAAGAGGGTGTTGATGGTTTAGTTGGTCGTATTTGTTGGGACAGAGTGAGACAAAGCAGGTGTTGATGGCGTAAACTCGTCTCCGCTCACGGGATAAGGACTCTAATTGGATGACGGGCCCTTTGTTCAGTTCCTAGGGTGCAACGCTTTTGTCTCCTTCACTCTCCTAAGAGGATGAATTTGTAGCTTGAGGATTTTGACCTCATTTTCTGAGACAGTGGAGGGCTTTTTTTCATTACTGGGTGCTCATGTAAAATAGATCTGGCTCGCTGCAGTATCAGAACCTCTTCAAAGGCTTGAATGAACCCGAAGAGGTTGAAGATGGGGCAGATGTAATGTAAAAGCAACTGTATAATGTCCCATCGTGCCTCTTTTGACACGGGAGGGAAAAATAGATCTCATTTACGTCCGTAATCCCTTTCAAGAGTCGCCAAGGGCAGTCAGAACGACAGTTCACTGAGGCAGTGTTTAGTTGAGGTGGAAGAGCTTAAAGTTAAAATGCTTTCCTTTATCACAATTAAGGAATAATACCCCCAAAAATGTAACCCCAAATCGTATTTCTTTATTCCAATAAACTCAATAGAAATTTTGAATGTCTCAGGATACCAAAAAACATTGATGTGAATCATATCTGAGAATCAGACTCATGAAAGTAGTTTGCTATGTGATTCTGAATTTAGCGAATCTTTTCAGTGAATCATTTTTCGATTCACTAAACAATCCGATCTATTTGAGTTCAACTCTGAAAGTCACTTCATGATCATCCTGATTATCAGCAAAAATGTTGGTCTGTCGTCACACCAATGTAATAGTGCATAGAGCCAGACCAATTTATCGGCAGACCGATATTATCGGCCGATATTAGGCATTTTCCAAACAATCGGTATCGGCGGTTATAATGGCCGATAAATGAGTATTTCAAAAATAAAATAAAAACAGACGAAACACGCTTAAACCATGTCATGTTGGAGTGTTGGAGTTGTATAGTTTGTCCACCAGAGGGCACTCTACACCGTCCCTGTTGGCAACACTCGTTTATAATGCGCAACGCATTCTAGCTAACCACAAAGCTAGCTAATGCCACTATCACCAGTGGAATTTAATGAGCTTTGTTAATTAATTGATGAGCTTTGGTTCCTCCTCTGTTCTGTTGCGACAATAAAAGAAACAAGTTTCTTTTTAAAATGCATTATCATATTATTTTAATTAAAACTCATACATGACTACAAATAAATAATGTTAGGGAAATCTGTTAATGTTTTGTTGTGCGTTCCTGAAAAAAATAAAATAAAAAATATCGGCCGATATATCGGAATATCGGATTTTAAAACCAACAAATATTTGTATCGGTATCGGCCTTCATTATCCTTTATCGGTCGGGCTGTAGTGCATGAGACGAGTTGAATGAACCACTTTTATGGTGCTTTGGTTTTCTTTATGAACTTCGAACGCTTCACTCCTAATTCGAAGTTGCATTATTTTAAGTCGTTGCAATTCAGTATGCTGATGCCAGAAATTTAGCTTGCATCATACTTTATTGATTTATTTACTTATTTGTTTTCACTAATATAATTGTTTTTGTTGTTTTAAAATATTCTAATTATTATCATTACATTAAATAAATTTCAAGTGGATTTACCATTAGAGCCAGACCGATATATCGGCCGGCCGATATTATCGGCCGATATTAGGCATTTTCCAAAATATCGGTATCGGCAGTTATAATGGCCGATAAATGAATATTTAAAAAATAAAATAAAAACGGACGAAACACACTTCAATCATCTCTTCTTGGCCTGTTATATTGAAAATGTATGTTTAACAATTTGCAGTATGATGTTATCTATTGCTAAATTATGGCTCATCATAGACTAGCTAACCACAAAGCTAGCTAATGCCACAATTATCAGTGGAAGACCGGTAACATTAACATTAATGAGCTTGGAAACCACAATGAACTTTTTCTGGCTAAATAAAGTAATAATTACTGTATTTATAACTAGCATATCTCTAGTTACAGTCCCTGCATTTTAAAATGCAAGTTATACTTGCGAGGAGTGAACATTTAGATATAGAAAAAAGTATCAAACTTATCTTGTGCAGAAAAGTTAGCTTTTCTTTTAAACGTGTGTGAAATCCAACAATATTTAATAAAAAAAAAAATATCGGCCGATATATCGGAATATCGGATTTTAAAACCCAAAAATGTTTGCATCGGTATCGGCCTTCAAAATCCTTTATCGGTCGGGCTCTATTTACCATTATTATTAATGTATACAGTATTTATAGTGATTATTTTTAATGATTTAACTAATAAATGTCTGTATACAAGTAACTTTTTTTCATTTATTAATTCATTAAGACTTAATGAATAATATCAAAAACATTATTGTTATTATTAATGTGCTGTTGTTCCGGTATATAAAGCGAGGCTTGAGAAAGTAGAGTTGCTTTTTGCTTGGTTTTAATGTCTGTAAGCCCCTGAAGGTGAAGCAGTGTTTGTCTTTGTATCGTAAATTCTGCTGAAAATGTCTTTTAATGCGCCTCAGAGGTGTAGTATTTGCACAGATGAGGAGTTTATATTCTAACGTCGTGTCTTTGGATTCTTTCTCTGTTACTATTATAATATTCCATGTCCAAAAGAAAACAAAGTAACATTAAACTGGGATGTCTGGTACTTTCGCTTAGTAGAAGAATAACATGACATTGTGCTTTGAATCTTTCAGTCGAGCCAGTAAAAACAGAAACCCTTCTGTGGATTTGGTCAAATCCAATTTTAAATAAGACCACATGTTAACAGCTCACGCCATTATCAACAAGCTGATGTTTACCTGCTTTTTCCAGCTTGCTTATTTGTTCACTGGTCAGTTAGTGTTGTTGTTTATAGAGTGTGTATGTGTTTGAGAGGATAAATCCATAGTTGGGATTGTCACATTGTTCTGTTGTCATTACAATTGTAGTGATTGTGTTTTCAGAACGCCTGCGATCCATTACTCCGCTCGTGTCTCTCTCTTTTCCTTGTCTTCTCACTGTTTGATGTGAGTGGTAAATGAAGCTCTGGCTCCTCCTCGGATGTCAGTGGTGTTAGTCTCTCACACCCTCCACGTGTCTGTTTCGTTCAGACACACGTTTGTTGTCTTTTAAATATTAGAAGTCGTTTTTCTCTCTCTGTTCAATGGCTTTTTCAGTTTTAAAGCTAATATTCTGCATAGGCTGAAAGCTGTGTGCTGCAGACTGAATAGTGAAGATTATCACATCTCAGAGATTCTGTTTGATCTTTTAATAAATGATTTTATTCTTCTGAGGTATATCTCCTACTGTGAGCTTTGGAATACTCCTCGCTGAAACTCCTGCTGAAAACGGTCTAGACATGTTTTTGTTTAATTATTATTTTAAAAAAGATTTTAAAGACTTATTGTGCTATATAAATAAATTGTACTTGTTTACTTATTATACATTTTTAGGTATTATTTTTTTTAAACTATTAACTATTTGAACATTTTCTGCGATGTTGGTTACTGATTTTCATCCATCACCCCCTCTCTCTCTGTTCATCCATCATCATCCATCTCTCTCTCTAATTCTCTCTCTCTCTCCACCCATCCATCCATCCATCCAGAATTATCTATTTGAACATTTCCCTGATATTGGTTTTTGATTTTTATCCATATTTCCATCCATTACCCCCCTCTGTCTATCCACTTATCCATCCATCACTCTCTCTTTCTGTCCATCCATCCATCCATCCAAAACGCCCGTCCATCCATCCATCCACTCACCCATCCATCCACTCACCCATCCATCCATCCATCCATCCATCCATCCATCCATCCATACATCCATTCATTCATCCATCCACCCGCCTGCCCATCCATCCACCCATCCATCCATCACCTCCCTCTCTGTCCATCCATTTATCCATCCATCACTCTCTCTGTCCATCCATGCATCCATCCATCCATGCATCCATCCATCCAAAGCACCCATCCATCCATCCACCCACCCATTCGCCCTCACACCCACCAAGCCATCCATCCATCCATCCATCCATCCATCCATACATCCATTCATTCATCCATCCACCCGCCTGCCCATCCATCCACCCATCCATCCATCACCTCCCTCTCTGTCCATCCATTTATCCATCCATCACTCTCTCTGTCCATCCATGCATCCATCCATCCATGCATCCATCCATCCAAAGCACCCATCCATCCATCCACCCACCCATTCGCCCTCACACCCACCAAGCCATCCATCCATCCATCCATCCATCCATCCATCCATCCATCCATCCATCCATCCATCCATCCATCCATCCATCCATCCATCCATCCATCCGCCCATCCATCACCCCCCTCTTTTCCCATCCATTTATCCATCCATCACTCTCTCTGTCCATCCATCCATCCAGGCATCCATCCATCCAAAACACCCATCCATCCATCCATCCATCCATCCGCCCATCCATCACCCCCCTCTTTTCCCATCCATTTATCCATCCATCACTCTCTCTGTCCATCCATCCATCCAGGCATCCATCCATCCAAAACACCCATCCATCCATCCATCCATCCATCCACCCACCCGCCCATCCATCCATCCATAACCCCCCCTCTCTGTCCATCCATTTATCCATCCATCACTCTCTCTCTGTCCATCCATCCACCCGCCCATCCATCCACCCGCCCATCCATCCATCCATCCATCCATCCATCCATCCATCCATCCATCTATTACCCCCCCTCCATCCATCCAATTTCACTTTTTTCATGTTTTTTTCCTGTTTTAGATTTTTATATTTACTCACTGTATTTTATATATAAGAAATGATTTACTTTTTTCAAGTTATTTGCAGTTCTTTATTCACTTAAAACCATATCCATGTGGTCTATCAAAATGTAAACATCATATATTTTTTAATTGTTTATGAACTGCAGAGAATTACTCGGGCCTCTTGTTGTCTCTCGTCCTTGCAGAAATAATCTAGCTGTTTGAAGATGAAAAAGAACATCTTTTTGTACAGTTTGGTTTAGAAGAGGGGGAACAAACGAGAGCGAGAGAGATGAGAAATGAATCCAGCTCCACTTAAGAGCTTCATTCTCCCAGTCCTTGAAATCCCGGGCCTCACAAGGATTTCGAATCGATAAAAAACAAGCACCCAAATGAGCGAAAAAACGACTCCCTTCTTTCATTTTGTCCTACTATAGTCATTTCCCCATTCTCTTTGCCCCCTCTGTGATCGATGAGGGAAAGATTGGGCTACGATCAAACCAGTCAGTCTTGCGCACGGGCTCCGACTCCACGGCAGGTTAATTAATAAATGGATAGGCAGGCGCCGCTACCCTGGCATCATTTGAGCGACGGAGAGACGGAGGGGGGGAAGGTAATATTTATCTAAATTCCAATTACCCTCATCGGAGCTGTTTGATGTTGTCGCGGGGTCAGCTCTCGGCAGGCTGAGCAAGCACTCTGCATTTCAAACACTCAAGTGCTCCGCGAGGACCCCCCGCCTAGGGGAAAAAAAGGAGTACACATCTTAAGCGCGCCCTCCTGAAAGCCATTTAAGTTCAGCATGGGTTTTTTTTAAGGCATGCTGAAAAGTGCACCTGATTACATGGCAGCGCTCGCCCGGTCTGAATGCTGTCGGTATTTTTGTAGACCATCGTCCCCCATTCAGAGAGTGATAGATCTGTGGGATTTCAGTATCATTTCAGCTAACAGACCCCAGAACAATCAATGCTACGGCTGTTGGGTCTTCTAATCCAGTGTAAAAGTTTCTCCACTCTTCAATTTTCCACCCCTGCATTAGTGTTGGATGGATGAAAGCTGTCGTTAGGCATAAAGAGCGCTTGGCGTTTGGCATGAAGTTTGTTTAGTTTGTGGCAGAGGATCATTTTTCCTCTTGAGGTTTAAAGTAAGAGTTCTTTAGCTGACAATGACTTTAAATCTAGCGGTACACCAATCCTTTTGGTGACTTTTAAATTCATATTGTGGTTTATGCTTTACATTTTAAATACATTGTCCTATATTATGTCCTTCTTTGGAAACTTACCTTGAAAAAAGTTCAATATGATCAAATGATGACAAAATAAACCCATTAAACAAGATAATTGATCTTTGCTTATTTTAACAATAAGCATGCGATTAATCATACAAAAGTGTGCAATTAATCGCAATTAAAATGTATATATCTTTTGGCAGCCATAATATATAGGTATTTAAAAGTGTTATTTATTTCATATTGATTGACCATTAATTAAAGGAGCTGTATGCAAGATTGTGGCCAAAACCGGTACTGCAATCACTTTCAAATTAGGGTGCGTCCCCACCTTCCCCCATGACTCGAGGTTGCCAGATATGCTGCAGGTTCCAGCAGTAACGTAGGCTACTTCAAAAAGCTTCCAATGGCAAGTGACGAGTCCTACACAGTGATGTTTTTTTTTCTGTTAAGTATTTATTTCGGACTTTATAACAAGGTATTTCGGATTCATATCGAGTTTTTTGGGGTTTCGCAACGTTAGAATTTTTTATCCGATTCCGACACGTTTGTATCTGCAGCTGTGGTAGCTAGAGAAGAGCTGGCAACCCGAATTCCAGGGTTTCCGCGGGGTCTTAAAAAGTCTTAAAAGGTCTAAAATTCTGAACTTTAAATTTAAGGCCTTAAAAAGTCTTAAAAAACGGTTCGATTTTCATCTGAGGTCTTAAATTTGATTCAGTCAGGTCTTAAAGATTTTACCCTCGTTCATCTGTCAAAAACTATGGCCGCAGAAAGTTATTACAAAGTAGCAAAAAAGTATTGAGTCTAAGCCTATAAAGCGGACCTCTAGTGCAGATCAATCGGTTCAAACATGCCGCTTGGGTGCTAGCATTAGCTCGTGGCTTGATACGAGGTAGCTCGCCAAGAGGCCATTTACACACCTACTGTGCGCTTATGGTGCGCTTGCGGCATTCTGAAAAGTTGAGATGTTTTTATCTCGATGCGGCCCGGACGCGTTCGGAAAAAACGAGAGCGTCGCACCGCGACTGCGTCGCTTCCATTATGAGTGTGCGTACCGCGCACCTACATTTGAAATAACGAACTTGAGGTCTTAAATTTCAATGTCTATGGTCTTAAAATGTCTTAAAAAGGTCTTAAATTTGACTTACTGAAACCTGCAGAAACCCAGTACTGGCTCCGTGATTGGTCGATCGGTGGAGGGTGACGCATCAGAACAAAACACAACTTGACAACATGAACATCAGTCAAGGGCTGCGACTTCTCTTTTTATATGACAATATATTGGCCGGACTACTGTTGTCAGTGATATTATTTGAAATGAACATGATTTCTTAATGTCTAGTGACATAACAGGGAAAATTCATGATTAATTGAAATAAATTTAACATACATCTCCTTTAAAATGCATTATATTTTCAGATTAGATTTAACATTGCAAGATTTTATCAAGTCTAATAAACAAATTAAATGCAGACAGATGCTGCTAGAATATTATCTCAGCATCTGGATTTGCTTCACACGGAGAACCCACAGATGGTTTGACCAACGTATAGCCGTTCTGTAAACGAAGCTAGGTCTCTGCTTTCTGTCAGATTGTCAGTGTATTTTAAGTCGCCCATACCAGACAGTGAGCAGCCTGTGTTGTTTAAACCAGTCCTAAATTTGGGCCATGTTGAGTTTTTTTTTCTATTCCATAAATGTGAACCTGTTTGACTTTAACAGTAACATTTTGGAAAAATTGTTGTTTCATTGTCCTTACAATCAAATTCAATGGGGTTAAACATTTTCTGGGCTTTTGTAAGTCATATAATGTGAGAAAATGATGTCTGAATTTGTATTTTTGGGTGAACTGTCCCTTTAAGTGTATCTGAGTGTTTAAAAACTAGCTCGCGGATTGATCCGATTCAACAAGGGCATCGCAAATGCATAAGGGTTGGCATTAAAGCGATTGGTTTAAGCGACGCAGAGTGAGGGAACTAAGTATCCAAAGGCTGCGAAATGCGACACTACAGCTGGTGGCGCATGAATTGACGAATCGCAGACCGAGTCCGTCATGTTTCTAGGCCTTCTGTCCTGCTGCCCGGGGAGACGTGGGCTCTGACTTGGCCGGCAGTATGTGACACCCAATATGGCAGCCTTCGACTAATTGATGCCACCTTGTCAACCCTAATTACTGCAACTGCTGCAACGAGGAGGCAGCTAATTAACAGACTAACGATGTTTGTCACTTCAGACCGACCCAGATATTTAGGAGACGGCCCAAGACCGCTGCCAGTGCATCTGTTTCGGGTGTTTTTTTTTTTTTTTTGTCTGCCTCGCACCTTCTTTTCGTCAATTTGATCTCTCTTGCCGTTTCCCAAATGGCATTTCGTACCTTTTCTGTGTGAATTTAGTTTACTTACATCCTCATTTCAATCTCCTATCACATTGCCGTCAGAATTGATTAGGACAGAGGCGCGCGCAGGGAAATAGGTGAGCTCTCTGACTTTTAATGCGGTTGTCAGGCGCTCTGTGTTTTTTTTTTTTTTTTTTTTTCCCTTCAGTCGTCACTTCAAAGATGTTTTGAATTTGACACATTTAGAGCTTGCTTTTTACCCAGCAAGCTCAACTACACTAATTATCAGTGTGAGGAAACAGAGGAGTCGCTAATGATGAGGCAGCGGGGGTTCGAGTGTATGTGTGTGTGAGTGTGTGTTGTTAAAATGTAATTGATTTTTATCGCACATCTGATCAGATGCTGTAATCTCGCTCCGCTCCCGGCCTGCGTTCGCTCGAAGTTCGGCGTTCGTTTTCTAGGTCAGCCGGAGGATTCTGCATTCATGAGGAAAATTATAATACTGCATGTGTCAGTAATAATCGGAGATGTGCAAGTGATGATATGCCGCCAACTTGAAACACTATGAGCAGTAAAATCACAGTAAAATACCTGGAATCATGCTTTTTCGGATATAATTTTCGGTAACGCTTCCTTTTACAGTCCAGTTACCCATGTAAATACTATGTACTTAATTTAGTACCTACAATTACTGGGTAATAACTAGTACTAACCCTGAACCTACCCCTAAACCTACCCCTGTTCCATGTACTTACCTTATATTAGCCAGTACTTTCTGGGTAAGTACACTGTAAGTACACTGTAAATACTGTACTGTAAAAAGAAGCGGTACCTAATTTTCATTTAAAATGTGAATGTAAATGGTTTGCAAAGTTTAAAAGATCAGAGGTCAGGTTGCGTTAAGCTATTGACTCCCGAAAGAAAGAACCGACTGCCTGAAACAATGAGTCGTCAGTAATCTCAGTCTTACTGACTCAGACTTACTCTGCACTGTGTACAATAAGAGTTGGAATGCATATTACGAAAGTAAAGAAGGTCCGGTTTAAATCTGTTTGGTTTTGTTTTCAGATTCGAGTGGATGGGATACCTCCGCCTACTGAGAACGCTCTGCTGTATGAAACCGTCACCGTCGTGGAGGGAAGCCCGATTCTACGAGACATGGTGTTCAGTCCAGATTATCAGTTCATCTATCTGCTGAGTGAGAAACAGGTGAGATTCATTTGTGAACGATTCTTATAAGATGAGGCGACTAGTTCCAGGACAGACTGTCTCTCAAAATGAAATAAAAATGAGGTTGAGATTCAATATTTCAAAAAATCAACCAAAACAGATGATAATTTAAAAAATGTATACTACCATGAAAATTTTTTTTATATTACTTTTATTCAGCAAGGGTACATTAAAGTGATCAAAAGTGTCAGTAAAGACATTTGTAATGCTACAAAAAATGTATGCAGTACAATAATCTATTTAGTTACTTTTTGAGCTTGGGCCTGAAAATGAAATTTACAACTTAAACGGTTAGACTTTGTTCCAAATTTGAGGTTGATAACTCAAAAAATGAGCTTTTATTAATATTTCGTTTGGCTACAGTGACAAAAGTTTCCACTTGATGAAATTCTTCATTTCCAATGGAGTAATTTTTTTTTTCCTTTTCAAATCATGTCCATGATTTTTTTTTTCACAGGGCAAGTGCCAAAACCTTTACCAAGTTTCATACCATGCAGATGAAGTGAACTCTTTATAAAAAATATATATGTATATTTTTTTTTACATTTTTTTTTTTTGGTCAAAAATGACCAAATCATAGGGTTAAAATATATTCAAATAGAAAGTTATTTTAAGTTGTAATAATATTTCACAAAATTACTCTTTTTACAAATAAATAGTTTTGGTGAGTATCAAAAACATAAAAAGAGACCGCAAACTTTTGAACCTCATCAATCCTCATTTACAGTACATCAGATTGGTGACGCATGTAGTGTAGAATCTGAAATATTACTTTAAAGGGATACTCCACTTTTTTTGGAAATAGGTTTATTTTACAACTCCCCCAGAGTTAAACAGTTGAGTTTAACCGTTTTCGAATCCATTCAGCCGATTTTCTGATATTTAGAAGAATATCAGTAACCAGACAGTTTCTGGTCTCATTGACTTCCATAGTAGGAAAAAAATATACTATGGAAGTCAATGAGACCAGAAACTGTCTGGTTACTGAAATTCTTCTAAATATCAGAAAATCGGCTGAATGGATTAGAAAACGGTAAAACTCAACAGCTTAACTCTGGGGGAGTTGTAAAATGAGCCTATTTCCAAAAAAGTGGAGTATCACTTTAAGTAATAATGTATCATAATGCTTTGCTCATAATGCAAAATCTTAAAGGTTTAAATGTAAACTTAGCTCCCAGACTTTCCATGTAGTCTCAGACTTTTCTGTATGTCACTATTGTTCTTCATTTTTATCACTTTGCGTTTGCTGTTAATTTATTTCATAAAGCAAAGACCTTTATTGCGAGGACAGAATAAAGGCACGTTTGTGAGGAGCTTTTGTCTTAAGACCCGAACCGGAATCTCAGATATGTTGTTTTAACATCTGCGAGACGGAAAGCAGAATATGAAACGCCGGTTCACGACTCTGAATGGAAGCCCCAGCTGCTTGGCCCTAATAAGAAATAGTGGGGAAGTATTTCCACCCAGAGCCGAGCAGAATAACAGCCCTTCCCATAATGCCCCATTATACAGCCGGAGGAGAGGAAGGATACATCGAAGTTCCTCAGCAGCTGAACAGACGTACAGTACAGCTGTAGCTCTTTCTCTCGTTTCAATGCTCATTTCTTCTTCTTGCAAAAAGAAATTTGTTGTCTTTGTGCATTTTTTGAAAGACCCCATTTTGTGTGTGTGTGTGTGTTTCCTTGAGAAAGACTTAGTTGAAGTGACGCACCGAAAACATAACCGTCTTTGAGAGCTCGGCGAAGCTTCAGCGTAGGGATATTTTTAAATCCTTATCAGTGCGATTCAGAAAAACAACGTGATAAAATATGCCCGTGCTTCAGGCATCGTGAAGCAGTGTAGGCAGGAATTAGCCATGCAGATAGCGGTATTAATTTCACCAGCGTTACGCTCGAGCAGCTCAATGATGTGTGCGATGACATCATCTTTGTGATGTCATGCATATATAAATATAGATACACGGGTGCTTCTGAGATACTCCACTTTTTTGGAAATAGGCTAATTTTACAACTCCCCCAGAGTTAAACAGTTGAGTTTTACCGTTTTCGAATCCATTCAGTCGATTTTCTGATATTTAGAAGAATGTCAGTAACCAGACAGTTTCTGGTCTCATTGACTTCCATAGTAGGAAAAAATATATACTATGGAAGTCACTATGGATGAGACCAGTATAGTACTATGGATGAGACCAGAAACTATCTGGTTACTGATTTTCTTCCAAATATCTGAAAATCGACTGAATGGATTCGAAAACGGTAAAACTCAACTGTTTAACTCTGGGGGAATTGTAAAATGAGCCTATTTCCAAAAAAGTGGAGTATCCCTTTAACTACTCCTTTTTTTAAACTTTAAAACGAACAGATTTTCTCCTAACCTGACTCCGCCAGATGGATTTGCTCCGCATATCCATCTGGAAACCTTCCGTTGAAGTAGTTTTGGTAAGGGGCGAAAATACTGGTTAGCTGATTGGCCTATGTTGGTGATAGACGGGCCAAATCAACCAATCAGATCAACGAAGCATATGACGTACCGTAACTCTTGCCGAAACCAGTCGGGAGAAGAGCAAAAACATCTTTTCCTCTGAGAAAAGCCTCCTTCACTTCTTTCAGTGAAGAAATACTCTGTAATTCCGATAAAACTTGCTAGTTTTGCTAGTTTCATCCGCTGAAGCCGCCATGTTCTTTAGACTGAACTGTCGCGCTTCTCGTTGCGTCACACCTCAACCCGCCTCAAAGCCAACGCTGATTGGACGTTCGTTTGGTGAACTGCTCCCAAATTTTCTTTAACGGAAAGTATCCAGACTGATCTGCGAGTGAAACCTTGAAAGCTCGCGAGATCAGGATGGTCTCACCAGGCTAATTTTCTCCCTATTTATTTTGCAAAATACAATTTTGTTAACACTCGGGTAACAATAGGTAACGTTAACTAACTAACAATAGGCAATGCAAAATACAACTATTCATTGTTAGCTGAGGTCCATTAAATAATATTAGCAGACATAACGTTTGATTTGAATAATGTATTAGTAAAGACACAAGACATCACCTGGAGTGCTGTTGCTCCGTTCAGCTTCGTTCTGGATGGTTCCCAGAGTTTCATGTCGGCACTGTAAACACGAGTGTGGAACTAGATTAATAGCGTCTCCCTCTTTCACCGTCACACTCCCACAAAAGACTCACTCATGTGTTAAAGCTCCGCCGTTGAACTCCAGACATCGATGTTTGTGTTAAGAACTGAAGGGATGTTCTTCACGTTAAAGCTTCAGATGGCCCTGCATTGATTGATCAGGCCTCATGCTGATTAAAAGCTTTTCTTTACGTGGAGATCATGAATGGATAGATCAGGTGTATTAATCTGAAAACACTGGGCTTTACCTGAAGAGATTGAGCATTCATGGCCGACTCCAAATGATCGCTTCCCATCGCGTGGAGTCAAATGATGCTACACTCTAAAAAATGCTGGGTTGTTTTAACCCAACTTTGGGTCAAATATGGACTAACCCAGCTGTTGGGTTAAATTTTTACATTACATTTTTAACCCAATTTTGGGTTTGTCCATATTTGACCCAAATTTGGGTTAAAACAACCCAGCATTTTTTAGAGTGTACTAATGAGAGGGAAAAGCAGATATCAGGTTGTTTTTAATGGGCTCTATGCACGGCGGTATTTCCGGTGAAGGTTTAAGGATGCTCGATAACTTTCGCCGATCGTAGAGTCCAATGCAATACCGAGAATTTATATTGAATTTTATTCTCCATGGTTATACTAAAAAAAACGTTAGTCACAAAAACAGATAAAACAGACACCCCTCGTTGTGTTTATGCTTCTTTTTAAAATTATATTAAATAAACATAACTGTTTATTTAATATAAACAGTTCCATAAAAATAAGTTCTATATAAAAGTTCTATATAACAGTTCTATATAAAATTCCATCTAAACATATGAACGTTTCGTTTCAAAGAAGGGAGGACAGTAAATTTTGAAGAATCTGCCATAATCCCGTTTTCCTCCGCTTTAATCTCCACAACCGGAAACTGTTGAGCATCCTTGCGTCAAATGCGGAACTTATGCGTGCATATAGACCATTCACATATAACTTCTGTTCATGTGTAGGAAATGCAATTTGGTCAACATGAAATTAAAGTCAATCCTGTTTACTTCACTCTTAAAAGTAGAGGTTGATTTTTGGCATTATGGTTCAGCGATCCCTTGAGATGGATGTTAATAGCAGGTGTAATGATGTCACTGATGATCTCATTCCACGAGGAACATTTCTCCACCAATCGGAATGCGTGTGTAGATACAGAACACCCCGTGCACTTCATGAATTACGAAATGTGAATGAATCGCAGAGAGTCAATAATTCATAGCCTACACTGACCGCTGGAGTATCTGGATTTGAATATTTCATTTGCAGCAGGTGCACAGTTAGGTGAGAGAGCATATTTGCTCACCGAATGGCCCGCTGCCACTCCGAGCCCTGCGATGTGTGTCAGTAAAAGGTCTGTGAATGCCAAGTTTTCAGAGCGGTGTCATTATTTACCATCCTGCTCTCCGAATTGCACCGGTAATGCAGCCATTTCATTGGAGAGAAAGAGATATGAAGCCTTTCATTTATCTAACATTGTACTCATCCATCAAACACTGACAGTCCAAGCCGTGGCGCTCCTGACAGAATATACTGAGCACGCACAAAAATCAATTTCATGTGTGTATATAACACAGACACACACACAGACACATGCATATATTAGAATATGTTTGAAATTAATAGTTTTATTCAGCAAGAATGCATTGATCCGAGCAAAAGTGTCGTAAAGATGTTTAATGTTACAAAACATTTGCAGTTCAAATAAATGCTGTTCTTTTGAACTTTCTATTAGTCACGAATCTTGAAAGATATAATGATTTACGAAGGTTCACGTGACACTGAATACACTGACTGCGTTTACATGCAGCCAATTACCCGTTCAAAACCGGGATATTAGCAATAACCCGGTCGCGAACGGCCATGTAAACACCGGCAAAAACCCGAAAAATGCTCATATCCCGGATTTTAAAAACCGGGATATTACACCTGGGGTACCCCTTTTCTAATCCGTTTTTTTTGTCATGTAAACGCGTATCGGCATATCCCCATAGTGATTTGTGAATCTTGGTCTTTTGAGTAGAGAAACTTCTTGACGCATACAAAAATCCACGCGCAGTATACCGGAAGTAAACATAAACACAGCACAGCATACTTTTGGAGCGAGCTCAGTAACGTTACCAGCGTCTAAGCGCAAACATAGGCGATCGCTATCTGCCCCGAACTATTCATTATCTGCGTGCTGCTGCTGTTGCTGTCTTTGGATACAGGAAGAAGAATCGAAAATGACGCATATTGCGTCTAAAGGTTGTTCGTACGTTCGTAGACGCTAACCGCGCGTCACCGTTTACATCGGGATATTGCAATTCCATGTATACAGGAGAAACTCTCTCTGCTCACGCATGCAAACGGGTTATCCCTAATGTTTCAGAAACCCGAAAAGTGACCTTAACCCGACATTAACCCGAAAATTGGCTGCATGTAAACGTAGTCAGTGATATATATACATACACTCATCTAAAGGATTATTAGGAACACCTGTTCAATTTCTCATTAATGCAATTATCTAATCAACCAATCACATGGCAGTTGCTTCAATGCATTTAGGGGTGTGGTCCTGGTCAAGACAATATCCTGTACCACTCATCTCCTCTACAAATAGGAAAAAGAGGAAAATTGGACGGTTGAAGACTGGAAAAATGTTGCCTGGTCTGATGAGTCTCGATTTCTGTTGAGATATTCAGATGGTAGAGTCAGAATTTGGCGTAGAACATGGATCCATCATGCCTTGTTACCACTGTGCAGGCTGGTGGTGGTGGTGTAATGGTGTGGGGGATGTTTTCTTGGCACACTTTAGGCCCCTTAGTGCCAATTGGGCATCGTTTAAATGCCACGGCCTACCTGAGCATTGTTTCTGACCATGTCCATCCCTTTATGGCCACCATGTACCCATTCTCTGATGGCTACTTCCAGGATAATGCACCATGTCACAAAGCTCGAATCATTTCAAATTGGTTTCTTGAACATGACAATGAGTTCACTGTACTAAAATGGCCCAACCCAATAGAGCATCTTTGCAGATCTCAACCCAATAGAGCATCTTTGCAGATCTCAACCCAATAGAGCATCTTTGGGATGTGGTGGATGTGCATCTCACAAATCTCCATCAACTAGAAGATGCTATCCTATCAATATGGGCCAACATTACTAAAGAATGCATTCAACACCTTGATGAGTCATTGACACGTACAATTAAGGCAGTTCTGAAGTGAACGGGGGTCAAACAGTATTAGTAATTAATACTAATAGTTCCTAATAATCCTTTAGGTGAGTGTATGTGTGTGTGTGTGTGTATATATATATATATATATTCGTTTTTTTAATAATTACATGATTACGTTATTTTCAGGTTTATATTTTATGTTTTAATATGTGATATGGAATAATATTGTGGTGGAATAAATTAACAACAGACTACACCTCAACCACCCGTCCTGACGCAACACACACACACACACACACACACACACAGAGCTGAAGAGCCATCAGCTACTCTGTACTTGAAAGCCAAGCCGTGTCCCTTTTGGGTGGGTGTGTTTTTTCCGCGGCTCTTGTTTTTCTCACTCCAACTCTAATCTTGCCAGCGATCAAAGGCGATTACAACTCCATGGAATGAGCATTTTTAGAGCTTCTAAAGGCGGTTTTCAAAAACAACTGCTTTTGGGTTTGGGCTTTTTTTTTCCTGCGCCTTAAGTAAGCCAATCACTGGGACTGTGACAGCCCACACCAACTTTGATCCACAAACCACTCTTTTAGATTTAATATATTCATGTTATTTCAGTCCTAGACCTCCCACTCTCTCCAACTCTCATCATCATTTATATAAGCTGGTGTTTATGGGGATTCATTTTTCTAATACGCTCGTCCTATTTGTCGAGGGTGTTTCTCCCGTGCGAATCTTTGCATATGCAGCACTTCTATTATTGTCCCCTGGACATGTCGCTCTTAGAAGAGTTTAATATTTTCTGTCATCTGCATGAGTTGACAGTGCTGATGCTCTCTCCGCTGTGCTGTTCTGTAAGGAAAAGTGTGAGTGTGTTTACAAACAGCTGAACTTGTTTGTGTGGTTCAGATGAATGACGAGAGGTTTGAATGAAGGCATGTGTTGAGAACTTCAGTGTTCTAGGGATACAGGAGGCTCAGATTGGGCCTGTTATAGCCAATACAGGGCATGGGTCACATGACACGCTAAACCTGATTGGTTGGCTGTTATTTAGAAATATGTATGAAATGGTTCATTTTATTTAATATATTTGTTTATGTATTAAAATTTGAATTATTATTATTGTATGTATTGATGTAAATAAGAAAATGATTTAATTTTCCAGTTCTGTTTTGTAATTTAATGTTGTCCTAAATTATCATCTTATGACTATTTAAAAAAAAAAAAAAGAATAATGAGCCTCCATTATTGATTAAACATCACATCTCAGTAGGGCTGTCAAACGATTAATCGCGATTAATCGCATCCAAAATAAAAGTTTGTGTTTACATAATATATGTGGGTGCACTGTGTATAATTATTTTACATATATATATATATATATATATATAAATACACACAAATGCTTGTATATATTTATTCATATATTTATCTTAATTTATATGATATGTAAATATAAATATTTATACATAAATAATATTTTTTCTGAAATATACATGCATGTGTCTGTATTTATATATATATATATATATATATATATATATATATATATACAAAATAATTATACACAGTCCACCCACATATATTATGTAAACACTAACTTTTATTTTGGATGCGATTAATCATGATTAATCGTTTGACAGCACTATATCTCAGTCATGTATGTCTGGTATGAGATATTTTATGCATTCTAAAAATATATAGAATATATCCCAAAAATATATAGAAATATTAATGCATCAAGCACCGTGAAATCATTGATTGAGATCGATTTAATGTGCCAGTTCTCTGTTATTTAAAACCTTTGGTCACAAATTGACACCTTATGATCTATTAAAAAATATAATAAATAACATTTAATAAAACTATGTAATGATGTATTATTAATATCACCCATTTCAGTAATATCTGTCTGGAATTAGGTATTTTAAACATTCCCAGATATTTCCATGTGTGTAAGTTTGGTGTTACGGTAATGTGAGTGTAATGTTTGTGGTGTGTTACAGGTGAGTCGTCTGCCTGTGGAGAGCTGTTCTCAGTACAGCAGCTGTAAGACATGTTTGGGCTCAGGAGACCCTCACTGCGGCTGGTGTGTCCTACATAACAAGTAAGTCATTGTCATTCCTGTGACAGTATAGACTACAACAGTTCCTCTGTGCACTCAAATATGCTTGATATGTGTGTCTTGATAAATAAAGAATACTTATAGCATTACTTGATGTTTAAAAAACATTTCGGTAACGCTTTAATATAAGGTTTCATTAGTTAACATGGACTTAAGCCTGGCTCAAAACCTGGTTGCATCACACATATAAGAAGAATCTTCACTGATTTTCTTCTTTCAAGTGCTGCTGATATAGTTCCCCTTGAAATAGAAATTTTGGGGTTGATATAATTGAAGTGTGTTTCCTTTTTTTAGCGAGTAGGCTTTTAGTTTTGTCACCACGGTGAACTATGCTTTCCTGCTGTTTGGTTGGTTGGTTGCTGCGGACCAACATTCTCATACGTCAATATAGTGCTGTTAATTTTCCTAGAAGAAAAACACTGTATAGTTTAAAGCTGCACTGTGTGATTTTTACACCCATCTAGGGGTGAAAAGGTATATAACCATCCAGTGAATATTAGTTTCTGTTCCTCTCAATTCCGATTTCGTTTTAACTCCTACGGTGGCCAATGTAGTCCAAGATTAACATGGCTTCCAGTTCGACCTCGTCCATGAGTGTTAACCGAAACGTAAACGCGAAAGGCGAAGCTTGAATTAACGGGTATGTCCCTCTTTGGCTAATGTACTTTCAAGATGGAGGGGCAACATGGCGACTGACATTAGAACCCCTTACCCGTATGTATTTTCAATGGCGTATTATACACTCACGAGAATACTTTATTACTTGAACGAAGTAAATGTACATTAATGAGCACATATATTTTTGAAAGAACTTAGTGTTTTTAGCTAAGAATAAACTAAGAGTTACACAGTGTAGCTTTAACACAAGTTTTTAGGGTAAGCATGATTTTTCTGTTTTTGAAGACGTCTTTTATGCTTGAAAACCACCTTTTTTATTTAAAAAAAAAACTCGGTAAATTGTGAAATATTATTACAATTTAAGAATTACTGTTTTCTATTTGATTATAATTTATTAAATGTATTATTATATAATTTATTACTGTTCATTTATTCCTGTGATGCAAAGCTGAATTCTGAATCAGCGTCATTACTCTAGTCTTCTTCAGTGTCACATCAATCAATAGATTTCTGTTCAATTATTATTTTTATTATCAATGTTGAAAACATTTGTCCATTGAAAACATTTCTTCAGAAAAACATTTGAAATGGAAATCTTTTGTAACATTTTAAATGTTACTTTTAATTCCCTGCATAAAAGTAGTAATTTCCTTAAAAAAATAATATTACTGACCTAAATACTGTGTATTTCAGTGTTTTAAGATGCCAACAATAATCACTAACAAACTAAAAACCATAATTGTAGTGATATCGTAGCACCTTCAAACATTGCTCATTCAATCAGATTGTGGCTCACGCCTATACATTTTATAATTGTCCGCTTTTAAAGTAGAATTACAGCATTAAAAGATTTTTTGAAAGTCATTATGTTCATTACAAACGTGCCTGTACTCCGGGATTCACTTATGAACTCTTTAGGACACCTCAGGGAGTTCTGGAGCCCAGCCAGCCAATCAGAGCGCAGCGTCGCTGGTGGCTGCCATTTCAGCTATACCTCATGCGGGACTTGGCAGGTGACAGGCCTTCCCACATGTTCGCTAGTCTTTTTTTCCCTCCCGTCATTTCTGTGTTTTACCTCCGGTTGATCCCCAGGCAGCAGCTGGTCATGGGGGCCGTCAGGAAGTGTCTGCCTATTGCTGGCTTACCTCCTATCTGCTGTCATCAGGGCTTTCTGCTGAACTCCCGTCAGAGAGAGTGGGCTGCATTCAGTCAGAGCCTGGGGAGAAAGAGCTTGTGTGATCGCTGAACATGCTCTTTAATTTATGGAGTGTTTGCTGGAAAGAGAAGGGAAAGATTTTGACACGAGTGTGTGTGCGCGGACAGGTCGGGATCGCGCCACGGGGGCGTTGAGGCCTCAGGGTACGGATTGTCGTTTTTAAAACATTTTCTTTTCATTTGTGAAATCTGTACAGACAACTTTATTCCTTACACAATACAAAAGAGATTGTTTCAAGGCAGGTTCTGAGTGATAAACAGGAAAATAACAGAATCAGTGACGCGAACTTCATTAAAACGAGACGAATCCAAGCTCTTCAGAAGACAATAGCGTCCTTGTTCAGTTCGGTGTTGATTCAGTTCAGTTCAATGACTGTCTAAAATTCATTAATTATGAAGCGAGTTCATTTTAGCTAAAAGCAGCTCTACGGAAGACTGAAGTCAGTTCAGTGCTGATTCAGTTCAATAACCATGTTGCAAAATTCATCAATTATGAAACAAAATCGATCCAGCTAAATTCAGTTCAACTTTTGTTGTCATCTCATAGTGTCGATAATCTTCCTGAATATTAAAGCTCGTTTCACACTGCACTTAAACCTGAGTTGAAGAAGTCAAGAAAACAGTGTGTTAATATTAACAGCGTCAAATCGTCTTTCTTGGATGTCCCCGTTGGTGTGCCTCAAGGCTCAATACTTGGTCCCTTATTGTTTTCTTTTATATATAAATGACCTTCCAAAAACTTGTGTTGATGTTGAATTTCAAATGTATGCTGATGAAGCAGTCATCTACACAAGTGCAAAAACTGTTTTTTCATTTTTAAACGTGAAACTCACCGAGTGGTCTAGGGTGTTCACTGATATGCTCACACAAAAAATCGCTGCAAAAGATGCTTTTCCAACAGGTTTTATCGTAGTTTTTGTCCAAGTCTATTTTCTTCCTGTTTTCGTTTGAAGTCCACAGTAGTCCATTGTCGAGTTCACATGCGCGATCATTGGTAACTAGATAACTAAGGATCGCGCACGCAAACTCGACAATGGACTACTGTGGACTTCAACCGAAAACAGGAAGAAAAATGGACTTGGACAAAAACTACGATAAAACCTGTTGGAAAAGCATCTTTTGCAGCGATTTTTGTGTGAGCATATCAGTGAACAACCCAGACCACTCGGTGAGTTTCACGTTTTTGTAAACTAAAGTTTTATGCGTTTTTATGAATGATTGTTCGAGTGCACCTATGCTTTCATTATAAAGGTGGGGGGGTACTAACACACAATCCAAAAATTCTCGTGACAGGAGCATTTGTCTCAAAAACAATCTTAACTATTCTATTTCATCAGGGACGATCTTAAAACAGGGCTTTAATTGTAAAATACCGAACTTATCCTTTAAGATACAACTTGAAAATAAATGGTGCCACTGAAGCTAAGTCCGTCTGCAGCCCCCCCCCCCACCCCATCTAAGCCAAAGGAAACAGTGGCAAGGGACCCAAACTCCATCAGTTACCGCGTTCGGTTCTAAAAATCGGATCCAGAGTCAGCAGTCGTAGCATTTCCATGCTTTTGACGGCGGCTATAGACGCAGATAAAGTTATCCAGATGCGATAAAGCGCTTTGTTCTGCCTTCCTAGACCATTGTCGAGTTTAACGCGTCAGAGAGAAAAATAAAACTCCCATCCGTTCTTGTTTCCACCGTCGCCATACCTTCGCTGAGATAAAAATCTTTAATTAAGATGTAAATCTGGGATTGATGGAATAATTAGTGCAAGCCTTTACTGCACCCATTGGAAAATGACATTTGTTTGCATATTAATGGCATATCCCCAGACTTTACATGACCTCGTGACAGTCGCTGCGCAGTGCAATTAGCAGCAGATCAAGCAAAGCGGCGGATTTAATGGCCGACGTGTTCGTCGCGCATAAAATCTGTTTCTGAGCGCCATAGAGCCTGACCTTTGACCTCAGCCTGCTCGTCACCTGCCCGGCCACCGGTATTCGTGCTTTGATGACAGATGTGTGAATGAAAGGATATGATCCATAGGAGTCTGAACAATACATTGTCAGGTCACACGCTTTCTGGCTCTGAGACTGGTGCGACTTTGCTTGGATGGAAACTCTTTGGTTTGACAGTGAAAAGGCGACCTTGAGACTCGCCGGCACACGAGTGTCTCCGCCGCTCAGGGCTGTCGAGTCTGTTTTATTAAAGTACAGCTTGGAGTGTTGCAGTATATTAACTCAGGTTGCATGGTGATTGTGTAACTCCCACTGGTTAAAAATTTAAGAAAAAGTGACATTGTATGAGTTCCGGTTTTAGCATAATAAAATAAAACAATAACTCGTATATGGATTGTGAACAACTGCATTAGCAGGATAATTAGCAGTACAGAGATGGAGGGTCATACAAATAAGGTTTCTATTAAAAATAATCGAGCTTCCTTTGAGATCTGAGACACCAGAGTGCTTTGTTGATTATTAAAAGTGTTGCTTTATTGCATTGGTAATTATTGTGGCTTTTTGGGACCAGAATTGGAACAGATTGTGTATTAGTAATATTAAGTCAGCTCATTTTTTTTATATTTTCCAAAGAAAGGGAGAGATGCCTGCCCCTTTAAACTCACCATCGCACAGTTTGAGGTAGCATTCATTAGGTTTAATACTTCAGGTTGGGGATTTGAACTATCAATAAGGATTAAAAATTAATTAAATAATTGGCTATATCTATTATTAAACAATATTATGTCAATACTGTGTATATGTGTATATATATATATATATATATATACTGTTTATATCTATACTGTATATCTATACTGTATATACATACATACATACATAAATTTTTTTAATAATAAATTATTATTATTAATTAAATTAATAAATAAATTAATTAATTAATATTATTAATATTAATTTTTTATTAATTATTTAATAATAATTATTTTTTATTACCAAGAATTATTTAATTGTATATATATATATAAAATAAATATAAATAAATAAAAATATAAATAAATATAAATATATAATGTAAATATATAAATATAATATATATATATATATATATATAAACAGCCAGTGTTTGATTCACTATAAATGGCGAGTTTGAACAAATGACTCTGTGCCAATTCTTTTAGTGAATCAAAAGCATCAGCAGCACCTGTAAATTCAATAACAGTCCTGCAATGTCGCTGAATAGAGGAATGTACATGTGAGAACCTTTGAATCAATTCTATAAACTCGAAAACTTTTCTCTCAAATTGCTTCAGTTGCACACAGAGATTTTGATTACATTTTTCTCATTTTGTAATGTCCAATTACTGGCAGTTTTATCAGGCCGAAACTCTGTTGAGAAGAATGAAATTGGATCTGGTGTCAGTGTACAGATGGATGAGGTTAGACAGACATATGGTTTTACATCACTGTTTTATAGGAGGAAAGTTTGAAGTGAGAAGAACAGACCAATCCCATAATGCACCGCTCCTCGTGTTCATGTGTGTGTGTGCGTCTGTGGGTTGACCTGGAGTTGTACATCTTTTGATTTTGATGTGCTCTTCCTCTCCAGCGGCAGGGAAAGCAGAGAGGTGATCTTTGAGCGAGTCTCACGAGTCATAGTTCATTTTTAAACCCCTTAGCGTATATTATTATTCTAGAAATATTACTGTAGCTCATGCGGACGTGAATAACACCTCAAATTGTGTGGCTTGTTGACAATTTCTGGTTTGAACTATATATTGTTGTTGCTTTGGAAATTTAGAGAATTTTTTTTTCTATCCCATTCTTTCATTCGCATCAGTTTCATTGTCTTTCTCTCGCGTCAATGACAGCCAACACGAAGAGCCTTCAAAAAATGACGCCCATCCCTCCCATCTCACCATAACACGATTTATAATTACTGGAACGGTTGCTCTTAACCTTTTGTGTTCGTTTATTTCAGTTTTCGCAAATCCAGATAGCCTTTGTAGTGGGTGTCCTGTGGATCTATCGTCTTTTATCAGCACACATAATGACTGGCACACCCTGTTGTTTTGTTCATTGGTTATTATGTTCTTTTGTTGACAAGACAGTACCCTTCTCCATATAATTAATATTTGGACATGTGCACGTATCTCAATTTCTCCCGTTGCGATGACGCAATTCTCAGCCTTATGTTTTCACTGTGATATTAAAGCTGGTCGAGCAGATGTTCAGCTTCTGACCTTTTTATCACAAAAACGAGCCATTTCTGTAAGCAAACCTCCTTTTGTCGTTTGATGTTTGAGTGATATTTGTCCTGAGATTGTTTTATATATATATATATATATATATATGAAGAGTTCAGATGCAAAAGCCTCTAAATGCCATTTGAAATTTTCATCTAAAATGACCATTTTTATCAAGCTTGTATATTTAAGTTCAGTAATTTCACTTAAATGACTATTAATAGGTAATCTTAATTGCCATTTAAGTGAAATTACTGAACTTAGACATACAAGCTTGATAAAAATGGTCATTTTAGATGAAAATTTCAAATGGCATTTAGAGGCTTTTGCATCTGAACTCTTCATATATATATATATATATATATATATATATATATATATATATATATATATATATATATATATATATGTTTTAAACATATATAATGCATTACGCTCAAATGTGTTATCACAATGACATTCATCATAATAAATATTATTCTTTCTCTTGTAATATAATGTAATTCATAGTTTTATATATTTATTAGTAGTATACTTTTTCCTATAATAACTATATAGGATACTTATTTCATTCATATTTGCAATTTATATTTAATTTAATTTAATTTAATTTATATTTAATTATCCTAAACAATAATTACTATCCCTGTATGCTTATGTATTGTATATAAAAATATGTATATATATAAATATATATATATATATATAGTTATTATTATTAAAAACAAGGATATATACCGTGTAGATAGATATCTGATAGATAGTGATGGATGGATAGATGGACGGACGGACGGACGGACGAATGGATGGACGGACGGATGGACGGACGGAGTAGATGGATGGATGGATGGATGGATGGAAGGACGGACGGACGGACGGACAGAGTGATGATGGATGGATGGTTGGATGGATGGATGGATGGACGGAAAGATAGATAGACAGACGGGCGGAGTAGATAGATAGATAGATAGATAGATAGATAGATAGATAGATAGATAGATAGATAGATAGATAGATAGATAGATAGATAGATAGATAGATAGATAGATAGATAGATAGATAGATAGATAGATAGATAGATAGATCATTTTAGAGTTAGTTTATCTGATATTTCAGGGTTCATCTGCAGTTCAAAGCACTTATAAAGGCGTGTGGCCCAGTTTTGTTACACACACATATGTAACCCCATGTTTCTGAGGCCTTTCATCGCGTCTTCCTCGTTTTGTTTGCCAGTAGCCGCTCTCCTCTGGGAAACGTGCCGCGCACCGTTGCCATGAGTGATGGCTTTCACGAACAGCCACTGCCAAATGCATACTCGTTTTTTGGCTCGGCAGGGGAAAAAGGGGCGGCTCTGACCTGCATCTTATTCTTCTCCTTGTTGTCTTGGCTTTGTGTTCAGTTCCCAAGAGCTCTTTAGCCTCTAGCCACCGACATGGCCGAGCCAAAGGGAGAGAGTGGAAGAAGAGGGCATGGGGGATAAAAACACCAAAGTGTACCTCTGGAAATGGTTTGTGTCCATGGCAACGAGGGGAAGCTGGAAGATGGATTTTCAGTGTAATTCAAATCAGCCCCATTTGGTGGAGTTTGTATTGTATTACTGCTCCTGCTGAGGGGCTCTTGTGGATTCTGGAAAATTAGTAGTACCGTGTCGGGTAGAAAGGACTGTGGTTAAAAGCTTCAGCAGGGCTATTATTGTTCGCCCGGGCTAGTCGCATTCGCTCGTCTGATGTGATGGATCCGTCATAGGTTTAGTTGGGTTGCTATGTTTGTTAAGAGCGCACAGCTCTCCGTAGACGCTGTTAGCGACTCTCTCAGTGTTCATTAATGTACTATTCATGGTTCGGTCTTTTTATGATTGCACATTTACTGGTTCACCTCACTGACGGCTCTAGGTGTATTAACAGCTAGCACACGACTGGAAACTTGTGCTAATTGTGCTCGAGGACTGGATGCTTCTAGCCTGATAACACACAGATGTTATTAAGACATCCATTCATCTGGAACATGTTTTCGAGCATCTTCGGCCTTGCAAAAAAATACCATGCCATTCAACATCCAACACCCGTAATGTATGTGAATCGGGTGGTTTTAAGATGTTTTTCAAATGTTTCGACACAAACGCATGTATACATATAGAGTACAAGCTTTGGAAAGTGAAACACTGGCCAATATAGTTTTCACATCTATATATGCATGGCCAATCTTCACAGATTTTACTTTCATAAAAGAACTATTTTACTTAAACTAAAAGCCATTTAGTTTAAGTACTAACATATCAGAGTTCAAAAGAGGACAATTTGTTGGTGTGCATCTTGCTCGCTCATCCGTGACCAGGACTACTAGTCTTTGTGGTGTATCAGGAGCTGTAGTATCCATGGTAATGTTGGCACACTACCATATCCAACAGGAGTAACTGTCGATGTAAGAGGAAGCTGAAAGGGATGTCCAGGCAGGGACTAACCCTGACTGTATCCAAAATGCATAAAACCCTAGCTGCCTAATTCACTGCAGAACTAAATGCGCACCTCAACCCTGTTTTCACCTAAACTGTTGGTCAGGAGCTCCATAGGGTTAATGGCTGCCATAGCCAAACCTTCGGTCACTCTGCCAATCCCAAATGGTTTCATTGGTGCCAACTGTGCAAATCATGGGCTGTGGACAATGTTTTGCTCTCGGATGAGTCCACTTTCACTGTCTTTGGTGAGGAGAAGCCCCAAAGAGGCGTAACATGTGGACTGTTGCTGCCCCGAGTGAAGCACAGGGTGGATCGGTGATGGTTTGGGCTGAGATATCATGGCATTCCCGACTGTGCTTGATGGGCGTCACTGCCAATGACTACCGAACCATTCTGGAGGACCATGTGTACCCAGTGGTTCAAACATTGTACCCTGAAGCTGGTGCTGTGTATCAGCATGATAATGCACCAATACACACAGCAAGACTGGTGACAAAATGGTATGAACATGAAAGTTGAACATCTCCCATGGCCTGTACAGTCACCAGATCTGAATATTAGAGCCACTTAAAGGGATACTCAACTTTTTTTGGAAATAGGCTCATTTCCCAATTCCCCCAGAGTTAAACTGTTGAGTTTTACCTTTTTTTAATCCATTCAGCCGATTTTCTAATATTTAGAAGAATATCAGTAACAAGATAGTTTCTGGTCTCATTGACTTCCATAGTATATTTTTTTTCCTACTATGGAAGTCAATGAGACCAGAAACTGTCTGGTTCCTGATATTCGTCTAAATATATATATATATAAAAAAAAATCGTCTGAATGGATTCAAAAACGGTAAAACAGTTTAACTCTGGGGGAGTTGTGAAATGAGCCTATTTCCCCCCAAAAAAGTGGAGTATCCCTTTAAGGGTGTTTTGTAGGGGAGTCAGAAAAAAAAAAACGTTTTTATACATTCTAATTATTTAGTATGTTCATTTTATGAAAGTACTTGTTCAAAACACTTATCTAATATGTACATTTTAATTTAAATCTCTTATTTTTTTATTCATCTGCAAGCGTTTACAATTTTATAACATTGACTACGTTTACATGCAGACAATTTTCGGGTTATGGTCGGGTTAAGGTCAGTATTCGGGTTTCTGAATCATTAGGAATAACCTGTTTACATGCGTGAGCAGAGAAAATTTCTCCTGTATACATGGAATTGCAATATCCCGATGTAAACGGCGACGCGCGGTTAGCTTCTACACGTACGAACAACCTTAAGATGCAATATGTGTCATTTCCGATTCTTCTTCGGGTATCCAAAGGTAATCGCCATTGTTTGGGCTTTGATGCTGGTAACGTTACTAACCTCACTCCAAAAGTATGCTAGGCTGTGTCTCGCCTGGTCTCGCCATGTTTACTTCCGGTATACTGCACGCGGATTTTTGTATGCGCCGAGAAGTATCTCTACTCAAAAGACCAAGATTCCTTGCGAATAGAACATGCGCAGAACACAAATCACTATGGGGATATGCCAATAAGCGTTTACATGACCAAAAATTCGGGTTAGAAAAGGGGTACCCCAGGTATAATATCCCGGTTTTTAAAATCCGAGATATGAGTATATTCGGGTTTTCGCCGGTGTTTACATGTCCGTTCGCGACCGGGTTATTGCTAATATCCCGGTTTTGAATGGGTTATTGGCTGCATGTAAACGTAGTCATTATTTACAATGCACAGTATGATTCCGTTTTTTTTAAAGGTTATTTATAAGATGTTTGTTTTGTAGAAAGTGACGTCACTTCAGTCTGAACTTCTCAAAGATTGAAACCAAGTGGTGAAAGTCAAGTGAAAGAAAAACATCGTTTAAATCTCTGATGACTAATGTCCGCAAACCGTAAAGGTCGTGTACCAGACAGACTTCCTGAAAGGCACCCAGAAAAACTGTTGTCTTGTCAATAAGCCCTCACTCAAACAGGTGGACGGGTCTCCTATTGTTCCTCTCACTAATCAAAGTCAAAGAGACAATTGACCCAGACTCTGCGAGCACTTAGTCCTTTACGTATATCAATTAATGCACTTCATCGATTTTTCCTCGCCCTGTCTTTCACCCCTCACTCGATCTTAACAACCTGTCCACCCAGTCATCTTAGAGCTTCGCTATCGGAGTTCTCCATCATGAAAGGCCACTGGAGTTTTCAAGGTTTTCATCCTGTTTCTGCCCTAGTTCTTCATTTACAGAGGGTTCAATGTGACCTCAGAGATAATAAAGCAATATTACTTGGACTGGAAATGATGGCAGACCAGTGGCAAACATCCTGGAATTTTCATCATAAGGAGGACACCGAATGGTAATGGATTTCTTAGAAAATTGGAATAGGTAAGCTGGTACTCGGAGAGTGGAGATCTCAGCTGGGGGGAAATGAGTCGGTTCAAATGGAATCAGTTGCACTACCACTCCTCAAACTAGCTCAGTTGGAGAGACCAGGGAAATTAAGGGAGCTTGGAAGGTTAAAGTCTGTTCAACCTAAAATACTCTCCCTCATGTCATTGCAAACCCATATGATTTTCTCTCTTCTGCGGAAGTTTTTTCAAGAGCCTTCAAGCAGCTGTTTTCCATACAGGAAAAGCATTTTAAAATCTCTATTAAAGTAGCCCGTATGACTCACGGAATATATTCCAAGTATTTTGAAGTAAGACAATAGCTTTGTGTGATTAACAGACCAGGGGCAAGTTGCATAAACTTAGCCATAATGTTAAAGCAACACTACGTAAGATTTTTTATACCTTAAAATAATGTTTCCAAAATCGTTTCAGTGGTTCATTGAGTCATGAGAGGGTGAAAGGCACTTCTGGAATTCGCTTTGCAGTCCTATATCTGCTATAACCACGCTATGTAAGATTGCCAGATCGAGTCGCGTTTCTGTAGTTCTAATGAGACATGAGAAAACTACAAATTTGACTTCAAGCATTACAATAGCAATACATCATGCTTTCATGAACTCATGCAACATACTCTACCTTGTCTGTGGATTCAAAACTGGTAAGGACCAGTTTTCAGTTTTTGGATTCGTTATACTTTAAAAAATATTGTTGGTTTAACTTAAAAAAGTAAGTAACCTGGTTGCCTTAAAATTTTAAGTTAATTGAAATTGAAAAAGTGAGTTAATTCAATGAAGAAGAATGATTTAATCATCAGAAACTCAAAATTATATGTTATCTGAACTAAATAAATTATTTAAGTTGATTTGACGAAAGAAAAAATGTTGTGATTACTAATTCTAAAAATAATTTTTTTTATGCAACCAGCCATATATCTCATAGCTCTTACTTTGCATTTACTGTACTTGTTGCTGAATGAATCACGTGAATCATGTTGGATACGTTTGCTAAATGAATGAATCTGAAATGTCATTTATGCGTGCACATATTCAGATTTGGTGTGTCAGGATCCATTGCGCCAGGCTTGATGTCAATGACGGAAAAAATGCCACATGACCTTTAGTTTAAGTATGTGCATGTGGAAATGAGATTTTCAGTGAAAAACAACAGAGCTCTTATATGACTTCAGAAGATTTTATGTCATATGGACCACTTTTATTGTTTCCTTTTTGTTTTTTGGGAGATTTTTTTCCCCCCATGCAATCATTGTATGGAAAAGAGCAGTTCGGATATGTATTTATATTGAAGCATCTTATTTGAGGTAGTAAATATAAGTAAATATTTATACAATATTAATTAATGTGCATTTTAAGTCAAAATTCATTGGTTTCCACATTTTCTAGTTTAAATATGGCCATGCGCAAATGCAATTTTAAGTGAAAAACGTCATATGGACCATGCATTTATTATGCAAGAGATTGATGCAAAATGAAGAAATTTATATCAAATAAAAATGTGAAATTAGATAAATATAAAAAGGTTGGAGCAACCCGAGCATTATTAAATAATAACAATATGTATTTTTTTTATTAATATTTTTATTGCGAGCCATGACACAATGAAAAATACATAACTTCAAGGTATAAATGACATAGGAAATAAAGCCATATTTAGCTGTTTTTCTTATCTTTTTAACACACAATTGAAAACCAACAGGAGTGCAAGATAAACAAGTCATACATTGAAACATTAAACTTATCACAAATTTGCCCAAGTACAAAATAAATAAATAAAACCAATAATACAAAAAAATTACTAAATAAGTAAATAAATAACAATTAAGAGAAGAAGGGGGTCCATCAATCAGAAGGTAGTGAAGAGAGAGTAAAAAAGGACAAAAAGGGCTGCCATTTAACAATATACATTTTTGGGTGATCTATTCCTCGGCTAGGAATAACCTTCCTAAGGTTTCCGGTTCGATCCGAGTATGCGCTTGAGCAAAAACACGTTTGTCCCTGTAACATGTCCCCTAAGTCACATCAAACAAAAGTGTGCACTAAACGAATGCTTGCTTACATTGCATTGTTTCACCGTATGCTTCCTGTCATGGGCGATTTACAGCCCTCGTTGAGGTCCTGTCCCAGATTCCGCTTGCTGTACGCGCCACGCGTTGAGAGGGATCAATACGGTCTTCAAGGAAACATTCCGGTTGTCTCGTGACGACGGATCGTTGTTTTGTTGTCACCTGGGTATTTGTGTCCTATGGGAACCACCTTAGGGCCACCCTACCTTAAAAAGGTGTCGATGTATCATAAATCACATTAGTTCCAGTTCACCAAGAAGACAAGTGCAGTTTAATTGGACAAAAAACTCATTTCACAAAAGCGTAGGGAAGCAAAAAGGGGCAGGAAGGCCTTTAAGGTGCATGTACCGAGAGATATCCTTTTCTATCTCTTTAATTAAGACCGCTTCCATTTCTTTTTACTTTCCTTAGACATATGGGCATAATTAAGGGAAAACAAATCATTACTGCTGTGTGCATTGCTGGTGAATAATGGCTTTGTCAGTATCGACTGCGCTTGCTTCATTTCCCAGACAGACAGGCGCGCTGGAGGTAAAAATGCGGCTTTTTGCTATTGCTGATGGAAAATAATGTCATCTTAGACATCGTGATGAATTAGATACCTGGGCTTTTGGCAAATATTTAGCTTCCCCCCCTCCACGCGTCTTGTTTCGAGGTGTTTGATGCAATCCGGGCGGCTGAGCTTTTACAGGCTTGTTCTCTATCTCTCCTCCGTGTGCCTTTTTCATTAGAGTCTCTCTGGAGCAGCCTCGAAATTAAAGCGCATTTAATTTACTGAGCTTCGTTATGCATCATCAGCTTATACTGTACTTCTCGCCGCTGACATATAACTGTAATCAACAATAGCCGCGTTTAGGGCTGAAGTCGCTAAAATATGACTTGGTTTTCTTTTCGGTGAGGATCACGTATTTGAATGCGCCGTGTCACGAATGGTGGCGCAAACATCGTTCTAATAGATGATCGGGGTCGGGTTATGACGAGGCTTTGTGTACGTTAGCATCACTCTTCACGGTTTAACACTTTTAACTCCACTTAACACGTCTAACGAACATGCCAGTTTTATGAATGTTTCAGTATCTGGCAGCTTCCCTGCAGATGTACTTATGAGAAACCAGGCCAGCTCTCTGCCACCCACGGACGCTCGGCGGCAAAAACAAATGAGAGCGCATGGGAAGAGTGTGTGCACCAGAGGCGGATCTCCGATACACGTACAGATTACTGTGCTCGTCTCTTTCGTCTCTTTTAGGAGATAATCGATACACTTAATGTGTCCGCTACACTTTTCAGGGGTTAAACAAAATGACCAAAATCGCTATAAGAGTAGTTGTTTTATTATTCAAATGCTTTTGGTATAATTAACTTGCATTGAACAGCATTTTGTACAGCATTTATTATTCTTTTATTATTATTTTATTCTTAATGTTAAAGCTGCAGTCCGCAGTTTTTCCTCTGTCACCATCTCTGTTCGAAATCTGCAATTGCAGACTTTATACTTTATATACCGTGATTTTTCTAATATATTTTCAATTATGTTAATGTATCGTGAACGAATCTAAATCAATGTATATATATATATATATACATATATATACACTATATATATATATATATATATATATATATAATGTATATACATATACTGTGTTTGCAAACTTGCATTTAATATTTATATGTAATATTTATTTTGTTATTAACATATTATGTATTTATTTGCCATTGTTTATTAATTCATTTGTGCATATTATGTTGAAATAATCTGTTGAACAAACAAAATATGTTGAAAAAATGTATAATATATTAATAATTGAAATATAACTATGGAGTAATAAAAATAGATTAACATTAACCTATATTAATATATATATACTGTATATATATTTTATTTATTTATTTTTTTTAAAACGTACTTAATGTTAATTTCAGCATTTACTATTACACTATTAAAATGTATTAAAAGTTGCACCTGTTCAAATTATTTAATATATTTAGACCTGAGCTGACGTGAACTAACAATGATCAGTTGTACTTTCATTAACTGAGGTTTACTAAGATTAATAAACACTGTAACAAATTATTTGCTTGTTAGTTAATCATAGTTAATGCATAAACTAATGGAACCTTATTGTAACATGCTACCAAATATTGTCCATTTGTTAATTTGATATCTAATGCATCAGTTAATATTAATGATTTGAACCTTGATGTAAAGTGTTACTGTAATGTTATATTGTAGACCCTGAGTATATCAAAATATGTTTCCAATTAAAATTTAGCTATAAAAATTTAACAATTTGCTATTTTGTTATCAAATTTTGTTTAATTATTGTTCTGAAACTGAGATCAGATTGTTTAAAACTAATTATTGTAGTTAAAAACGGTATAAAAAGTATGGTTCTGAATCTCAATTTTGATTGGATGAGCAACATTCAAGCTGATTAATTTCTATATTAATGCAGCTGTATTCATTCTATAATGCGAGTAAGTTTCACCTCCTTGCTCCATGTGTTAGTCACTAACATGTGTAAATAATGAGCAGCAGCCCTGACCACACATAGCCACACAGATTCAAATCCATTTGTGTTTTGCTCCATATCGGCAGCATCAAAATCATTTTGTCGTGTTGATCCATTTTTGGACTGTGGGTATCTGTGGATATTTGACATGCATTGGTCTGAGTGGACAGGGAAAAGGAAAATCATGCTCACCGAAGCTTGAACGAAACGGGCCGCTGCCTCTTATCAAGCGAGCGCCGCCAACTGCAGGCTATTGTGCGGGCCGGGATGTTTCGGGTTACTCATCCGTTTGTTTGTTTGTTTGTTTGTTTCCAGGTGCTCCAGAAAGGAAGCCTGTGAGAAGTGGACCGAGCCGCTTCACTTCAGTACGGAGCTGAAACAGTGTGTTGACATCACTGTCACTCCCGATAACATGTCCGTGACCTCCGCTTCGACACAGGTGATTGAATTTTATATGCTACTCCAGAAGCATAAAATCACTCTAGTATAACGCCGGAACTGTCTTTATAATGCCTTTTTATCATGGACACTCACAACGCCGTCCTTTACGAGTATTGCTTTTACAGTATATTGCTGTAACTCTTTCATAAAAAATACTGTATAATAATAACAATAGCATTCATGTATTATGAACGGACCTGAATTACTGAGTAAATATATAGTAAATATAAGATAGATGGATGGATGAATGGATGGATGGATGGATGGATGGATGGATGGATGGATGGATGGATGGATGGATGGATGGATGGATGGATAGGTTGATGGATGGATGGATGGATGGATGGATAGGTTGATGGATGGATGGATGGATGGATGGATAGATGGATGGATGGATGGATGGATGGATGGATGAATGGATGGATAGATGGATGGATGGATAGGTTGGATGGATGGATAGATAGATGGATGGATGGATGGATGGATGGATGGATGGATGGATGGATGTATGGATGGATGGATGGATGGATGGATGGATGGATGGATGGATGGATGGATAGGTTGATGGATGGATGGATGGATAGGTTGATGGATGGATGGATGGATGGATGGATGGATGGATGGATGGATGGATGGATGGATGGATGGATGGATGGATAGGTTGGATGGATGGATAGATAGATGGATGGATGGATGGATGGATGGATGGATGGATGGATGGATGGATGGATGGATGGATGGATGGATGGATGGATGGATGGATAGGTTGGATGGATGGATGGATGGATGGATGGATGGATGGATGGATGGATGGATGGATGGATGGATAGATAGATAGATAGATAGATAGATAGATAGATAGATAGATAGATAGATAGATAGATAGATAGATAGATAGATAGATAGATAGATAGATAGATAGATAGATGGAAGATATTATGTTTTTATGCTGATTGATTTAATTAAATGGGGGAAAAAACGTTCAGAGATGTATTTATTTATCAGCTTTATATATATTCTTCATCTTATTGTTTTTCTTATAAAAAAAGAAAGTAATACAGCTTTAAACGACATTAGCGTGAGGAAATGAAGGCAGGATTCTGTTTTCACGCATTTTAATTAAGCTGGTCATGTGATCGTCTTGCGTATCTGACAGGAGATCGTGTGTGTTTGTGTTTCAGCTGAGTGTGAAGGTAGCTAACGTCCCGAACCTCTCAGTTGGGGTGACGTGTGTGTTTGAGGAGCTGTCAGAAAGTCCTGGAGAAGTTCTGGACAAAGGACAAATCAACTGCATGTCCCCATCCCTGCGGGACGTCCCATATGTCACCCAGGGATACGGTGAGAGACATGAAGGGCCATTCAAAATGCATTTGACATCCGTAATGTGATTGTGTTTTGACTGGAAATTGAAATAATGTAGGATGCGAGTTGATTGGATCATAAAAAGCTGAAATATTATTGGGTATTTTTCTCTGCTCATGTTGCGTTCAACTAAAAGATTTCAGGTGCAACATCAATTACTGAAATTCCACTCTTCCTCTACTTTACTTTTCCAGGGTTGAACCATCATCTATAGTAACTAAGTCTTGGAAAGGGCAATACAATGTTTCATCTGACTGAAAACGAGGCTGAAGGACTGATGCATAATTCATTCAATAGTTCGCATTAATGGCCTACATCACGTCTAATTTACAAACCCATATTTCCACCTTTTTAGTCCACTAGAAATTTGTGGGAAAATATGTATTTTTCAATGCAACATCAAGTATGCTCTATGCTCTAGACGAAACGCTGACCATCACAGATGTAGGTGTCTTTGTTTCCACAGTATTTTCAATTTTGATATTTTTAGGTCAAACCGTTCTTGTCTATCAGTCATATAATGGGGGTCTATGGTCACCACCTCAAAGAGCATGCACAGAGAAGTCCAAATTAAACATGATTTAATGACTCGTAAATGTAAGTACACATTGATGGCCTAAGACACGAAACGAGCGGTTTGTGTGAGAAAACGAACAGTATTTAGTTTAGTTTAGTTTATTTTCTTATATAGCACATTTCTACTGCCTCAAGAGCAGCCCAAAGTGCTGTACAATTACAGCAATAAAACCAAACAGAAAAAAAATACAAAACACAACAACATAAAGCTAATATATTTAGGTCTCTCTTGGGTCGGAGGTAAATGCCAAGCAATAAAAGTGCTTTTTCAGTGCCGTCTTAAAGGAATGCAACGTGGGGATGGAGCGGATGGCGAGCGGTAGATTATTCCATAGCCTAGGCCCAGCTATGGAAAACGTCCGGTCACCTTTCCGCTTGAGTCTGGATCGTGGCACTTGGAGCAGTAATTTATCTGCCGATCTCAGATTCTTTGCTGGCTGGTGCAAAATAATAAGATCAGAGAGGTAAGATGGTGCCAGATCATTTAAAATTTTAAAGATGAATATTAAGGTCTTAAAATCGATCCGAAATCTGACTGGTAACCATTGAAGGGATTTGAGGATAGGGGTGATGCTATCACACTTTCTCGAGCTGGTCAAAAGTCTAGCAGCAGCATTTTGAACCAGCATTTATAGCGTTTTTTACGTCCAAGTGATCTGAGGGTGTGGGCGCTTTGTGGCTGTGGTTACAAGAGGTAAAAACGAAATAAATACTGTTCGTTTTCTCACACAAACCGCTCATTTCGTGTCTTAAGCCATCAATGTGTATTTACATTTACGAGTCATTCAATCATGTTTAATTTGGCCTTCTCTGTGCACGCTCTTTGAGGTGGTGACCATAGACCTCCATTATATGACTGACAGACACAAACGGTTTGACCTAAAAATATCACAATTGAAACTACTGCGGAAACAAAGACACCTACATCTTGGATGCCCTTGTGGTAAGCTAAAATATATCAAAAATTAATTTCATAGTGAACTATCCCTTTAATTTATGTTTTTAAGTGCATGCCGTTTGTCCATTTGAAAGTTTGTGGAAACACATTTTCAGTCTTTCGACAATGGGACGGACTGTACAACTGTCACCCACGGCCTCGTTTTCATTTGCGTCAAATTAAACACATCTACTCTGACCGAGTCTATTAAGCTGCTCTTTAGAGCTGCTGTGGAGCATTTTGTGCTTTAGAAATAAAATTTAATTGAATTTTTTCCTTCCGTTTTTTCCATTTTGTGCCTGCTTTTTTGTTTTTTTCCTTTTGTGATGACTGATAATTACACAAATCTCTTCAGAGCCTCCTAAAGCTTTGAGACTTAAGTTCGTTTTCCCCCTTTTTTCATTTTTCTGGTTTTTAAGGTACTCTAAGAATTCCAAATCTCATGACGGTAACTTTTAGTCTCCGGAAGCCTGGTACTCCCATTAATAACAATTATTGCCATGTGCAAATGGAAATATTATGTCAATTATAGTGAAGTGAGGCCCGCAAGTATAATTTGATAGGCAGAGATGTAGTCATTATGGAACGCGAAAGGGTTGCTGAGTTTGAAACGTAAGTGCATTTCGCTCACAGATGGAAGAAGTGGATAAATGGTCTCGCAATCAAATATATTCCAAACGTGAACATTAGTGAGTATATGTGCCGAGCGGGGCACAGTCACTGCATTAGACCATCAGTGCGAGTTCAATTGACCCTTCTCATGCTAACTTCATTTCTCGTGCATTTTCTCCGCCTAACTCTTCATTACTGTCTCTTTCCATTCTTTTCCAGGCGATAAACGGGTCGTGAAGCTCTCTCTGAAGTCCAAAGAGACGGGCCTCAAATTCATCACCACCGATTTCGTCTTCTACAACTGCAGCGTCTTGCAATCGTAAGTGCGCCGGTCAAAGATGTCTTTGTGACGTGTGAAACCGCCAGCCGGGTGTGATTGGATTCGCAGTCATTGAACTAGTTTCCTTCACGGCCGTTATCCACTTTGTCGGCATTTTTACCAAGATTTACTATCTGCAGTATAAATGGTAAACATTTAAAAAAAAAAAAGTTACCTACCTTAATATTAGTTAACACACACGAGCTGACAATGAACAGTATTTTTACAGCATTTATTAATCTTGTTTAATCTTTATTTCTACTTTTTAACATGAAACGTTTAAGATAACTAATGCTTTTTGAACTAAAATGAAAAAAGCATTGACAAAACGTTTAACAATAAATTGTTCGTTGATAGTTCATAATATTAAATGTGTAAATTCATGATCATCAAATATAACCTTTTTGTAAAGTGTTACCTGTGCATTAGCATTCTTTATGGCTGCGTAAGTCACATTTTTGGTGAAATCATGTTGGCGGAAATATATATTTTTTTGATACACACAAACACAACACAGCTGTGCCATGATGAAGAGCTTGAGCGGGATTAGACAGATGTTCATGGGTAGTGAAGTGTTTGTGTTTGTGTAATCAAAACCACATGCAAAATTTGATCTAGAATGCTCAAGATTCTAAAAAAAAAGTCACTTTGAGCTTTATTTGTTAATATCTCTGCTTTTCCTTGCTAATATTTCTGAATGTTAAGGTGATTTATATATACAGTCATGTGGTGATGTGTTTCCACAGTTATTAGCATGAAAATTTTTATATTATATATACTGTTATGTACATTTATAACACTATACTTTGTGTTATTTTACCTTGGCAATCAAATTTCAGAAAGCTAGTCACTTGTGTGAGTGTTTCTAATACAACATCTGAAGAAGTGATTGCTAGTGCAAGTATACAAATGCTTTTTAGTGTTTACTTTTGCAACATTAATGCAAAAGTTAAATGATTTTTTTAAGAGGTGTTTTGCTTGGGTTCCAAAAGTTTTTTTTAATTGGATGTTTGACTTGTGTATGTTAGCTTGTTGCCACCATGGAATTAAAAAAAAAAATTAAAAGATAATTTAGAAATTTTTTTCCTCTCAAGTCCATTTTTTCCCCTCACAGTTGCGAGTTAGAATTGTGAGATAAAAAGTCGCAATTACCTTTTTTATTTCGTGGCAGAAACAAGCTTCCATAGTTTCGTGAAGCTCATTTAAAAACAAAACATAAGAACATCTGTAAATTTTCTAGAAACCATCGAACTTCCTGCTGAAATCATAATTTCTCTTAGAATAACACAATACGTTCCCACTGGCAGTAAAAAAAAGTGTGATTTGAGGCTCAGTCTGTGGTCAGTAAATGAGTGTGATTGCTCCAGAGGTGTTTGCGCTGGTGTGTAATTGCGGTGCGGTCCAGCTGTTTGCTGCTGGAATGATTTCAGTCTGTGATTCAGTTCTCGGCCCTCTGCTTCTGGTTAGTCAAGTCACTTTATAAAATAAACATAAATTAAAAAAATAAGATTAAACTAACAAAATATAAATGATTATAAATTATATTTAAATATAAATGTTAATATCATTTAATTTAAATGATTTAAATAAATACATTTGATTAAAATAAATGCATAAAAATATTAAAATAAATAACATTTAATTTAAATAATTAAAGCACACATTTTATAAAACTAAATAAATAAAACTTAATTTAATTAATACATTAAAATTTAAATAATACATTAAAATGAATAATACAAATTTAAAAAATAATGATCTGATAAAAATGAATACATAAACATTAAAATAACATTCAATTTAAATATGATGTAAAATAAATGGGTAAACCTGAAAATGAATAAAATGAATAAATTAAAATAAATCAATTTGAGAAAAAAATACATTTAATTATCACAAATAAATATGAAAAACGTTAATTTAAATAATTAAAATTACACAAAATTACATTTAATAAAACGTACTATGAAAATAAATTAATTAAAATAAATACATTTGATTAAAATAAATACATAAAAATATTTAAATAAATAACATTTCATTTAAATAATTAAAACATGCATTTTATAAAACTAAATGAATAAAACTTGATTTAAAAAAATAAAATTAAATAATTCAAATAAAATAAATAAAAAAAAATGATTACTACAAATTAAGAAATAATTAGAGAAAATTAGATTTCTGATAAAAATGAATACATAAACATTAAAATAACATTTAATTTAAATATGATGTAAAATAAATGAGTAAACCTGAAAATGACTAAAATAAATCAATTAAAATAAATCAATTTGAGAAAAAAATACATTTAATTTGAATAAATGAATATATAAAAACATTTAATTTAAATAATAAAAATGACATAAAATTACATTTGATAAAACTTACTAACAAACTAAATAAATTGATTAAATTTAATGAATTAACTTTGCTTTAAATAATAAATTAATACATTTTGATAAATACAGTAGGCTACAGTACTGTGAGTAGAAAAAAAAAACACAACCAAACTAAATATTTTACACATTTATAATATTATTTTTTCACAGTATATATACATAAAAGTGTATAGCTGGTGATCCCTCATATTTGGAGGTCAGGTTTGACAAACGCGAGTGTTGACTCGGTTCAGTCCGAACACTTTGGCCTAACAGCGGTCCACACTCTATATATTTCTGTTCATTCGCACTTCAGTCCCCGTGGAGTCAATGCAGTGGGTGGAGACGTGTGGTTGCGTCCCGGAAGACAAGAACCCCCTCGTTTATTTCCCTCCGCCACTCCTCCTTTCATTCGAACGCTTTACATCACTTAACCCAGTCAGCGGGCACAATCACGCATTGTTAGCGCCTCCTTTGTTTTTCCAAACCCATTTCGGCCGTTCCAGTTGTGATTTGCATCGAAACGGGAGGGAAATGTGAGTTGGTTTATTGGAAGAAGGAAGTGAATTCCAATTCCAAGAAAAGGGAGATGAAATATGACAACTGGAGGGAGACGCTACTGTATGTGACGACTCCAATACATGTACAGGTACTGTGTGTGTTATAGAAAATTAGATGCATATACACATACTCTGCAATCCACTCTATGTGTGTAAGCACAGGCGCCCGTGCTGATCTATGGAGCCGGGCTCGGCAGTTGCCATGGCAACCCACGTCCGAGCGAGGCACGCTACCTCGCCAGCGCGGCCTACAGCCACTGCCAGATTTCCTGTTTCCACAAAAGCCCTGTGGGAACGTTTAGCCCGCCAATTGTGTGACGCCGGTGGACGGCACTCTCTTGTCCTCAATCTCCTGCCTCCATCTTTATTTCCCACAATTCTTTGACCGGCCAGACCCAAAGACCCTTCCCCAGCCCCATCTGAACTTCGCCGCTCCCAGTGGGATAATGACCACCTGTGATGTGAGGGGAGGAAGCGCAGTGCATTTCAGGATATTTGGTTATGAAATGGCTTATATAAAGCCAAAGCACTTTATTCTGTTTCATCTTCGCATGCAGCTGCTATAGGGAGGCTTTCCTTCTAGTGCTAGTTAGTTTTGGATGTGAATGTGGGCATTCATTAAACATGTGAAACTCTTTTGTGTTTTATTGCTCAGCCTAGATATGCTTGTCCTCAAGTTACCAGGAAGTGCGTATCAAAGCATATCCTCTCTCACTGTTTATATGAAGAGTTGGAGAGGTTTTGAGGGAGTAGATGCATTGCTCAACAATAAGGAACATTTGTTGATTGTCTGGGTTTCTGGTTTTCTGTTATGTATTCCTCAGTGGTGTTGTGGTTTCTGCTGATGTGTCACCAAGATAATGTTATCGAGCCAATGTTATCTTTTGTTGATTTTGCATGTCTCATTATAATCTTGAAAGCATTAGTCAGAATGTTTTCAACAATATACTGTATATATATATATATATAGATATAGATATAGATATAGATAGATAGATATAGATAGATATATGGATGGATGGATGGATGGATGGATGGATGGATGGATAGATAGATAGATAGATAGATAGATAGATAGATAGATAGATAGATAGATAGATAGATAGATAGATAGATGATAGATAGATAGATAGATAGATAGATAGATAGATAGATAGATAGATAGATAGATAGATAGATAGATAGATAGATAGATAGATAGATAGAAATGAAGAATTATTTTAATTATGATTTTATTTTTGGCCTATTTTATTCATTTATACGTCTTATTTTGTTCAGATTTCAATATGCATTTCTGAGCAATGTTTTCCAAAAAAATATACTTGTTTATTTGTAAAAAAGTTGAAATACTTTAATAATTTTTATAGTGATAGCCTATTATAATATATATATATAAATTTTATCACTATATTTTTATCACTATAAAAATATAATACACATATATTTTTATTGCAAAACTACAGATTATCTTTTATTTTACTGATTGTCATATATATATATACAGATACAAGATATATATATATAATATATTATATATAATATATATTATTATATATATAATATATATTATATATTATTATTATATATTATATATATATATATATACAGAGCAATATTATAATAAAATAAATGTAGAATTATTTTAATTATGATTTTATTTTTAGGCTATTTTATTCATTTATACGTCTTATTTTGTTCAGATTTCAATATGCATTTCTGAGCAAAATTGGATAGTCAAGTATTTTTTGTTTTGTGTGTGTATGTGTGTGTATCTACATTATTTCTATAGTTTACCCGTTTCAATCCAAAAGCTTGATTTTATCCATTAGGAGTTGATTTTTAAAAACTTTTAAAAACAGAACGAAGCCAAGTGATTGGATGGGAGGGGTTGGGATAAGGTTAGTAATGTCACATTTTTGAGGCGGACCATATTATTCATTTTTTTGGTTGAAAGATTCGATTTTTTTCTCATATTTTTAACCTCTCTTATAACATCCACAAATGAATCACGGCCAGAATCTTGTATTAAGAAATGAAATATGGTTTATTCTTTTATTTCACTTTGACTATTGCGCACAGTCTCATGATTTGATGCTGTTTCGCCTGAGCAGAAAGTCCAGCCCAGACTCCCAATGATGGTAAAATACTCACTTCATCAGAGTGTCACCATTTGGCCGTGCAGTGTTTCTCAGCCCACGCTCAAATTAAAGCTGAGTGAATTGATGGGCCTTAAACCCCTGACACAGCATATTGCATATATTTCAGGCGAGACTTGCAGATCCGTTTGCAGTATTTACAGCGCA
This sequence comes from Cyprinella venusta, assembly GCA_038021265.1. NCBI lineage: Eukaryota > Metazoa > Chordata > Actinopteri > Cypriniformes > Leuciscidae > Cyprinella > Cyprinella venusta. The sequence continues at coordinate 5,051,582 of CM075872.1, read as the reverse complement.
TTTCGGCTGCAGCCTCCTCCATCAGCTCTAGTTTGCATCCCTTCCAGCGCGCTAAAAACACTCCCACACCGCACACCCGTCGGCAGCGGTATTAGATTTAGCGAGTTAAAATGCATCCGTGCCGCAACGAAACTGCATTAACGCGTCTTAAATGACCCATGATAATTTGTGTGGTTTCATATCCGTGGAATCGTTCTGCCGGAGAAAAGCGGCCTGTATAATTCAGCCCCTGCAAACGCCTCAGATGTTTTCTGCTCCCGAGGCCCTGCGAGAGAGCGAGGGGAGTGACGCCAGATCATTCTGAGCGATGCAGCTCCAGGTGTGGTGTGCTCGGACTGTCGAGTGCTCTCTGAAGGCGATTCGAAGCGTGCCTCAGGAGGGAAAGACGTGATTAGGATGGCGTATTGCGCAGGCTTACCGTGCGGGACGGTGGCAGATGAGAGGCAGCGTGAGGTGGGAAAACTTGCCCTGCCGGAAGGGTCGGCAAACGCTCTCGTGGCGCGATTGGCCTTTCGTCCTGGAGTCCACAGGTGTCGCCCGCTTCTGTTTCTCGGCGGGATGTGACTGTTTAATTGGGAATGTCATTAGGGCCTCCGTCTGAAAGGCTTTTTCAGGGCCGGGTTAATGACTAATTGAGAACGAGTCGGGTGTTGAATGGCCCTAGAGGATTAATTGTGTGTGTTGAAGTGAAAGAGTGGATTTGTGACATATTGACCACTCAGATTTCCACGACGCCGTCTTCTTTCACAATGAGAGCGTCTCTGTGAGAGTTTAAGTCCGACCCGGGGCTCGTTCGAGATGTTCTCAAGGACAATGATGTGATTTATAGGCAAAGTATTCGAAGAATTGAGAGAATTAATGACTTGAGCCAGAGGTTCAGTCGCGGACAAAGAGTTTATGTCACTGCTGGAGATGAAGTTCTAGTTCCCACTTCTTGTGTTTGTGAGTGGTGTGGGGTAGTTTAATTGTAAAAAAATGGTGTGTTTCTAATATGACCTTGGCTGTGTTCTAATCGCTCCCTATACCCTTAAATAGGGCAGTATTTGAGGGAACAGCCATTTGTAGTGGTGTCAGAAGCCATAGTGGACATTAACGAGGGCACTCATTCAATCCCATAATGCAACACAATAACGAGTGTACAACCGATGTTCGCTCAATGGCTAGAAAATACCTATAATGCACTGAATGAATTCCCGCGTCTGACCTGAAGATGGATCTGAATCATCCATCCATCTTCCAAACCGCTGGTCCAAAGTTATTAAATAGTTGAATTAAGGTTTATTCATGCTAGTTTTTGAGACCAAGTTCAAGATAAATCTTTTCATTACTACTGGAGCTGCCAGTTTTCTAAGTTTGAAATGGTTTTTAAACAAGTATAACTATGGAAAAGTGATGTCAGTGTCTGAATTTGCTCACTTGTTTTAATCAGGGCTGCATTAGTACCCCCTGGGCATCTATCTATCTATCTATCTATCTATCTATCTATCTATCTATCTATCTATCTATCTATCTATCTATCTATCTATCTATCTATCTATCTATCTATCTATCTATCTATCTATCTATCTATCTATCTATCTATCTATCTATCTATCTATCTATCTATCTATCTATCTATCTATCTATCTATCCATCCATCCATCCATCCATCCATCCATCCATCCATCCATCCATCCATCCATCCATCCATCCATCCATCCATCCATCCATCCATCCATCCATCCATCCATCCATCCATCCATCCATCCATCCATCCATCCATCCATCCATCCATCCATCCATCCATCCATCCATCCATCCATCCATCCATCCATCCATCCATCCATCCATCCATCCATCCATCCATCCATCCATCCATCCATCCATCCATCCATCCACCCACCTACCCATCAAATTAAGTACAGGCAGTCAACATAGTTACATAGTGGTCTGACTCTCAAGTGATTACAAACTCGGGTGGAGTTCACAGATCACTTGTTTCATGTGCTCAGAACATATCTCTCATGTTGCTCTCTTTTGTTTTTCTCCTCTGTAGGTGTTCGTCGTGTGTTAGCAGCCCTTTCCCCTGCAACTGGTGTAAATATCGCCACATCTGCACTAATAACGTAGCCGAGTGTTCTTTCCAGGAAGGTCGAGTGAGCAGCGCAGAGGTAAGAAACAACCCGGACCAGCTCTGTTAAATGACAAGCTATTTTGTAGTGAAGAATTCAAACACATAATGAAAATCGAATATCCGTTTACGCTTCTCGCTGGAACTTTTCTTCGTTTGTTTTCGTGTCATCTCCTCATGGCTTTAATTTCCATTGCTACTGTTGATATAAATGCTTGGATGACTAGTAATTTTCTCAAACTCAACACTGATAAAATAGATCTTCTACTTATTGGTTCACCTCAAAGTAGATCTCGTTTGTGTGTTGACACTGTTAATATTGCTGGAGTAGGGCTGTGCAATTAATCGAATTTCGATTTCAATTTCGATTTTGGTTCCCAACGATCTCCAAAATAGCATAATCGAGAAAAAACGATTATTTTGCCATGCACGTTCTGTTTTGAAAGGACACTATAATTGTGTGTTCTAACTGACGCGCACATCCGCCCCTCTCGAAGCCATAAACTCGCTCAGCCTACAGTCATCAATTGCAAGCACAATAAACTTCACAATAACAATTGGCTAATTTAATATCTATTGGAGTGAGAGACCATCTCGAGCTGTCGCGATCTTTGTCTGCACGACCACTGCAGCGCGAGCGCACGTCACCTGATCATCTGTGCCGCCGCTTTACTGAACGAAACGAAACACATCGGGAATGAACACCGGGTAAACAGCTGATCAAAAAATAAAACCATCGCGCGAATTATTCGTGCGTCAAAATCGCGTCCAGTGTGAAAGGACCTTAACACTTGTCTGCTTGTCCGAGAAAAGTTGATTTTTTTCCAAAAGTGAATGGTTTTGATCTTATAAAGTCAGCATAAAGAGCGATTGATAATGGATAGGCTAGTAGTGTATTTCTGAAGCTGCGCTGCCGTCTGAGACAATTAAAATAACAGCACACACAAAACTCACAGAAGAAACATACTGAGGTAAAGTTTGAGGTTTTCTATTTATAATAGGCTATATGATATAGTAACATAACATGACCAAGTAGCTGTTATATCACGATTGCAATTACATTGAATTTATAGTTTAATAAACAAGTTAACTTACTTGGTTTATATGTAGTAACTTACATTTATTTTAGACGCAGTATTGACTGGCTTGTTCCATTTCACCGACGAAAATAGTTACAAAAGAAAAGCAACACTAAGCACTGTGTTTTGTTATTGAATGATTCATTATTTTAAACGAATCGTTTTAATGAATGACTCAATGATTCATTTATTAAGATGGTCACTTGCCACCACCTATTGATTTATTGTTTAAAGGTATCATTGATTTTATTTTATTATTGGTTTAAACATTAACCTCATAAAATTATTTATTACAGTTGCACTTTTGCAGTGTAAATTAATTAATTTGATTGATAGCAGCTCTTTTTATTAAAACTGAATTTGATCAAATGCAAGAATTTGACATGAAGATAGCACATGTTTAGTTATATTAAGGTTTAAAAAAGTGTCCTTTATAAAAGGTAAATAACACCCCTCCCCCCACCCACAAAAAATGACTTAACATGTCACCTCTGTGAGTTTGCAGGTCTGTTTAATAGCTACAACAAAATGCTTAAATTTAAAAAAATAATAATAATTTTTGAAAGGTATCTTAAATGTAACACTTTCCCAAAGTCATGTGAAATAATCGTGTTGCATAATCGTGATTTCAATACTGACAAAAATAATCGTGATTATGATTTTTTCCATAATCGAGCAGCCCTATGCTGGAGTTTCGGTTCATCCTTCCACCTCTGTCAACAACCATAATCTTTGATTCCTCTCTCTTTCCACACATTTCCTCACTCACTAAGTCTGGCTTCTTTCACCTTCGTAATATCGCGCGCTTACGTCCATTTCTGAATATCAGCGATGCTGAAACTCTGGTTCACGCTTTCATCACTTCACGGCTTGACTCCTGCAATTCTCTTTTCTATGGCTTACCCAATTCATCTATAAATAAAATCCAATATATTGAGAACTCCGCAGCTAGGGTCCTTACATACACAAAGAAATTTTCCCACATTACTCTGGATTTACGAAGACTTCATTGGCTACCGATGCGCTTTCGTAAATACAAGATCCTCCTTATCACATTCAAAGCACTCCATGGTCTTGACATTAAGAATAAAGAAAAGGGACACTAATATAATTACTTCTATTTAATATAGTAATATGCAAATATTAAATATACAGTGTATATATATATATATATATAAATATATAGTATTTTCTAGTATTTTAAATTATTTATATATAATATATAAATAATTTAAAATACTATATATATATATATATATATATATATATATATATATATCCTAGATTAAAAATACAATGTTTAACACACACACATACATACATACATACATATATATATATATATATATAATAATTATATACAATATATATAACATAATATAATTATTTAATCATTATTATATAATAATTATTTTTAATATAATAATAATATATACTTTATTTCAAATATATATCTTAGGTAAAAAAACAACGTTTAACACAGTTGAAATGTTAATCATAACTGTTTGTTTTCAAATCTTGATGTTTATATTTAAGATTATATATTAAAAAATATTTAAGTTATTAAAAATAAAAAAATAAAAACGCAGTCCGTTAAACTCTTCGCATTCTCTTCCCACTATAAAATTGAAAATCAGTTCTAATCTACGTAGTAATCTGAATTGCCTTTTTAACAATCAATCAGTTAGTGCCGAACAAGTACTTGACTTCTCGATTTCTCGTGCGCATTCTAGTCTGAACGGTTCAGTCTCGAGGGTTTGATCTGCAGCGGTGCCACGCGGCATAATCAGATTCAGCTGTATTATGAGTTCATTTATGATTCAGTGTGGCTCAGATGACTCACTGTTTCTCTTTCTCAAATGAAAGATAGATTCAGATGTTCAGAACGGCTCATCTGTTCTCAGTTTCCTTTACTGTGATGTTCCCTAAAGGGTTGGCATTCTTTTAAACAGAGTACGCAACCTATTGTGCCCTGCTCTGTGAAGGAACAGGAAGTGAGGACAACAGAACCTCTTATGTATCCATCTCAAATTCATACACACATTTAAACTAAAGGGGTAGTTCTCCTAAAAATGTAAAACTCTGTCCTTTGCTAACCATCGTGACATTGTTCCAAACCCATATGTTGGTAGTTTTATGTGGCATACAGAATAAATGGCAAGTTTGAAACAACAAGAGGGTGAGTAAATAATGGCAGATTTTCCCGTTTGGCCTTAAAGGAGTAGTTCACTTTTGAAAAAACTTTTGCTGATAATTTATTCACCCCCATGTCATCCAAGATATCCACGTCTTTTATTCTTCAGTCGAAAAGAAATTAAGGTTTTTGATGAAAACATTCCAGGATTTTTCTCCATAAAATGGACTTAAATGGGAACCAAATGGTTCAAGGTCCAAAAGACACTTTCAGTGCAAACTGTTCAAAGGGCTTTAAACGATTCCAGACGATGAATAAGGGTCTTATCACGTGAAACGATCGCTCATTTAATAAACAAATAACAAAGTTATTATAAGCTCAAACGCTCGCCTTGCTCTGTTCTGTGACGCTCGTTTGTGACTCTCCTGTTCGAACTCGTTCATCAAAATGAACGAATCTTTTTTCGTGTCATTTGGTTCTTTCAACGAACGAAACGAACGAATTGACTCGGAAAAAGATTCGTTCAAAGATTCGTTCAGATCCGTTTTATCTTGTTCGTTTTATCCTGATATTAATTCACCAATAAATAGTTTTTGCAATATTTCACATTTTCACACAAATGAAATTCTCAACTTGGATGCCATAGCTAATGTGCACTAAAACTTAAAAATTCTTAAATCATATAACGTACACATAATTCACCCAGGATTCACATTTGCAGATGTTGTTTGCAAAACTATGCAGTTTGGCTGAAGGTACTTTGACTCTTTTTGGGTAAAATATTGGTGACCACCCAAATCACCCTAGAAAATTGTGTCACGTGCAAACGAAGTGTTGGAATAGAGTGCAGTCTTATTTCCATTCTCCAAAGCCGATTTGAGTCAATCAGAGTTTCACCCCGTTGATTTTCTAATTCTCCCTTTTTGCGCAGCGGTATGATGGATGCCTGAGTGTTTTCAGGGGTGTCCACAATGTAATTCCTTCCAGAATTTCAGGTGCTAATGAGTATCGAGCCAAATAACTTGGCCAACTTTTTTGTTGGTGCCTTTTGTTTGTGGATACTGATGTTTGAAATGGGCCCAAGTGTTTAATGTCTTGGTTGGTGTCGTGTTTCCAGCCAAGATTCTGTTGCGGTGAGGGAAAATAATAGTCTTAGCACAGATTTGGCCCAATCTGTGAATAGATTTACATCTTGTATTCCCGCCCCCTCCTTTTTCCTCTCTCCTTTTCTCCATTTCTTTCTCTCCTTTTGCGTTTGATTTCTTGCCTGAGTGCCTTATTGCACACTTGACTGAGCTGTAGGCCGCTGCCTTCAGAGGTTGAGAAGTTACTGCTGCCTCTCTGTTTTACTGCACTCCATGACCGAGGAATGAAAGGAAAACTG
>CM075872.1:4942375-5039875 GCA_038021265.1 Cyprinella venusta | reverse complement strand
AGAAACAATGCTCAGGTAGGCTGTGGCATTTAAACGATGCCCAATTGGCACTAAGGGGCCTAAAGTGTGCCAAGAAAACATCCCCCACACCATTACACCACCACCACCAGCCTGCACAGTGGTAACAAGGCATGATGGATCCATGTTCTCATTCTGTTTACGCCAAATTCTGACTCTACCATCTGAATGTCTCAACAGAAATCGAGACTCATCAGACCAGGCAACATTTTTCCAGTCTTCAACTGTCCAATTTTGGTGATTTCCTCCAAATTGTAGCCTCTTTTTCTTATTTGTAGTGGAGATGAGTGGAACCCGGTGGGCCCATCCGCCTCAAGGTTTTGTGTGTTGTGGCTTCACAAATGCTTTGCTGAATACCTCGGTTGTAACGAGTGGTTATTTCAGTCAAAGTTGCTCTTCTATCAGCTTGAATCAGTCCGCCCATTCTCCTCTGACCTCTAGCATCAACAAGGCATTTTCGCCCACAGGACTGCCACATACTGGATGTTTTTTTCCTTTTCACACCATTCTTTGAAAACCGAAATGGATTTTAAAATGTTTCATATCTAACGAAACCAAGAAAATAACTAAAAAATAACTTCAAGTAAAGTTAAAAATGGTTGAAAAAAACCCCTAACTTCTGTCTGTGACTGGTATTCTTACAGCCGACATGTTTAAATCCGTCGTCTTTCCATTTACACGCATTCTTTTGACCTTCACTTTGCCAATTAAACCGACTGTAAGTGTGTCCTTTCTGGATTGGACCGGTTTCGAATGCAGCGTCTGCTCTGTCTTCTAATAAGGGTCTCATTCTTCTCATCTGTATTAAAATGCGTTTGATTATATCGGTATATCACGAGTAGATGTCCTCCTACACAGCGGCGCGTGTGTGTTTTTCGGGTTGATGAGGCTTCAGCGTGTTTGTTATGCGTATGGTCGGTGACCTCTGGGAATGGATGGACGGCGGACCTCTAATTACGGCCCGCACTCGCGCCCCTCATTCCTCAGCATTTGAAATAAAGCATTTTTAAGTCTCTCCCTCTTATTGTGTGGTCTCCAAGATGGAAATGTTTTCGATTTTTGGGGTCAAGCAAGAGTAAAGCTGTTTGTTTTAAGGGAGAGTTTTTGAGTTAAAAATAATGTTCCTCTGAGGTTTTTGGATGCCAGTTTTGAGTATAAAACTTTACGAGTAGTGTTCGTTCTGGCAGAATATATCAGTGTATCAGTGTGAGCAGCTCTAAATCTCTTTCTGTTGGGATGCATATATATATATATATATATATATATATATATATGTGTGTGTGTGTGTGTGTGTGTGTGTGTGACAGTTTGAATGGGCAAAACTATTCGTATTAATTAAATTTATTTGGCATCCATTAAAGTGGGTTTACAAATGTTGGTACACTCTCAGAAAAAAAGGTACAAAACCTGTCACTGGGGGCTGTACCTTTTCAAAAGGTACAGTTTTGTACCTTAATGGTATATATTAGCACTTAAAATTTACATATTAACACCAAAATGTACATATTAGCACCTAACATGTACATATTAGGACAAAATGGACATATTAACACCTATAATGGACACATTAACACCTATTATGTACATTAGCACCTAACATGTACATATTAGCCCCTAAAATTTACATATTAGCACCTAAAATTGACATATTAGGATCTAGAATGTATATATTAACACCTAAAATGTACATATTAACACCTAAAATGTACATATTAGGACCTAAAATGGACATATTAACACCTGTAATGTACATATTAGGACCTTAAATGTACATTGTAGGATCTAAAATGTACATATTAGGAACTAAAATGTATATATTAGCACCTATAATGTACATATTAGGACCTATAATGTACATATTAGCACCTAAAATGTACATATTAGCTCCTATAATGTACATATTAGGACCTATAATGTACATATTAGCTCCTATAATGTACATATTAGCACCTAACATATACATATTAACACCTAAAATGTACACATTAGCACCTAAAATGTACATATTAACACCTAAAATGTACATATTAGCACCTAAAATGTACATATTAGCACCTAAAATGGACAAAAGTTTACCTTTTGAAAAGGCACACAGCCCCAGTGACAGCTTTCGTCCTTTTTTTCTGAGAGTGTAACATTATTTGCTAGTTTAGGAGAATGTACGGTTCAATGTTAGAAATGTCATAAAACATACTTGTTCATTTATATTCATGCTTGAATGTGCATTACAGTATGATATTATAGGCTATATAGGTTATTCAGTGATGCTGTGTCATGATCTGAGAGTGACGTTGATTGACAGCGTGGCTACTATGCCGTAATATCGCTCTCCCTCCGTAACATTTATCATTACAGGAAGCTTAATTAGCTTATGTATGTGTTTAACCTTAAAGAGCAGCACTGCAGGGACACGACTCATCAAGAGTAATGGCCACGAAGATCTCGCACACGTTTTCAAACCGGCCTTACTCCCAACGGGACCCCGGCGTCTACCCCCCTTTTCCTCTCACATGATGTTTTATTTTTTCCTCTTTCTCACTTTGATGCTCTGCCTCTCAAATTTTTCTCTCTTCGTTTGTGTTCTCCAAGTGTCACTTCTCCTTCTGTCCCTGCTCAATCTGTTTTCTTGTTCCCACAATGCATTCTTTCACTCTCTCACACTCTTGCTCTCCTCCTCCTCCTCTTCTCCGGCCTCGTCTCGTCTCGGTGGGGCGACTCTTTCATTAAGGAGCTGCGGGCTGAGGTAATTAATTGTGGGATGAGTGACAGAGACTCCATTAGCTCAGCGGGAAAGGCTCAGTCTGCCGTGGTCCTTCAAGCCGGACGCCGTGGCCGCACAGGAAGTGACACGGCGGGCGTCTGTCACCAGCCAGCCATTACATAGTGCCGGTCTCGGCAAACAGGCCTGACGCAGACACTTTCACACAGAGTGCCCTCGTCCTCTTCTCATGCCAACTGCTAGCGATAACGATAAGCTATCTTGTTTTTACATTAGCAAACACTTTACTGCTAAAACAGAGATGAACCTTGATCTTCTGATAAGAGACTTTTTACAAGTGGGACCGCTTTCATATTTTAGGGAGTTTGTGCCAAATGATCATCTTTCAGCTTCTACAATTGCAAGTGCTCCATTTATACTTTAAATGGAGGTTTATTCTTTGTGTATCTTATGGATGGTGTTCAATCAATATGAAGATTTTAGCTTGAGTATCATAGCAGTCTTTGGTATCTCGATATCAATACTAAATCAATATCCCGGGCAACAAGTAAACAGCCTCAGGCGACAGATGAAATGAAAGCAGGGCCGTCAAAAGATTCAAGAATTCGCAATCTCATAATGTTTTGACTTATTGAGATTTATGTGTATATTTAGTTTAAAAAAAGCTGGGTTATTTCAACCCAAAGTTGGGTCAAATATGGACAAACCCAAATGTTGGGTTAAAAATGTAATTAAAAAAATGTACAGTTGAAAGTGAAAGTTGAAGTTGGGTTAATTTGTACATTACATTTTTAACCCAACATTTGGATTTGTCCATTATTTACCCAATTTTGGGTTAAAACAACCCAGCATTGTTTAGAGTGTACACTCTAAAAAATGCTGGGTTGTTTTAACCCAAAATTGGGTCAAATATGGACAAACCAAGCTGTTGGGTTAAATTTATAAATTACATTTTTTTTTAATCCAACAATTGGGTTTGTCCATATTTGACCCAAAATTGGGTTACAACAACCCAGCATTTTTTTAGAGTGTATATAAAGTTAGTGTGTGTGATCATTTCCAATATCCCACAAACAATATTATATTTAGCTAAATCCCTTCTGGATTCAATTTATATATTTTTTGAAAGGTTTTATGAGTTTATTTGTGTAAATTAGAATTACAGATATAATTTTAATTTCACTTTGCTAAACATTTTTTTTAACAAATCGCATATGTCAATGCACTGATGATTATGTAGACAATTATATAAGATGCCTATTTTACAAAGAATATCACTTCAATATCTGAATTAATGTTTTATGATATTGGTTTTTTATTTGGGGGGGTGGGGGGGCTTTTATGATGATGATGATGATGATTATTTAAATGCTGTTTATAAACAGATTTTTTTTTTAAATATTATGCAGTTTTGTTTTAAAATATTTGAATTTTCTTTTTGAAAATATATTCATTTCTACAAACACAATAAGTACTGCATTTTTATTTTTTTAAAGATTTTTATTTTATTTTATTTTTTTTTCATGATTTTGGGCATCCTTATTTGTCCTTAACCAAAGTACCATGGCATTGTTTGATTTACATATTTATATACCAGAGTTCTGATTACCATATTCGTATATCATGGTACTCTCTGATTATCATATATATGTAGTGTTTTGTTTGAATGGTAATCACATTTTTGAATGTGTCTTTCATCATGTGTAGAGTAGATGATTAGTTCAGCCTCTGCAGTGAACTGACACTTCCACACGAACTATAATCCTATATTAAAAAAAACAAACAATTTTTCCAACTATATTATCCAACTCCAATCAACCAATCAGAGCTTTAGAAACTTCAACACACACGTTGCGCCTCAGATTATACAGGCTATTAAAAAAAATCAGCCTTAGCCGAAGAATAAGGTCAAAAAATATCATGTAACGTTTAATTGGAACAGCTCCCAAGTGATCCGGAGACTGAATTTATTTTTCTCGGCACTGAAGGAAGGGAGCATATTTCATGGATTATGGCTTATGAAGACTGAAAATGGGATTAACAGGGTAGAAGGAATGGAAAAACGGAGTGAGTGACTGAGCAACTGACTGCTCGGGAAATTATATATGTAAGCAACAATTCGTTTTTTTTCCTCTCGCAGACCTGCAGTGAAAGATTGGATTCCTTGTTCGTTTTTGTGTGTGTGTGAGATAGAGAGAGAGAGAGAGCGTGCATGCTTTTTCTGAATGTGTGGCATGAATTTCTCTCCCTCGTCCGCTCCGGCTTTTTATGTTTCAACGGAGAAAAGTGCTTAGCTGTGTGATAAGCGGGATATGCACAATAAGGTTAATGGAGAGACTGTCAACAGGCAGTAAGCTGCCAGGCCTCTCCTAATGGGGTGCTAATCAGTGCGAGGGAAAAGCCCTACTGGGGAAAACAAGCAGCTGCTCGGGTGAAGGGATACAGTTACTGTAGATGCATAAAAACACGGGCGGTGGCATTATGATGTCACGCAGAAAGCCACTGAACCTTACTCGAAAGCCGAATGGGGCAATCCGTCGTTTAAATCACTGTAAACGGAAACATATAGAGACTTTATTTGACGATATTTGTTTTTTGTAGTGCATGGATAGAGCCTCCTGTTTGTTAAAGCGCTACAGTGTTTACTCTATTTAAAGGTGTGCTTTTATGTTTTATACGTTTGCTGACCTTTAAGCTGCAAATTCCTAAAGCAAATATGTTTTTGGCCAATAAGAGTTCTCTTAGGTCAATACAACACTGCAAAAAAGTGCAATAGATATTTCTAAAAAATCATGTAAGATGAGGAGACTTTAAGATTAATTGTTTGTTTTTTTTAAGCAGATACATCACAAGTTTATGTTTGTGCTTAAAAATTGCTTACAACATCAAAAAACATTTTTTTGGTATGTTTTAGCTTACCTCAAGGGCATCCAAGATGTAGGTGTCTTTGTTTCCGCAGTAGTTTCAGTTTTGATATTTTTAGGTCAAACCGTTCATGTCTATCAGTCATATAATGGAGGTCTATGGTCACCACCTCAAAGAGCATGCACAAAGAAGTCCAAATTAAACATGATTTAATGACTCGTAAATGTAAGTACACATTGATGGCCTAAGACACGAAACGAGCGGTTTGTGTGAGAAAATGAGCAGTATTTATATCGTTTTTACCTCTTGTAACCACAGCCACAAAGCGCCCGCGCCCTCACTTGGACGTAAAAACGACATAAATACTGTTCATTTTCTCACACAAACCGCTCGTTTCGTGTCTTAGGCCATCAATGTGTACTTACATTTACGAGTCATTAAATCATGTTTAATTTGGACTTCTTTGTGCATGCTTTTTGAGGTGGTGACCATAGACCTGCATTATATGACTGATAGACATGAACGGTTTGACCTAAAAATATCAAAATTGGAAATACTGCGGAAACAAAGACACCTACATCTTGGATGCCCTTGAGGTAAGCTAAAACATAACAAAAATTAATTTCAAAGTGAACTATCCATTTAAGCTTGATGTCGACTAGTCCCTGATCATGGTCTATCGATGGCGCAATAGGATTAGTAATCTTTGAAGTCTTTGAGAAATAAAACGACCCAAAGACAAAATAACTCATGAAAATAAGAGGTTATAGGAGTGCCGTTTCATATAAGAAAATCTGCCTTTAGTCACAAATGTCGACTTCAAGTCTTTTAACCCCTAATTTGATATCTGTTTAAGGCCTGTAATAATTTGACATGTTTACAGCCTAGTGTCACTGAGTTTTAGCCACAACATTATGCGAAGACGCGGATGTTCTTTAAGTAATGAAATGTATTAATCATAATAAACCATTTCTCTGTGCGTAATAGTTCATTAGCCTAAGCGTAAGCTGTTGACAGGCCACCATGGCAACATGGCACATTAATATAGAATTCAATTGATGTGGCTTCACAGCAGAACTACACATTATATATGCAGTGTTCCCGGCGTGATGAGTTATGTACTGGTAAACGCTGACATTACCTCTCTGCTCTTTAGTTAACAAGCTCTTCAGCTTATCTCTAACCTTTAAGCCACGTTCGGCAAACACTCCATCCCTGGCTTGTTTAATTCATAATTATGTAGTGATTGGAGCTTGTTAATGAGAACAAGCAAACTGACATTAAGAGGGAAGGGGCAGGGAATGTCTTCAGGGTGCAGTTGCCTTCAATTTGAGAAGAATATACACAGGCAATGGATGTTGTTAACAGCTTTGTTAAGAGAAATAATGGGGGAGGTTTCTAATAGACATTAGGCACAGCAGAAAACAACTGGCCAAACTAGTAGGATATTTAAAGTTATTTTGTAAAACGATGGATGGATGGATGGATGGATGGATGGATGGATGGATGGATGGATGGATGGATGGATGGATGGATGGATGGATGGATAGATAGATAGATAGATAGATAGATAGATAGATAGATAGATAGATAGATAGATAGATAGATAGATAGATAGATAGATAGATAGATAGATAGATAGATAGATCTTTTTCTCTGTTAATTGCATTTGAAACATGTTTTGGTTTCATATTATAGCGCGGGTTTATTAGTTATGGTTGGAGGAATTATCAGGAGAGCTTTAAAAACATATTTAGCAAATGATGTTTTTGGTTCAAACTAATGATGTCATGTGCTAAAACTTTTGAGTGCACACACACGACACGATGGAGCAGCTGCGCCCCGATTCTAGACGGCAAAAACTTGATGAAAAGCCCATTATAGTCCATTAGCGGAATCACCTGTGCTAAATATCTATGACTGAAATCTGTTAGCGCTCCTCCATGAGCTGTAATTTGTCCCGCTCGTATTCATCACTTCGAATCAGGCTCTTGTGGGGTTCGTCTGAACTTTTAAAGAGACTGCAGTGAAATCCACTCTAGTGAGCAGCGGGTCAGGAGTTGATTTGTGAAATGGTGATTTGTTAGATCTAGATCTGTCTATCTCTCTATCTATATCTATCCATCTGTCTTTCTGTCGTTTTCAAAATGTATTTGAATTTGAATAAAAAAATTATTCCTTGCAGGGATAGTTCACCCAAAAATTAAAATTAGTCCATGATTTACTCACCCTGAAGCCATCCTAGGTTTATATGACTTCCTTCTTTCAGACGAATACAATCAGAGCTATATTAAAAAATGTCCTGTTGTCTCCTTCAAGCTTTATATTGCAAGTGAATACCTGGAGAAACTTTGAAGCCCAAAAAAGTGCATCCACTCATTATGAAAGTAATCCACACAGCCCTGGGTGGTAATAAAGGCCATGCATTTGTAAAGCAAAATACCCATATTTATAACTTTATAAACTATAATCACTAGCTTCTGACAGATGGCTGTACGCATCGATTTACTGTGGAAGACTAACCCCTGACCCGACGCACAATGTAATGATAAACGCGAAAGCTAGAGGAAAGAACAAAACAAAACACCGGTCGAGACTCGTGAATTAGCCATTTTGAAGAGAAATGTCAGACAAATTTATTACTTTTTTAACATATTATAATATGCCATAATGTATGAATTTCAGGGGTTATTTCTTCCGTGGTGGCATGCCTAGTTATTTTAGATTATAAAGTTATAAATATGGGTATTTTTCTTACAAAAACCCATGTCTTCGCTTCAGAAGAAGGCCTTTATTAACCCCCCAGAGCCGTGTGGAGTACTTTTATAATGGATGGATGCACTTTTATGGACTTCAAATTTTCTCCAGCCATTATAAAGCTTGGATTAGCCAGGACATTTTTAATAATACTCCGATTGTATTTGTCTGAATTGAGAAGAATGTCATTTACACCTAGGACGACTTGAGGGTGAGTAAAGTTATATATATATATATATATATATATATATTCAAGATTTGTTATCACAACATTTTTTCTTTTGTCAAATCAACTTAAATAATTTATTTAGTTCAGATAACTTATTATTTTGAGTTTCTGATGATTAAATCAATCTACTTCATTGTATTAACTCACTTTTTCCAGTTCAATCAACTTAAAAATTTTAAGGTAACCAGGTTACTTAATTTTTTAAGTTAAACCAACAATATTTTTTTACGTGTGTAGAAAAAAATTTTCAAGATTTGTTATCACAACATTTTTTTCTTTTGTCAAATCAACTTAAATAATTTATTTAGTTCAGGTAACTTATTATTTTGAGTTTCTGATGATTAAATCATTCTTCTTCATTGTATTGACTCACTTTTTCCAGTTCAGTCAACTCAAAATTTTAAGGCAACCAGGTTACTTTTTTTTTTTAGTTAAACTAACAATATTTTTTTTTACAGTGCATGGGCGAATTTTCTTTTTTGGGGGGTGAACTATCCCTTTAAAAGTCAAAATTCAAGTTTGCCACCTCATTTCAAATTCAGTTATAATTCAGTCATTTTGAATTAAATTCTAAATGTTGCAAACACCATTTATTGATGCGATATCAAACATGATAGGATTGTGTGTATTTTTTCACTTTTCTTGAGTATCCAATGTATTATTTGATGCTTAAAGTGTTCTTAGCTGAATTTGTGTATTGTTACAGAATGCACCGTAAAAGTGTAGTATAAGTTTCATAAGTGTCTGGAAAGTTCAAATGTAACAAAATATTATTATTATTAATTAATTAATCTGGATATTTGTCATGTATTAAGTAATCCAGATTTGACAGACTGCTTTTTCCCTGCTAAATATCAGGGAAGTAGACATACTGGGAAGTGGGGTTCTGAGTCACGTATCACACACACAACATTTTAGCATAGAATCGCGACAGCTGAAACCATTTTCAGTGACTGAGCTGTGTGTTTTCTCATTAAACACACCCATCCCCGAGTTTCGCATCCTCAACAGTCGCTTTCCGATGCCCGTGGACTGTGTATTTGTTTACGGGCCGGTCGTCTGGAGTAATTTATCATTAGCTCAGCGTTGTCATCTTCCGCAGAACTACAGGTGATTCATCGGGCTCATTTTGCAGTATGAAGGCACGCTATCCTTCTCTCGCTGCAGTCGCCACCTGTGCGCCCCTCGTGCCGCCACAGGGAGTAAATCCTTCTTTACAAACACCTAATCTGAAAATGAGATTTATTGTCACACTGATATGCAAACCGGTGCAGATTGATGGAGGTCCGGGGTAAAGAGTTGCATCATTGTTAAGCGCGCTGCTTTTTGGCGCGGGCAGACGGTGCGCTGGCCGGCTAGCCGCTCTGATTTATGGCCGCTCTGCCTGCAAATTGCTTTTACTGCCACCCTGATTATTGTTCGGTGTTAAATGGATTACAGATCGTCCCGAATATCCTAGGATGCACAACTTAAGGTGGAGAAGACCAACACCTCTGTGCGCTCGTCAATAAGCGATAATCATCAATCAATCGATGAATGTGGCTTGTGTAAACAGAAACCTCGTTTGCCCTCTTCAGATTAGCGTGTGCTGTTGTTTCTGAGCTGCTAATATATCTAGTTTTCCATCAGAAGTCGCATCAATATAAAACGGTTCCTTTGATAAATGCTGCAATCGGTTACGGGTAGAGTAGACCGTAATGACTCTTCTAGCAAGACTTGACGCGCAGGACTAAGGAAGATATTCATTTGCCGCTTCATCAGTGTGATCTGCCGAGAGAACCGTGCTTCGTAAAACTGGAGACGGATGCAACTGCTGTGTAATAGGGTTTTTAGCCTCAGATTGCTGGATTTGAAGTTCTTCCCGCCCTAATGGCCTCAATTTCCTTTCCTAGCATGACTGAATGCTAGGCAAAGTTTCAGTCCAATAGATGTTATTTATTGTTCCTAAGCTCAATAAACTGGAATCAGTGTCAGTGAAAGTCGAATGGGCTGTGATATTTATGAGTCGGGATTATTTGTGCTTTACTCTGAGCTTGAATTATAACCGATTGTCTGTTTGTGTTGTCGTTTTCAGGGCTGCCCACAAATTCTGCCCAGCAGCGACATCCTGGTACCGGCGGGGATCGTTCGGCCAATCACGTTGCGAGCTCGAAATTTGCCTCAGCCTCAGTCTGGACAGAAGAACTATGAATGCGTCTTTAACATCCAGGGCAAAGTCCAGCGCATTCCCGCGGTCCGTTTCAACAGCTCCTGCATCCAGTGCCAGAACACTTCGGTAAGACAACCACTGTTTCACATGTCAACTGCACTTCAGTTTAGCAACACATGATGAATACTGGCTATTAATGCAGCAAAACTATTTCTTCATAGCAATGGCTAAATCTGAGGGGTCAAGTTGATTTTTTTTTTTAGCAACAGCAGAATTTCTTAAAGGAATAGTTCACATAAAGATAAAAAATGTCATTACTTATTCACCTTGATTTCAAGCATTATAAATATCAATGTGATGAATATTATTTTTTATTATTATTTGAATAGAGACTCGAGAGACTATGACTGTTAATATTCAGGTTTCCATTCGCATACACACCAGTTCAAATATGTTATGGTCTTTACATTTGTCTTTTTTAAAGAATGCAATACTTTTATTTAGCAAGGGTGCATTAAATTGATTATAAGTGATAGTAAAGATATTGTCATTGTTACAAATGACTTCTATTTAAAATAAATGCTGTTCTTTTGAAGTTACTATTGAAAGAATCATCGCTTATTTAAAGGGATACTCCACTTTTTTGGGAAATAGGCTCATTTTACAACTCCCCCAGTTGAGTTTTACCGTTTTCGAATCCATTCAGCTGATTTTCTGATATTTAGAAGAATATCAGTAACCAGACAGTTTCTGGTCTCATTGACTACCGTAGTATATATTTTTTCCTACTATGGAAGTCAATGAGACCAGAAACTGTCTGGTTACTGATTTTCTTCTAAATATCAGAAAATCGGCTGAATTGATTCAAAAACGGTCAAACTCAACTGTTTAACTCTGAGGGAGTTGTAAAATGAGCCTATTTCCAAAAAAAAGTGGAGTATCCCTTTAACACTAAATAATCCGTCCACTAGCTCCTTGCTACTAGTGACAGCCATCTTATATACACATCTCTAAGACAAGAGTTAAAAACAACTTCATTAAATACAACAAAAGTGCAAATACAACCCAAACATACATTTTCACAAATATATCCATAAATGATTTAAATGAGCGCTCCCCTACAGGTTTTCACTTCTACTCGGCTAAACCAGCAAACCCGGATAAATATTATAAACATGAAAAGTAAAAACACAATAAAAACAGTGATGGAAGACAACTTCAAGACCTCTTCATCACAAAGTGCACTACTAACGATAATAAATGTTTTTGAGCAGCAAATTAGAATGATTTCTAAAGGATCATGTGACACTTTAAAATGTATTCAAATAGAAAACAGATCTTGTAATAATATTTCATAATATTACTATATTTTTTAGTCAAATAAAAGCCTTCAGCCTTATGTGAGCTTAGTTGAAAAACATTTAAAAAGACGTATCAACCCCAACCTTTTGAACGCTATTTGACATATTGCATGAATTCAGGATGGTAACTTTTAAAATGTTAATGCAATATCCAAAAATCATTATCACATTAACTTTTTTTCCATTTTGCATGCCAGAACTAAACTATTTTGTTCTCTTTATCTTCTCTTTACTATATTAATGACTTGCATAAATTAAATTCACAACTTGAATGTGCAAGATAGCTAGTTAATCCCAGCTTGCGCCATATTTGTTTATCAATAAACAGAATTAAATTTGCATCTGTTTATCACTCAAAGCTTCGGAAAACTTGTAGTCATGTGGACTTATTTTAATGCTGCTTTATAGTATTTTTTTGGAGCTTAGAATTCCTGTGAACATCCGTTGAATGGAAAATATCTGTCTGTAAGCAGAATTATTAACATCGTACGGGTTTGGAATGAGATGCGTGTGAGAAATAATGACAGAAGTGTTATTTTTGAGTGAACTATTCCTTTCAATGTATCCTAAATGGCAACAATGTCATTTATTAATCAGCATATTTTTCCAAGCGTAGCCTCACCCCAGATGGCATTTGAATAATCGTCATTTGAACAGACGCATTGTTTTCTCCCGATATATTTCGCTTTGTGACATTATTTTTCCATTTAAAAATTAGCATGAGCTTCAAATCGTCGCTTGTGGGGCAAAGAGCTGGTGATGAATTTGTCTGAAGTGCTCTGAGAAAGCCAAGGTGACTTCTCACTGAATCACTGATCATAAAAAGCACGAATCTTTATCCGGGCAAATCGGCAAAGGCATCAATTTATAACGCTGCAACTGTTGTTTTCTCAATCCCAGTGAAAAATGGAGCATGTCAAGATGTTGACATTGAGAATGTCTCTCTCTCTCTCTCTCCATCCTCCCTTTCGCTCTCATATGCAGGCGGTACAGGCCGTCTGTGACCCATCTGGTTGTCACAGTAACCTCAGGGAATCTTGTAAGATAATTAGCTAGGCGCTGGACGTGCCTCATAATTTGGCACGACAGTGTGACACGCTGAAAAGGAATGCGGTGAACCCGGTTCGCCGTGCTGGAGGTGGAGCGTGTGCCCTCTGACCTCTGCACCCCGACGGGGTCAGAGGTCGATCCACTAGCCCCAACTCTGCGACGAGACAATTGATGTCCCGTAGCAATTTAATAATGAGGATCACGTCCGTAGCGAGCGGCCGCCACTGGATTGATTGTCGTTCTTTCCGGGAATGACACAAGCTCGGTTGGAAGGTCTCCTCGCAGGACCCCGGTGCAACTGTTGTCCTTCCATCTGTTTGGACTCATCTCCTCCTGTTCATCAGTCCCCCTGCCTGTGACCCGCGCTGCTGTCTCCGACAGCGCTATGCATTTAAATTGGAATTGAAGCGTAGCGACTTGTGCAGTCTAAACAGCCTCGGACCCGAAGGCATTTAGATGCAAAGTGAGTTCTCCGGCCGCCTGTCAGCGATGATGCCGGCGCATATCGACTGTGTGGAGGGCAACTGGTTTTTTTTTATTTACTTATTGCAGATGAATATTGACATGGGGATTTCTGTGCAGATCTTTTATTTATAAAGTCTTGCGAAACCAACCAATTCACAGAATAACATCCTGTGTCATAACTAGGTGCGATGCGATAATTTGCTGTACACACTGACTGCAAAACTGTTGCACACGTGACTCAAATAGATTACTTAATGACTTTTTTTAACATGAAAAACGTTTTTTTTACTGGAAGAGCATTTATAGCTATTTATATAGCCCTTTTCACAATATAGATCGCATCAAAGCAGCTTCACTGTATCAATCAAAATATAATAACATTGTTCGTTTCTTAGTGGAAAAACATCTACGTTTGAGCTGATCAATGGTGATTGGTTACTTAACCAATGATAGGATATTATATACAGTGTTTGTACAAGTTTTTTTAAATACTGGAATAATCTTTTTCCTTTATCATTTGCTTGAAGTTTCCTGCTGCAAACAAGTTCCTATTTACTCACCAGTGCTAATATTTACTCTTCTTTGGACAGTGTTTATTTTGAGCCTAGTACATTTTTACCTCTCTGTATTTGCTGTACAAGCAAAAACAAACAAGTTTATAGTTCAGACATTTTATTATTTTATTGTATTCTTTATTTATTTAAAACTAGGGCTGTGAAACGATTAATCGCAGTTAAACGCATCCAAAATAAAAGTTTGTGTTTACATAATATATGTGTGTGTATTGTGTATAATAATTTTGTATATATAAATACACACATATGCATGTATATATTTAAGAAAAATGTTTTGTTAATATATCAAATATTTATATTTATGTATAATATTAATATTGTAGAAATATATATATAAAGTATATACATGCAAATATTTCTTAAATATATACATTCATGTGTGTGTATTTATTTATACAAAATGATTATGCAAACTACACACACATATATTATGTAAACACAAACTTTTACTTTGGATGCGATTAATCGCGATTAATGGTTTCACAGACCTATTTAAAATATAATTTTATTGTATTTGTTTTTCGTAGTAAGCATTTAAAAATGAACTTTTATTTTGTTGCTTTATTTTTATTTTTTAGGGATTTGAAAATAAGAAAATAAGAATTTGTTTGATGAATTTACCTGTATGGGTTGAGTTAATGGCTCAGATGTTTTATTTGATTTCACTTTTTAAGTTTACTTAATCATTTTTTTTATTTAAAATGTAAGAACCAAGCAATAACAGTCAGATGGCACTTAAGCTGCTTTATTATTTGCTGTATGTCTGAATAAAAGAAATAAAAATTTACTATCTATACCATATTTAATTAGCCTGGATGCCAGCCCGAACTCCGCCCACAACATTTTTCGGACGGGAAGTTCGGTCTGGACTCGATCCATTGAGGAGTAATTATGATCGGTTCAGAAATCATCGGGCCAATCAAATTGCCAGGGCGGGCTTTATACGATGATGGACAGATTGATCTGCAAGTAATCATCATGTTATCAAAGAGCGCTTAACTTAATTTTAATAGACAAACAGAGAACTACAATCAAGGCATTTGTCTATCAGAAAGATATTTTGCCGTCCTTCCTACATGATTCGGGAAAAGTGTAACTTATCAGCTGGCTCTGACGGTCGCTAAGAAGATGGGACGTAATGAAAAGCCTGTGGTCGTTGTGGTTTCTCATTTGGTGGCACTCATGGAGAAGTAAGTAAAAGAAGCAACACTCGTTATTTAACTTTTAAAATAAGTAAGTCCTGTAGTTGAAAACTGCGCTATGCAAAGGAGTTGACTTACTGCATTGCTCTGATTGGTTGTAGGTTTACCGACTATCCAATTGAGTGCAGAGTTGTTGTTTTTTCCTGGTTCGGTTACGACACGCCTCATAATCAAAGCTTAATGGAGCGGTCTCAGACTCATATTCTCATTAGAATATGAGTATGACAAAGTCAGGCTAATATTTAATTGCATAGCGTCATGTTTTTATCCATTGCATTGTATATTACATTGAATCGGATCGTAAGAGTAGTGAATCGTTTTGCATCACATCGGTAGTCGCTTATATGTATCTTTAATGTATCATATCTTTGGCTATGCATCGAGATGTGTATCGCATCGGCCTTAACTAGGAGATGCACATCCCTAATATATAGTGTTCGGTGGACTGCATTGGGTTGCTTGATTATATTGTGGAAAAGTTTGATTTAGTCGGTTGTAAAAGCTTCCATTCTATCTGTGGCTCCTTAATGAAAGTAGTTGATCTGAAAGGGAAAACATTTTTCAGCAGCACTGAAAATGTGATGCATACTTGTGTTGCGTTATGAATGACGCATTTGCGTTCACTTGCATTGTGTGTTTTTCCGGACTGCAGTGTTTCTAGATGAGTTCTTTGTCTGTGATGAGAAACCAAATCCTCACATTCTCACTCATCTGTTTCTCCTCGTCGGCTCCCTTCCCCCCTTGGGTTTCTCATCTCTCAGTCTCTTTGTCTCTCACCTCATTGTGCTATCTGTGTTGGTCTGGGCATGCACAGATTAATTGATAGTGTGATTACCAGTGACACGGTAAAGAAAAAGCACATCATCTCTCTCATGACATGCATCTTCCCCGAACGGCAATCGAACATCAGCGAAGACCTGATACAAATTACACCGGCTCCCAGGAGAGCGTGATCGTCCGCCCGCCACTCCCTTCCTCAGCACGTGTCCTCTCTCTCAAGCTTTCACACGAGACAGCGAAAATCAATCAATATGGCCGTCAAGCCGAATGGCACAGCTTAGTCTTCTGGGAGCCGGCGGCAGGTGACTTTGAGACCGTGGGGTCCATGCTAATGAAATTGCGAGTGCCTTCAGATAGGAGACGCTGAATCAATCAGTTTCATCTTCTGTTTACACGTCACCCGAGAACGTGTATCAAACAGTCAGCTGGTGGTTTGTTTGGTACTCTACTCAAGAAATGTATTCATATAACTCGTTTAATGATAGGTGAAGTAAATAGAAAAAGGATGAGTCATTTATTATTCTTTATATATTAGCAGTGACTGACGTTAGCTTCCACACCTGTGAGAATCATAGCAGTTTTTTGTATTGATGTTGTAAGGACCTCACTGTGTTGAAGACAAAGGCGATGGTGTTGTATTACAGCTAGTTAATCTGCTCTTATCTTGATGTAAGTGGTCTCCCTCAGGGCACGTCTCGCACTCGCACTGGAATTGGAGGGGTCATTATTTTTGACAAAAATCAAGTTAACTGGTCCTGCATTCTCCCTAATTTCTCGGCTGTTTCCCGTTCCTGCCTCACCCTAAAAATTCAGACAGCTGCTTTTTCAGTATCTCACAATGCTGCTATTGTGTGGCTTCCACATCACGTACATTACAACGGATTTTACTGTACTCAGCAAGTCAAGTAGTGAGAACGCTAATGGTTGTAATAATGAACAAAATGCTAATTGTTCTAGCTAATAAATGAATCAATGATTGTATAGTCATGGTGTGTATGGGATAGTAGTACAAGTTCAGGACTGGTAACCGAAAGGTCAGATTCATGAGCTAAACGTTTAACGTTGAATAATGGTGTACTGAAAGTTTATTTACATTTACATTTATTCATGTAGCCCTCAAACCGTATTCACTTTATAGCCCTTAATCCTGTAATTGAGGACAAATGTGGGCACAGAGGACTTTTTATTTATTATAAATGTTATATCACTGTCTTCGATAAAGTTTTGTCTATCCATTTATGGTGTTTTATTTTTATTTTGGGGGTATTTTTGAATTTATTTACTTCAAAAAGTACCATATTTTCTAAGTAAATTAAGCTTATTTTTTATGTTTTATTCTTTTTAACTACATTAAAATATCATTCCAATCAGTTCTTAGAGCTAAAACCTAAAGACTTTGCTGTCACCTGGTGTCTTATTTTGGCTTATTTTAGAACGCTCTAAATTACAGTTTTTCCCATTCATTTCTATGGGTGCCCATTTTTGACCCAAATACAAGATTAAGGAGGGATTTTTTTTCACCCACTTAACATTGTAAAAAATTGTGTGTGTTCAGGAGGCAAACTTAGGAAAAGTAGCCAAGTCTTGTACCGCTCAGATCAAGGGAAGTATTTTTTTTTTAAATAAATCATAACTATTTTGCCCACATTTGTCCAGAATACGGTTTCAGGGGTTAGCTGACGCTTTTATCCAAAGCGACTTACAAATGCTATATATGTCAGAGGTCGCACGCCTCTGGAGCAACTAGGGGTTAAGTGTCTTGCTCAGGGACACATTGGTGTCTTGCAGTGGATTCGAACCCGGGTATCTCACACCAAAGGCATGTGTCTTAACCACTGCGCCATCACCACCCCCACAAAGCTTTATTTAGTACTCACTAGTAATAATGATATCAACTAAACAGCCAAATCATCTGAAAGCAAAGCAAAGATGGTATTTCAATAAGGTGTGCCTCAGGGGGATGTTGCTTGTCCTTTTATAATTCCAAAAATGTCATTATCATTTATGAAAGGAACAATATGAACTCCCAGGAAAAATGTTTCAACTTTTTCAGTTGTGTAAACCACAGTTTGCCCAGCATGTCTCTCATATATGACTACAACATCTCTGTACCGTGGCACTCAAGAATCAGAAATGCACAGCCATAGCTTGAACATAGGTTTGAAACATCTGCTCGCACAGAACATCATCTGTCGAACAAAAGATAAATATGCTAGTGCCCGTATGTGTGCTTTTTAATTTTAGTCATGAAATAAAAGTCTGTACTTAGTGTGCTTTTTGCTTGGCTGAAGCGAAATCCAAAGAAAAACATTTTTTTTTTTTCCAAGAAGGGAAGAGGTGTGCAAAATACTTCAAATGAGTCCATGAGCGTAAGTGTTGCTAAGCGCCGCTGACCCCTTAGCGACAGGCACCAGCCGTGTTACCGGGGAAACGTACCGCCAAAGGCCTTTTTTACACAATGCACAAGTTCTGAACCAGGCTCTTGATGGAGAGGGCCCTTACAAAGAACCCCATTATCCTCGATGCAGGGTAGCGGAAGCTTTTTGAATAAAAACACTTACATGTTATTTTTGTCAGGCATTTTGAACCACCTCACCCTCATTATTCTATTATTCTTATCAAGTGCTCAATCAGCCATTAGCCGTTTTATACCGTACTACCCGAGAGAAATGTGTTTTAACGATCACCTGGGTTCCAGGCGAGCAGTTTTTTCGCCTGGCCAAAAAAAGTTTCTTCTTTCCGTCCAATCGTGGGTGTCCTCCGCCAGTTTCTGTAAGCTCAATGCTATTAGGTTGCCGTGTGGAAGCAGGTGGGCACTATTAAAATAAATTTATCAACTAATGCGGTGATCAATCTAGTGTATATGTCCCAGCTGTAATGTATCGCATTAACTGCGCCCTGAGCTTATCGTGTATTAAGAGGCTCAGCTGCGCTAGAACCTAGAACCAAATGAAGAAATCCCTCCAAGAGTGACACACCAGAAATATGCTTCGGTTTGCCTTAGGTCAGCGCATCCGCCTCATTTATGGTGACACGCATTGCCTAGCTTTAGGAGAACCACTTGTGCCATTATTTATTTCCAATGGCTCTCGACCAAACCAAATCACATCATAGTTGGACTGACAGAGGTTGTATCTTTCTATCATAACCCAGAATTCCCCTCTCCCAACCTAGGAATTAGTCCATGACGCAACATTCGGTGAAGTGAATTATGTGCTGTTATTACTGGACTGTCGTTAGTAATGGGATAGCTATGATTCACTAATTAGGTTACCGTAAAGTAATGCCTCGCACACAGCGGGCTCATTTTGCTCGTACCATTGATGCCGTTGTGTCTTTTTTCGCTGAGTCTGGCCCAATTTGTAACTTAATTAAATGTACAGGTCCTCCATCATTAAGTTATATTGATTTTCGTTCTGTCACTTGAACACGACGCCATTGGCAGGTCAACTGGAGCCGGGCGTATCCAGAGAGATGAGGTATATGAAAACATCTTTTAACAATAAAATCTTATTAAAGACTAAATACTTGGTTCCACTGAGATCCACTTGAATTAATTGCAATCACTTAATTTCAAGGGAAGGCTACATTTTCGAGAAGCAGCATTTTTTCCCCCCCTGAGTCAATATCTCCAGTTATTCATCATAGCTGCTGCCATAAACGGTAGCAGCGTATTAACTTAGCTCCAATAAGTGGATTATTGAGCACACCAATTTTTAAAAGTGGTCTCTTAAAAACCCCACGTGCCGCTAGCAGATATTATAGCCTTTCATTAAACATGCAAACGGGATTGAAATGTACCCCAAGGTTTGATCAAAAAGGTGGAAACGGCCTGTGATAGCAACCGTCCTGGGTTGTGTTTTGCACATTCGGGGCTGCTGATAAATTGAGGATGGTTTTAGAGGTAATATTACCTCGCTGTCGTTTGCCCGTCATATCCAGTGAGGCCTCTGACAGAACCAGGCCAGGCTGTCTACACATAACACACTGCGATACAGTGGGAAGACAAGCCGGAGGAAAATCAATTCACTTCTGGCAGAGATAAGCGGTATTGTATGGGCAAACACAAAGCCTTCCACCCATTTACACACGAAGGCTAATCTCCTCAAAGCTCAAACCTTTCACCAGAGGAGAGGCAATTCGCAAGAAAATATATCACATTATTGCTCAAAATGTTAAAAAAAGTGTAAAATAGTATGTGTGTGTGTGTGTGTGTATATATATATATATATATATATATATATATATATATATATATATAACATTTTTATGAATTTTGGAATACTTTTCTATGAATATATAAACATATGCATATATATAATCGATTTATATTATGTTTAAAATATTACCTATAGATATTGCAAAAAAAAAAAAAAATATATATATATATATATATATGTCTATATATTAGGGCTGGGAAAAGATTAATCACGATTAATCGCATCCAAAAAAAGTTTGTGTTTACATAATATATGTGTGTGTAGTGTGTATAATTATTTTGTATATAGAAATACACACACATGCATGTAAACATTTAAGAAATATTTGCATGTATATACTTTATATATATTCATACAAAATTAATATTATATATAAATATAAATATTTGATATATTAATAACATATTTTTCTTAAATATATACATGCATATGTGTGTATTTATGTATACAAAATAATTATACACACTACACACACATATATTATGTAAACACAAACTTTTATTTTGGATGCGATTAATTGCGATTAATCTTTTCCCAGCCCTAATTATATATATATATATATATATATATATATATATATATATATATATTTCCATTGAAAATTATTATATAAAATTATATATTACAAGTTCTATAGTAATATATAAAATTTTATATATATATATATATATATATATATATATATATATATAATATTATAGTAAGAATAATAGTCTTGCAGTAGAAATTGCAGTAGAAATAGTCTTGAAATATGTAATAAACGAAATATATATTTGTAAATATGCATGCATTATGTATAATTTAGATTATAATATAGAAATACTCTTTTGTTTTGTTTTAATAGATGCTTTTATTTTACACAAGACTATTAAAAAGAGTCTTGTTAGGATTAGGCTTCCTTCATGTTCATTAAACCATTATTGTATAAATAGTCATTCAATTTGCCAATTAATGCAAAGATGTACACATCCATTCTGCTTTTGTTTCACGAAAAAGTCCTATTGGACGAAATTAACTAGCAACAAAGAAATTTGTAATTTTACTTTTTGATATCTCTACCATTCATATGCTTGTGATTTTTGCACCTTTTATAAAAAGCATTAGTAAATACATTTTTTCTTATAGCTTGACTGCATAATAGCTCAGCATATTTCAAGATAGGTTAATGATGTGGAAGTCATGACCTCTGCGACCTGTACGCCAGTACGCTGGTCGTCTGTAATTGACCCCAATTAAGATGCCCGGGCCCCTGCAGCTGTGTCTCATAGAGATGTATGACTGCTGGGTGCCTGGCGTCAACAGGTTGAGTGAGGTTTAGTTCAGCTTTTCACCACCTTTTCCACTGCAGAGCTCGCTTGACTTCCTCCCAGATATTTTCCCCCAGAGCAGCTGCAGAAAGATTCGGGCTTTACCGCACACACCACCGAGGGCCATTTTCCACTCCTCGGGGCCTCTCAGACTGCTGGGGAATGATGTGGCACCGCTTGTTTTCTCTGTTGTGATTTATCTGGGCTGTACGGCTGAATGAACGCTGATGTAACAGCTGACGTTTCAATCGGGCTTAATGACCGGCCGAGGCATGAGGCATCGATGCAGGGTGTTCTTTTGCTTTTCTCCAAAATAGATTTCGGTTTGGCCATAAATAGAAATAAATTCAGTGCACTTTTCACTGCTGAGGGGGAATTCGGTAAGAATGACTAGCGTTGTTTATTTGCACGTGGGCTATGTTATTTTAGTGCTCGTTTTGCAAAATAAGCACAAAAATTGAGGAAGAGTGTCCACAATTGAACAACATAAATCATATCTTGCATATTAAGTGAATAAGATGCTGGTGTTGCTGCCACATGATAAACTGTTTAGTGTATTCATCCTTAATTATAAACTAATTTGGATGCATTAACGAAACACATTCCTGCATAAATCATTCATAAAACCCTTGGCTCAGTTTGCATAAGACAGTTCAGATACAGTACAAATGTGTTGATTTTTGCACCATATAGTGAATTAGGCCTTTAGTTTTCTGTAGCCTTTCAAATAAAGTAAAGCTAAAAGTGCTTTTGTGGTGGTTTGTAATGCTGAATCTGGAGCTTCGCTCTGGTAAGTTTACTCTTGGACTTCCCATCCGATCTCGCAAGGCTCTTAAGCAAGCAGCCGCCGATCGATGAGCCTGATCAGCGATATTCTCTCAGGGTTGCGTTGGATAAGTGCTCTCAGTGTTGCTAATTAAATCCCGGACAGTAAAAACCATCGTCACCTGCTTTCTGCTCCACATGACAAGCTGAAGCCGCATGCCTGAGATCCGCCACAACTTAATGAGCGTTTTTTTTTCTGGATCAGCCCTGCAAATATTTATGCTGTCCTCACCACAAATAGAAAAAGTTATTTTAACGACATATATTTGTGTGTGTTTACACTCACTTAAAGGATTATTAGGCACACCTCCTCAATAATGCAATTATCTAATCAACCAATCACATGGCAGTTGCTTCAATGCATTTAGGGGTGTGGTCCTGGTCAAGACAATCTGAACTCCAAACTGAATGTCAGAATGGGAAAGAAAAGTGATTTAAGCAATTTTGAGTTTGGCATGGTTGTTGGTGCCAGACGGGCCTGTCTGAGTGTTTTTTTGGGATTTTCACACACAACCATTTCTAGGGTTTACAAAGAATGGTGTGAAAAGGGAAAAACATCCAGTATGGGACAATCCTGTGGGCAAAAATGCCTTGTTGATGCTAGAGGTCAGAGGAGAATGAGCCGACTGATTCAAGCTGATAGAAAAGCAACTTTGACTGAAATAACCACTCGTTACAACCGAGGTATTCAGCAAAGCATCTGTGAAGCCACAACACACACAACCTTGAGGCGGATGGGCCCACCGGGTACCACTCATCTCCACTACACTCTAAAAAATGCTGGGTTGTTTTAACCCAACTTTGGGTCAAATATGGACTAACCCAGCCGTTGGGTTAAATTTTTACATTACATTTTTAACCCAACATTTCAGGTTTGTCCATATTTGACCCAAAATTGGGTTAAAACAACCCAGCATTTTTTAGAGTGTACAAATAAGAAAAAGAGGCTACAATTTGTAAGAGATCACCAAAGTTGGACAGTTGAAGACTGGAAAAATGTTGCCTGGTCTGATGAGTCTCGATTTCTGTTGAGACATTCAGATGGTAGAGTCAGAATTTGGCGTAAACAGAATGAGAACATGGACCCATCATGCCTTGTTACCACTGTGCAGGCTGGTGGTGTTGGTGTAATGGTGTGAGGGATGTTTTCTTGGCACACTTTAGGCCCCTTAGTGCCAATTGGGCATCGTTTAAATGCCACAGCCTACCTGAGCATTGTTTCTGACCATGTCCATCCCTTTATGGCCACCTCCTCAGATGGCTACCTCCAGCAGGATAATGCACCATGTCACAAAGCTCGAATCAATTCAAAATTGGTTTCTTGAACATGACAATTAGTTTATTGTACTAAAATGGCCCCCAAAGTCACCAGATCTCAACCCAATAGAGCATCTTTGGGATGTGGTGGAACAGGAGTTCTCTCTCTTTTTTTATGGCCTCATTTTTTAAAGATGTCCTTATGAAGAGGGTGAAACGATTGCATTGTCATCATCAGACATGCTCTTTGTCAATGTGATGTTCAGAAGATGTCAGTCGTGATTGGACGTGTTTTTCCAAGTGTGCAGCAAATTATAGATCTGGATTTAAGCTAATTTCCATTGGGTCAGGAAAGATGTTATCAGGATTGATTCTGAGCAGTGCCGGTGGAGAAAGTGACACGATAGCATCATCCTCATCTGTAATTGTCTCTTGAGAACGTCAAGTCAAGTCAGCGGTGATTTGGGCATATTTTTCCGGTAGTTCCGTTAAGTTTGCAAATGATTGTTTTTCTTATGTCAAGAAAGATGTTATCAGTGGAGTGTAAACCTTTTTCTCATATCGCTGTTTCTGTTGCTCTTTTCCTCACAGTACTGGTATGAAGGGAATGAGATGGGAGACTTGCCTGTGGATTTCTCCATCGTTTGGGATGGTGATTTTCCCATCGATAAGCCGTCATCCATGCGAGGTAAGAAATCACACACTTCACCTTAAGCCCCCTAGTGGCTTTTCTAACGCGAAAGAGTAATGGTATTGAAGCTATCCTCTCTACATTCATATTTCATTGGTATTCCCAGTGTCCTCTTGATGTGGTAGGGTGTGTTACCTTTAGTGTAAGTGGGACTTAATGTATCTTTTATTTTATTTTATCTGGATTTCACAAGCTGTTCAAACACACTTAGTCTGTCAGCTATTCTGAGTCGCCGTGGCATATTTTATTAATAACGGGGCGTCTGCCTGCTTCAGCCTTATATAACAGCACATTACTGTAGTAGAGGATGGTATAGAATCCACTTCTGTCAGCTTTTAACCTGTCCACACCTCTGTCACTTTGCATTTGCTTGTAGCACTTTGAGAAATACAAATCGAAAAGACCTCCAGGAGTCGATATATCTCTTGAGGAGAACTTCATCAGGTTTGCTATTACAGAGCGTTTCTGTGCTTTCAAAGGAATAGAGCCGAGAAAGGAACGGAAAGTCACAGCTCATCCGTGTATCTGCAGATATACAATCAATCTCTCTGGTAAATTATTGGTGTTGTGAGTTTATTAATCTTTTCAGTGATCTGTCATCCTTAGCTTCAGCCTCTACATCAACCTTCCCAGAGCCACCTTTAAAGATTCCATATTTTGCCCAAAATCCAATGTTAGCGAATCCCAGAATGCCTTGTAACAAGCTTTTTGAAGATTTTTGTCCAAGATGGCAGACAAAGTCTTGAAAAAATAAATACAATATAATTGTTGTATAATATAATTAGTGTCTATTTAACACATTAATTTAATTATTTTTTTGTGTAAAAAAAATGCATTTAACGCACCGCCCCACCGATACGCTTTATTTATTTATTTTAGGGCTGTCAAATGATTAATCACGATTAATCGCATCCAATATAAAAGTTTGTGTTTGCATAATAGATGTGGGTGCACTGTGTATAATTATTTTATATATATATATATATATATATATATATATATAAAATACACACACATGCTTGTATATTTAAGAAATATTTTCATATATATACTGTATATAGATTTATATGTAATTTATAATTTTATATATATATATATTTATATATATATATATAAATTCACACACATGCTTGTATATTTAAGAAATATTTTCTTATATATACTGTATATAGATTTATATATAATTTATATTATATATAAATATTTTATATAGAAATAATATTTTTTTCTTAAATATACATGCATGTGTGTGTGTATGTATATATATATATATATATACAAAATAATTATACACAGTGCACCCACATATATTATGTAAACACAAACTTTTATTTTGGATGCGATTAATCGTTTGACAGCCCTAATTTATTTATTAAATTATTTACTTCTAGATTAGTCACATTTTCAATATAAGTATATTTTATTTACTAGTTAAAATCATTTAATTAACAATGCTCTATTTTTGTTTTTTATCAAAGTATTCTTGCTAGCTTAGCAACATGCAACATGCAGGATTTGTTTGAAATAAGAGTGTGTTTAGTGGCTCTTTTTTGTTTTTTAATTATGAGTGACTATTAACCAAGTTGCTACCTGTGAACAGCATTTCAAACCACTAGCATCTGAGACTAACACTGCTGCCAGTGTAGGTAGTAACCAGCGAGTGAGCTCACTAGCAATTGGAACAGAGCCACTGTGTATAGAATTGAACCTCTACACCCACTACAGCGGAGCACCTTGGTTTCCTGCTTCCTCGAGGCCTCTGGTCAGAGTTATTAGTGTGGGTGGGCAGCACATGAATCACGGCACAGTGAAAGCAGGCGTGGGTTTTGCCTCGGCTACCTTCCCCTTACAGTTCAATTATCGATTGGCACCATACAGCTGGCACCACTCCAAACATGCCCTGCGTTTAACTGCCCAGCTGAGAGTACGGCTATATTCTCACTCTCACTCTCTCTCTGTGTGTGTGTGTGTGTGTGTACGCAGCTCTCCTGTATAAGTGTGAAGCTCAGAGGGACAGCTGTGGACTCTGTCTGAAGGCCGACAGCATGTTTGAGTGTGGCTGGTGTTTGGCTGATAAGAAGTGTGTCCTGAAGCAACATTGTCCTTCACCCGAACACAACTGGATGCATCAAGGACGGCGCAACGTACGCTGCAGCCATCCTCGTATCACAAAGGTAACACACGCCATCTTGGACCATAGATTTGTATTGTGTTCAGATGAAACCTAACGAAACATGCAATGACCATCGCCAACTCTTTTAGTCCATAATGTGACATTTCTGACGGAAACAGGATAGTCAATGAGGAAAAGGGACTTTAGGTAGGCGGTAAAAGGATCATGTACAATAAGGCCAACATCTTTAAAAAAAAATCATTTTTTTTAGAATTACAGTAATTATTTTAATTTATCTTTATTGTTTATCTTTATTTATTTAGCATTTTTTTTAGAATTACTGCAATAATGTTTTAATTTATTTTTATTTATCTCTATGTTTGTTTATTTCTTCATTAATTAATTAATTTTAATTTTTATCTTTATAAAATATAGATTTTTACTTCTTTTAAAAAAATATTGATTTATCTTTATTATTTTTATTATAGGTAGCATTTATTTATTCATTCATCTTTGTTATTTATTGTTATTATTTATTTAAAATTATTTTGTAGTTGTAGTTTTTTTGTTTTTAGAACTAAAATTATTTTATCTCATGTATTTACCTTTTTTTTTAAATGAAAACCTTATGTATTTCTCCATTTATTTATATTCTATTTTTATATACTGTATATAAACCTTTTTTTTCTTTTAATGGATCCCCTCAAAAGAGATTTTATCAAGCTTTAGCTTTTTTTATGGAGTCATTTTTAAGAAATTTCTATAGTGAAAACTAAACAATTCTCCTGACTGGCAGATATCCCAGACTGCACCTTTCAGAGTGTTGACCTTTACAGTTTTTATAATGCGTTTTATATCCTCCAATGAGAAGCTGTCATCTCTGCCTCCACAGATCCGTCCACTGACGGGGCCGAAGGAGGGCGGCACACGTGTGACCATCGAAGGAGAGAACCTGGGGCTGCAGGTTCGAGAGATCACACATGTGCGCGTGGCGGGAGTTCGCTGTAACCCTGCTGGTTCTGAATACATCAGCGCTGAGAGGTGGGTACTATGTACAAATACTATGCACTACAAATTCAGCTTCATACATCTCATGTCACTATTTAAAGGTGCAGTAAGTGATTTCAGAGAAACACTTTTTGGACAGTTTTCGATCAACCCAAACAAACACACCCCTCCCCAAAATGCACAAGCGAAATGAAATAATCCTTATCCTAAAACTCTTGCCTGGTCATAACTCTTCTTTTCTGTGATATTCCTTTTCTCTTTTGTAATGTCTCTCAGCCAGCTCTCTTTCTACAGTCTTTCTTCAAATCTCCCTATTGTTCACTCTTGCTCCTCCCCCATTATGAATGGATACGCCCCCTAATTCTGATTGGCCGTAAGTGTGTTGTGCTGCTCGGCCTGATCCACTTTCAACAGCGTTTCTCAGGAATAGCTTACTGCATCTTTTAATTTAAATGAGTTGGTTTCAAGTTTATGGACAGTGTTTTGTACAGGAGGGATTTCTGTGTTCTTGACTTGCAGGATTGTGTGTGATATGGAAGAATCTCTGATGTCGAGTCCCCCTGGTGGTCCGGTGGAGCTGTGTATCGGTGACTGCAGTGCCGAATATCGCACCCAGTCATCTCAGATGTACTCTTTTGTGGTACGACCTCTACTTTTTAAGACATATTGGCAGTGTCTGGCGGTACTTGAAAAATATTGGCTTATAAAGGCAGTGGATAGTGGAAGGCATCAAGACAAATCCTGAATGCGCAGTTCATTGATTGGTTGACAGAAAAATTGCTGTAGCGTTAGAAAAAGTCAGTTAATGTCCATTTGTATTTATTTAGTTTGAATATTTAATGAGTACAGTGCTTATTTCTTAGTTGAAATGGAATTGAAAAAATAAGTTATGTTAAAATAATGCAATTAAAATTAATTCAAAATTTTATTTATTATTTATGCATTTATTTATTTATAATTCTAATAATATTTAAATATTAATATGTATTAATATATATATATATATATATAAGATATTTTTTCATATATATTATATATTTCATATATATTTTATATATATTATATAAGATATTAAAATATTAAAATTTTTCATATATATATATATATATATATATATATTATAGAATTATACATATATATTATAGAATTATACATATTATATATTATATAAACTTTTAAGTTTTATTCAACTTATGATTCCATTTTTGCCCAAAAAAAGAAGCATTGTAATTATTAAACACTCAAACTTGTTCTAGAATATTAAATGTGGCATTATGGTGCTTTTTAAAGCAGTTTCCAGGCAGCTTAGACTAGCCAGTGAGGCAACTGCCTTCGATTTCTGATGTAGCTATTATATTTTAATCATTCTTTTTGTGTCGATTCCCTTATGGCTGCTAACATTTTGTTTGTGGTGATTTACGAGCAGCTGATCGATGTCTATCCATCCTTTGAGACTCAGCCAATCCGATTTTGCACTTGAAACCGATGAATCGTTAGGATTCCCTTTTCCTACATCCTGTTAGCCAATCAAATCAACTGGTGGAGCCCATGTGATAATGTAGTTGAAGGGAAGGGGGATGTAAAGAATTACACAATTACCCCCTTCTCCCCGCAGAGGTTTAAGTGGTGCCCAGCAGGAATAGGGCATTAGTCTATTATCCCGAGCCCAGGAGCTGTACGTACACACACACACACACACACACACACACGTATATAAATGGATGACCCTGCCTGGATTCCCTCAACATCTAATCAATAGCGTCCAGGCAGCTTCAGTCGTGCAGAAGGGTAAAGCAAATGAAAACACGCACTCCGACCAATTACACAGGTATGCAACTAATTACTGCGAGAGGACGGCCTGACAGGTCCTGCGCCGAAACAAACGAGCCCTGCACGGAGCGAGAGCAAACAGGACATTTCTATTACTGTGATGAGTGTAATCTTTTCGTGTAGTACCAGAATGGGGAAAACAAGTGCACGCTTGAGCGTCTGTATCACGCTGCAGCAAGCTCCATCTGTTCGGAAGTTACCGTCCTTTCTCTCGTCCCGCTAGACTCCGGGTTTCAACCGGGTGCGGCCGGAGAAAGGCCCCGTGTCCGGCGGGACCAGGCTGACTATCTCAGGCCGACATCTGGACGCCGGCAGCGCCGTGACCGTGCTTTTGGCCCAGGAAGAGTGTCTGTTTGTCAGGTGAGCAGCTTTTCTGTCCGATCTTAACCGAATCTTCCACATCTGCGTCTCTCGAACATCTGCGGGATACGGTTGGACTTCGGAGGAAGCGAGATGTGTCATTTCCACATGAAATTAAATGAGCGTGCATGGCTGTCCCCAAATACATCCACATGCTCATGTGCCAAGAAACTTGATGCATTACTATTTCTGATTGTTAGTGAACTGTGTGGTGATTAAACTGCACTAACATCTGCTTAGAAGACATAAATTGTATAATGCTGTCAGTTCCTGGCCAGGAAGGAAAAAAGACAAGCATGTATTTCCATGCTAGACTAGAGTGGTTTATGCTGGTCTAGCCATGTGAAAAAAGAAAAAAAAAGTTAAAAAGTAATAAAATATATATATGTATACACTCTAAACAATGCGGGGTTGTTTTCACTCAAATATGGATATACCCAAATGTTGGGTTAAAAATGTAATTAAAAAAGTATATATATATATATATATGAAATAATTTTCAAAATTACATATATATATAATTATGAAACGAATTTTATTTCATATTAAATTTAATATTTTAAAAATATTGATTTAAAATAAATAAATAATTATATATATATATATATATATATATATATAATTTTGAAACTAATTTCATTTCATATTAAATTTAATATTTGTAAAATATCAATTTAAAAAATATATATATATATATATTTATATATATATATATATATATATCATTTTCAAAGTTACATATATATATATATATAATTATGAAACTAATTTCATTTCATATTAAATTTAATATTTTTAAAATATCAATTTAAAATAAATAAAATAATTATTTTATAAAATGAATTAATTATGTATATATATATATATAATTTTGAAACTAATATTATATTAAAGTTAATATTCTCAAAATATCAATTTAATGATTATCCCTATGGGACAATAAAGATTCTATCTATCTTAAAATAAATAAAATAATCAATTATATATATGTATACACACACATATACTATATATATAAATATTATGTTCAGCCCAGCATCCAAAACACATACAGTAGAGGTCTTTTCAACCTGCTAAAAGCCTTCTAAAACTGCTTAACACTTAAATCGAAGGTGGTCAGCCTGGTCAAGTTGGTTTGTCTGGTCTGTTTTGATGGTTTAGAGGGGATTTCTGTTCCTTTCAACTGGGAGACCAGATGGCTGACCAGCAAAACCCCAGATTGGCCGTCCTGGCCGACCAAATAAACCATTTTAAAGCCAGACAAGACCACTGTAGGCTTGTTTAAGCTGTTTATGCAGTCGGTGATTAATTTTTCAAATTTGTAAAAAATAATGGTCAAAATTCTGAAAATTGCTTCAAATATTTCTGGTTTTGTATAATTTGGCTTTGTTCTGACAGGAGAACAGTGCGTGAGATAGTGTGTGTGACGCCACCGTCAGCATCGGGCTCTGGGGCTTCATCTGTCAAGCTGTTCATTGACAAGGCAGAGGTCACCAGCGAAACACGTTACATTTACACAGAAGATCCAACCATTTTCAGCGTGGAGCCCAACTGGAGCATTATCAAGTACGTTAACACAATCTCACACACACTCAATGGCTCTGCTCCAAACCCTAGTGAGACACCTCACTGTCTGCTGTCTACACAGGGCTAATATGTCTTGCTAACTTCAAAAATTAAGCCTAATGGAATCTCATAAATATATGAACTGAAACACTCACTCGCTCACAGCAGTTTCCAATAGAGGTTTAGCATATGCCAATGACTCAGTTGTCTAATTAGCGTAAAGAATGCATAGCAAGCTCAAGTATTGACATAGTTTGAGTGAAGTATTTTTAATTTCGATTCAGCCCATTATCTTGGATGAAAATGTGATGCGATTGTTGCAATGCATTTACTAGAGCCTAAATGAAACGAGCATTGCTTGTATGTGTTGATAGTGGCAGCACCACCCTCACAGTCACAGGAACCAATCTGCTAACCATTCAGGAACCTAAAGTCAGAGCCAAATATGGAGGAGTGGAGACCACAAACGTGAGTTCCTGACCAGCTGTCCTTCTCCTCTCTGCCCCAACCATCATTACAGACAGCCTGTTGTTTGTGTGATAATACTTCTGCTACATAATGTCTGAATGTTCCTCGACAGGTTTGTGTGGTGGTGAACGAATCTGTGATGACTTGCTTGGCACCAGGCATCATCTACACTAAACGTCAGGCTCCAGAGAGTGGAGTTCACCCGGATGAGTTCGGCTTCATCCTGGACCATGTATCCGCCCTCCTCATCCTCAATGGAACTCCTTTCACGTACTATCCTAACCCAACCTTTGACCCTCTTGGGAATGCTGGGATTCTGGAGGTCAAGCCAGGATCACCCATCATCTTGAAGGCATGACATTTTGTCATAATCTCATCAATAATTGACATTTTTCACAATTACATTTGAGTGAATTTAAAGGAGTAGTTCACTTTTACAAAAACTTTTGCTGATAATTTACTCACCCCCATGTCATCCAAGATATCCATGTCTTTCTTTCTTCAGTCGAAAAGAAATTAAGGTTTTTGATGAAAACATTCCAGGATTTTTCTCCATATAATGGAATTTACTGGTAACCAAACTGTTCAAGGTCCAAAAGACACTTTCAGTGCAAACTGCAAACTATTCAAAGGGCTTTAAACAAGTCCAGACGATGAATAAGGGTCTTATCAAGCGAAACGATCGCTCATTTAAAAAAATAAATAACAAAGTTTAAGTTTTATAAGCTCAAATGTTCGCCTTGCTCTGTTCTGTGACGCACGTTTGTGACTCTCCTGTTTGAACTCGTTCATCAAAATGAACAAATCTTTTTCCGAGTCAATTCGTTCATTTCGTTCGTTGAATAAACCAAATGACTCAAAAAGATTCGTTACGCTTTGTACGCTACGATCATTTCACTTGATAAGACCCTTGTGCATCTTCTGGAATCGTTTAAAGCCCTTTGAACAGTTTGCAGTTTGCACTGATACTGTCTTTTGGACCTTGAACTGTTTGGTTCCCATTGAAGTCCATTATATGGAGAAAAATCCTGCAATGTTTTCATCAAAAAACTTAATTTCTTTTCGATTGAAGAAAGAAAGAAGTGGACATCTTGGATGGCTTGGGGGTGAGTAAATTATCAGCAAAAGGTTTGTTTTTTTTTAAGTGAACTACTCCTTTAATGTCCAAGTCATTTCTCACTCTGAAATCAGATACGTTTTTTTGGCACAATGGCAAATTCAAAAATGACAACAAAAAAAAAGATCCACGCAAAAAATAGGCAGATCTTCTTTGTCATTTTTATTCAAATTTATTCATATATCTGATTTGGACCGGTGTCTGATGCTACGCTTTTCCATTCACTCCTAATGCAAAATTATAAATAAGTAATTTTATATATACATATTTAAATAACAATTTTAATTGAATTAAACTTGAATAATTCTAAAACTCATACTCGTGAATGTTTGTGTGTGTGTCTAAAAAAAGCAGGCTTTAAAATTTTCATATAATGCAAGTTTTCAAGAGATTCAAATTATATATTTGCACAAGTCAAACATAAATGTTTATTCATTCATTCGTTACGTGCATGAACGGGAAAAAAAGAACAGGAAGAAGAAAATCTTATTGTACCTGTCGATTATTTGTGCACATCAGCCTATTTCTGAATTGATCAACCCCAGTCCTCACCCCAATCACCTAACATTTTGCAGGAATACCTATTCTTAAATGTAATTATCATCATTTTAAGCATGTTTATCATCATTTTTTCTTGTAACATTCCTGTATTTTTCCTGTAACACTTTTGCAGCACTTCAATTCGTAGTCCAAGGTGTTCCACAATTTAAATAGACAAACGCTTTTTTTTGTAGTATGTGCGAAAAGAGTTCGTAATTATCAACATCAAATGAAAAATGAAACTGCTCACTCGTTTTAGTGAATTGAATTTTCTGTGTCATCATCTGTAAACAGGGCAAGAACCTCATCCCTCCTGCTCCCGGTAACGCCCGGCTGAATTACAGCGTGATGATTGGAGAAACGCCCTGTCTGTTAACAGTCTCTGAATCTCAGCTGCTCTGCGATTCACCAGATCTGACCGGAGAACAGCGAGTAATGGTGAGGATCCTGCTGCCATGACATTTTCCCATCATGCATTATGAAAACCTAATCTATAACGGGCTTCTCTCGCTGCCGGAGAGCAAAACACGCTCACCTCTCAATGCGCTGACTGAGAATTTACGACTCTGTGGTTATTGTATATCAACCAATAAAGGTGGCAGAAAATGAACGGATGGGCATAAGATGGTGAAAACGCTGAATGTTTGGTTTGCATGGTCTCAGGCATTGTGCGTCTGATTTAATTAATCTCGTTATAAGCCACTGCGGCATGGCCATCTTTTACCTCAATGTTAAAACAGAAAACAGAAAGGTCAACTGGAAGTGGCTCGCCGTACATTAAGTCTTTATTAGGATTATAGGACGAGCTGATACAAGCAATTTCCCACATAATCTGGCTATCTGCTCTCCTGGCAGCTCAAACAATTATTACAAACAGGAGACAGGAATCCTTCATGACCTTCATGAGCCCTGACATATGCTTAGAAAGAGCATTTGAGACAAGTTCAGCCCCTTTATTGATAATAACGGCTTTCATTAGTGGTTCCTCGGGAAATCATCACTATTATTGTTATTGATCATATTTGCTGTTAGTCATTTTAACAAACACCTAATCCTACTTATTTAAATAGCATGTAGCACATTCTGCACTGTTTGGGCTACAGACATGAATAATGTCTCGAATCATGTGGCTTTTGAATTAGAGGTGTCAATTTATTTGCATCAATAATCTTTATTTCTGTATATATAATTTGCTGCTAACTAGGGCTGTAAAACGATTAATCGTGATTAATCGCATCCAAAATAAAAGTTTGTGTTTTCATAATATATATGGATGCACTGTGTATAGTTATTTTGTATATATAAATACACACACTTGCATGTATATTTAAGAAAAAAATATTTATATATAAAATATTTATATTTATATATAATGTAAATTATATATAAATCTATATACAGTATATACATGAAAATATTTCTTAAATATATACAAGCATTTGTGTGTGTTTATATATATATATGTATATATATATGTATATGTAAGGCCCTGTTTTCATAATATATATGGATGCACTGTGTATAATTATTTTGTATATATATATATATATATATATATATATATATATATAAATACACACACTCGCATGTATATTTAAGAAAAAAATATTTATATATAAAATATTTATATATAAAATAAATTATATATAAATCTATATACAGTATATACATATAAAAGAAAATATTTCTTATCTCTACAAGCATGTGTGTGTATTTTATATATATATATATATATATATATATATATATATATATATATATATATATATAATTATACACAGTGCACCCTTATATTATGAAAACACAAACTTTTATTTTTATTTTGGATGTGATTAATCGTGATTAATCGTTTTACAGCCCTACTGCTAACCCAAAGATTCACACCAAGACAATATCATGCCCTGACCTTTGCATGGGTATCTAGTTTTATTTGATTTTATTAAATCACTTGTTTTTTTTTCCCCAATATCATTTCCTGAAAGCAAACTTTGTTAGAATAATTACTTTCAGAACTTATCAATAGCATCTCAACTGATCAATTCTAATAAAATCCAGGAGTCTTTTCTGTGGCATGAACTGGTGAAACCAAACATCTCAATAAACGGTACGTAGGCCTAATTCGGTCCCTCCATTTGATTGATTAGCATGAGATTTGTGAAAACAAAGAATACGTGCTGTATATCAAAGAGCTGATTATTCAGTTAAGTTCTAGTTTGTGAATCCATAATGTGGAAAAACACCCATAGAAAAAGGAAAAAAAGAGTGTGAGAGAGTGGGATTGAGAGTGCCGGGATCACTCAACTAATGACTTGACACATATCGACAGCGCTCCAGGATTCACTTTGTTCCCCTCTATCACCAAGTTTCAATAATTCATGCAGCCACGCGGGGCCCGAGCGATCGCAGAAAGGTGAAACTCGTTAGGAAAGATGGCTGGATGCCGCGTTTAATTGGTCCTCGAATAGTGCAAGGCTGAGCTCCCGGTACCACGCCTCGGTCGGACCCGAATCTCTAACTAGACTATTACCTGCTGATTTGGGCCTAATTGCCTTCAACACCTGTGCCAAAGTGACTTTTTGAAGTAATTTAATGTGGATTAGTGGTCACGGTGTCTAACGGAGGCGGCAACGATTGTTCTCTCACCGCAGTGTGAGGAACGCGACGTGAGCGTGTCAAACAAGTGCATAATTCTGTGGTAATTCCAATTGCAAGCTGATTTCATTCAAGAAGAAACAGTGTGAGAACCCTCAGCCAATCAAAAGCCCTCATTATGACCCAGCAATGTCGGCGGGGTGGTTGGATTGAAGGGCTTGTTCTCAACCCGTTACCCCATCAGGGCTCACAATAATGACCCGTAACCAGCGTGAACGATTAGAATTGTCTAATTAATTTGTGATGGGG
The DNA here is from genome assembly GCA_038021265.1 of Cyprinella venusta. Taxonomy (NCBI): domain Eukaryota; kingdom Metazoa; phylum Chordata; class Actinopteri; order Cypriniformes; family Leuciscidae; genus Cyprinella; species Cyprinella venusta. The sequence goes on along the minus strand of CM075872.1, from coordinate 5,003,502 downwards.
CCAGTGAAAATTTTGGTAGGGCAACGTGAACCACTGGGCAAGTAGAGCAAATCCTTAGCATTGAGCCCTGCCCCATACTTTGACTTCTAATAGTTCCCTTTGTCTGTGCATGTAGATCCTCGTGGGCGGCTTGGAATATTCTCCCGGAACGCTTCACATCTATTCCGACAGCACTCTCACGCTTCCCGCCATCATCGGGATTGGAGCGGGTGGAGGCGTCCTCCTCATCGCCATCATCGCTGTACTCATCGCCTACAAGCGCAAGACGCGGGACGCCGACCGCACACTCAAACGCCTGCAGTTGCAAATGGACAATCTGGAGTCCCGTGTCGCCCTGGAGTGCAAGGAAGGTAGGATTTTTGGTTACTTCAGCATCTGTGCTGCCTATATCCCGTGCCAAGTTGTTTCCGACAGGTGTTTAGGGTGTTTTAATTAGCTACTAATGGTTTTAACCTGTAGGATAAATCAAATGGAGCTGTGATGTATTATTTTATTGTGCGCGAGGTGTCCCGTGGGCCCCTGAGTCGGAGGCGCTCTCACACTGCAGTAGCCTGGATTCTTGCAGAGTTGTTTGCAGTCTTTGTGGAAGGATTGAACTGGGTCATGACGTCATACTGGCCTCATCCTTTGATTCCGGTTTTATTCACAGTTTTAAAAGGATCTGTAGCTCAGGCAGGCATGGTGCGCTGTTATTTCTGCATTTGTTAAAAGAATGTCATGAGATACTGGAATACATGCAACTTTTCTTTTTTGTTTAAAAGAAAATCATTATTGTCGACTGAACCCTCAGAACACCTTAGCAACTGCATAGCAACACCCTATCAACCACCTTGAACACTTTAACAACCACTTAGTAGCATGGTAAACCCACTCAGAACACCCTGACATAGTACGGCCCTGTCAATCCCCCAGAAATGTTTGGCAAACACCTAGCAAATCTATCGAACCCCCCCCCCGGAACACCTTAGCAACTGCATAGCAACGCCCTAGTGAACAACTAGAAAAGCTTAGCAACAACATAGCAGCGCCATAACTACTCCCCAGAACATCTTAGCAACCACCTAACAATGCGCTGGCAACCCCACAACACATCAATTCCCTACCAACCCACTAGAACACCTTAGCAACTGTATAGCAACACCCTAGCAACCACCTTCAACACTTTAACAACCACATAGCAGCATGATAAAACAACTCAGAATTCCTTAACATAGTAAGGCCCTATCAATCCCCCAGAACATCTTAGAAAACACCTAGCAATGCCCTAGCAACCCCTAGAACAAGCAATGCCCTAGAAAAGAGCCAGAACCCAATAGCAACTACATAGCAGTGCCCTAACAACCCCCAGACCATCTTAGCAACCACCTAACAATGCCCTGGCAACCCCACAACACAAAGCAATTCCCTACCAACCCACTAGAACACCTTAGCAACTGTATAGCAACACCCTAGCAACCACCTTGAACACTTTAACAACCACATAGCAGCATGATAAAACAACTCAGAATTCCCCAACATAGTAAGGCCCTATCAATCCCCCAGAAAATCTTAGAAAACACCTAGCAACGCCCTAGCAACCCCTAGAACAAGCAATGCCCTAGAAAAGAGCCTGCATTTGCATTTGTTAAAAGAATGTCATGAGATACTGGAAAATATGCAACTTTTATTTTTGGTATAAATATATATATATATATATATATATATATATATATATATATATATATATATAGCCATGCATTGTGTATATAACAGTTTTTTATATACATTTTTTGTACATAGTTTTACAATATACAAAATTTGAAATAAATTATAGAATGTTTTTAAATGAACACATACTTGCATAGTACTCAAGTACTATGAAAGTAAATGTAAATTAAGAACAGGCAATTGTATTGTGCACTAAAACCCAATTACAGAAAAATGACTTCAGTTTTCATACTTTCAATCAGTAATGGATCATTTAATCTCGCAAGCCTGATTCCGTGATGGATGTAAAAACTGCCCAATTAGACACGAAAAGAGTCTATGATCAACATCAACAAAACGAGCAGCTGCACTGAAAATTTACAAAGCAAACCCATTAAATTAAATTCTTGTTTAGTTGATTTGAACTCTTCAATAAATGTAAATGTGTCATTGTTTATTAAATTGACTGGAGTCTTAAGTTCATGAATGCTTCTGCTATAGTTGCCAATGCCAGTAATCTCAAAATATGGTCACTCCCCTGGGCCCCTAGTATATCTGTGTTTCAAAGCATATGAGGTGTTCTTCAGTCTGATTGATGCATATCTTAGTCCATGAGCCAGCGCCCCAAATGTGGTCCATCGGTATCATCTGGGGGGACAAAGTCTCATAGTGATTTTTGCCAAGGTATACACCCCTAGTAGTAGAAAAATCACGATAGCAGTGCAGGAGTGGTAGCGAGATCTCTTTTATCCAGCTCATGAAGTTACTAACCACCTAAAATAATTTTCGTTTTTGAAATCTGGTGTATATACCTTGCCAAAAAACGATGATTGCATTTGTCCCCCAGATGATAACAATCAACCCTCCTGGCTCATGGACTATCTCTGTTCTTTATTCTTCTCAGCATTCGCTGAGCTGCAGACAGACATCCAAGAGCTGACCAACGACATGGACGGTGTGAAGATCCCTTTCTTGGAGTATCGCACCTACACCATGAGAGTGATGTTCCCTGGCATCGAAGAACACCCGGTTCTAAAGGAGCTGGACGTAAGGGAACTTTTAAAACATCCTGGTTCAATTTCTCTGTCCCCATGTGCCGTCTGTCACTCGCAAGTGCCGATAAGTAGGTTGCCACAACTCATAGACCATTTTCTTTTCATCCTTCTGCCAAAAAAAGAAAGCAAAAAAAAAAACCCTAGATGTGCTTTAAAAAGATCCCCTAAGCTCTGAAGCTGTGCTTCTGCTGTCTCAGTAGCGAGCTTCAGAGCGAACGCCCCTCTTTCAGCAGGCTTTTTAATTAAAACCTTAGGCAGAATGAAATCAGCAGCCCTGCGAGGCCCTGGTGGAATAGCCGTCTAGAGACGTGCCTTACCGAAAAATGTTTTGAAAATAGTCAGCAAAGAACAATTAAATCTCACCGCAGCTGAGCTTTTTTCCAAATATGCATTCAGGCAACAATTGTTGTTGCCCATGTCTCTCTCATCTCCTTCCTGTCTGCCTTTTCCATTTCTGTTTTTGTTCTCCTGCTTTTTCTTTCGTTTAATCAAATGCTCCCTCTCCTCTCAGTCTCCAGCTAATGTGGAGAAGTCTCTGCGCTTGTTCAGTCAACTGCTGCACAACAAGATGTTCCTGCTGACCTTCATCCACACGCTGGAGGCTCAAAGGTCCTTCTCCATGCGGGATCGTGGCAATGTGGCCTCCCTCCTTATGGCGGCGCTGCAGGGACGGATGGAGTACGCCACTGTGGTTCTCAAACAGCTTCTGGCCGACCTGATCGAAAAGAACCTGGAGAACCGTAACCACCCTAAACTGCTGCTTAGACGGTAAGAGGCGCCTCATATTGTGGAACATGACCAACCCAAGTATCCTCCAAAGTTACTTGAGGATTCATCACATTTGTGAAAAAAAAAATGTTATGCACTTAGCAACCACTCCTCATCATATCATTATCAAATGAACACTCGCATAGCAACGCCTTAGCAACCCTCAGAACACCTTAGCAACTTCATAGCAACACACCAGCAACCACCGAGAACACTTTAGCAACCATATAGCTGAATGGTAAAACCACTCAGAACACCCTAACATAGTATGGCTATAAAAATCCCCCAGAACATCTTAGCAAACACCTAGCAATGTCCTAGAAACCCTCTAGAGCACCTTAGTAACTGCATAGCAACACCCTTGCTACCACCTTGAACACTTTAACAGCCACTTTGTAGCATGGTAAACCCACTCAGAACACCCTGACATAGTAAGTCCCTATCAATCCCCCAGAAATTTTTGGCAAACACGTAGCAAATCTATTGAAACCTCCTGGAACACCTTAGCAACTGCATAGCAACACCCTAGCAACCACCTTGAACACTTTAAAGACCACTTAGTAGCAGGGTAAACCCACTCAGAACACCCTGACATAGTAAGGCCCTATCAATCCCCCAGAAATTTTTGGCAAACACCTAGTAAATCTATAGAAACCCCCTGGAACACCTTAGCAACTGCATAGCAATGCCCTAGAGAACAACCAGAAAAGCTTAGCAACTACATAGCAGCGCCATAACTACTCCCCAGAACATCTTAGCAACCACCTAACAATGCCCTGGCAACCCCACAACACATAGCAATTCCCTACCAACCCACTAGAACACCTTAGCAACTGTATAGCAACACCCTAGCAACCACCTTTAACACTTTAACAACCACATAGCAGCATGATAAAACAACTCAGAATTCCCTAACATAGTAAGGCCCTATCAATCCCCCAGAACATCTTAGAAAACACCTAGCAATGCCCTAGCAACCCCTAGAAAAGAGCCATAACCCCATAGCAACTACATTGCAGTGCCCTAACAACCCCCAGACCATCTTAGCAACCACATGACAATGACATAAAACCCATAGAACCCTTTAACAATTGCATAGCAGTGCCCTAACTACCCATAACATCATAGCAACTGCATAGTAATGCCCTAGCAACCATTCATAACACATCATACCACTTAAGCAGCATGCAAAAAACACCCAGAAAAAAATTATCAACAGCAAAGGCCTTACCAATGCCGCAGAATACCTTAGCAACTACATATCAATGGCCTAGGAGCCACCAAGAACACATTAGCAACCACCTGGAATTGCCCTAACAATGAGCTAGAACACTTTAGGAATCACATAGCAGCATGGTAGAACCACTCAAACACCATAACAACCACCTAGCAATGCCTTAGCAACCATTTGGAACACCCTAGCAACCACACAGCATCATTTGCATTTATGGCCTTTATTATTGTCTTTGCAGGACTGAATCTGTGGCTGAGAAGATGCTCACCAACTGGTTCACGTTCCTCCTGCACCGGTTCCTCAAGGTTTGTGACCCGTTTTCCACCATTAACATTCAAACAATTTTAATAATGTGTTATGTGAAGTCTCTCTGGCTAACTAGCATCTTGTTTGCGACAAGATTTTGGCGCGCTGACGTTTTTGACAGGCTGACTCATCGCAAAGCCCGCTAATAAATCTCACTAACGCCTACGCTCCAGATAGCGACTCAGGAATGCCACGGCTTCCACCCAACCCTGAAATCGGGCCTGCCAAGGTCATGAGGGCACTCGCTCAATCCCACATCCTGTCAGGTGTTCCAGAGTTCACCAAGATGGCCGCTGTATTAAGCTAAAGCTGATTGAGATGGCTATTAGCGCTAACATCAGGCCCTTTGTGCATTCAGGGCTGGAATTGCCCAGTGGAATGTAGCGCTGGCCGGCCGCCTAGTATCTTTACGTCCCATCAGTGCAGATGTTAAAGTGTTTTGGCCACTATACAGGCCTCTAGAAGTAATTACCATGAATTGCCTCCTCGGTATGGCTCTATTGCATGTGTACTTGTAATGCATTTCATAAATATTGTGAGCCAAAGCATTCACATCTGTTAAATACAGTATAAATGTTTAACCAAACATTTGTTTTGAGGGATCACTGTAATGTTAGCATCATAAAAAACATATACATGTTCTGCTTAACAGATTAATTCATCCAGGAATTAAATGTCATAAACATTTAGAATAAAATATAATACAATCAATCAAGCATTATATTCTCGACTTAAAGGATTAGTTCACTTTTGAAAAAACTTTTGCTGATAATTTACTCACCCCCATGCCATCCAAGATGTCCATGTCTTTCTCTCTTCAGTCGAAAAGAAATTAAGGTTTTTGATGAAAACATTCCAGGATTTTTCTCCATATAATGGACTTCAATGGGAACCAAATGGTTCAAGGTCCAAAAGACAGTTTCAGTGCAAACTACAAACTGTTCAAAGGACTTTTAAAAAAAATAATAAAGTTTAAGTTTTATAAGCTCAAATGAGTCAATTCGTTCATTTCGTTCATTGAATAAACCAAATGACTCAAAAAAAGATTTGTTCATTTTGATGAACGAGTTCAAACATCGTACATTCGAGCATTTGTGCTTATAAAACGTACAGTTTTTTATTTATTTTTTAAATGAGCGATCGTTTCGCTAGATAAGACCCTTCTTTATCGTCTGGTGTCGTTTAAAGCCCTTTGAAGCTGCACTGAAACTCTCATTTGGACCTTGAACCGTTTGGTTCCCATTGAAGTCCATTATATGGAAAAAAATCCTGGAATGTTTTCATCAAAAACCTTCATTTCTTTTCGACTGAAGAAAGAAAGACATGGACATCTTGGATGACATGGGTTGAGTAACTTATCAGCAAAGTTTTTTGTTTTTTTTTTAAAGTGAATTACTCCTTTAAATAGACTTAAATAGCAAACTGTTGCTTGGATGAATTTTTTTATTGATTTATTTTTTAGCAAAGTTTATTTTTATTAGCTTGACACAGTCCATTGTCACTCTATGCTTTCATGAAATGATTTCTCCTGTAGAGTTTGACAAAAGAAAGTTGTGCAGGTTTGTGCAGGTGCAGGCAACTATCATTTATATTTGTTACAAGGGCAACATCAATATTTGTTAACAGACTTATAGGGCTTCCTCTTGTGCTGTCAGTTCATGTCATCTGCATAATGTTAAACTGCGTGAATTCAGCGTTCAAATGTGTCCGTTAGCGAGTGAATCATGGCGCGGATCATGTGACGCACATCTGTTGTGTCATAACAGGGTCTGACAGCCAGACTATGAAAAGCAGACGGAGCCAGGACGCAGACAGCCTCTGAAAGCAAATAAAAAGATGCGGATTTGATGTATATACTAGGACTAAATGCATTTGACATCGAGTTCGAAGGCTGGTTGTTTAGAATTACTTGCAATGGATGCTGGGTAACCCTCTCCATCTGCGTTAGAAGAGTGTGATTCAGGATGTCATGCTGTAATTAATAATGTCAAGCTGATCTCGACTAAGAACTAAATAATAGCCTCCCCTCAGTATCGCTGTTTAGTCATCAAACGTTTTTAAGTGGGTAATTGGAGACTTCTCCACACTTCACAAATGCCATCTGAAAAGAACCGTGATTGGCCATGTCTCTCCTTCTCACGGCCGCGCTTTCTTTCTCATTCTTATTCTTCTCTTTTTTTTGTGCTTTTGGTCAGAATGTCTTTTTTTGTCTCTCCTTTCATTGCGTTTTCCTCTGTATTTAAAGGTGCAATTATGCATTTTCAAAGTGTGTTGAAAATTACAGCTCGCTGTGATTTTATTGAATTGATGGTCTGTGGTATTTTGCACAGGATGTTCTTTAGTGTGTTCTTTAGAGGTAAAAGGTTTTAAATGAGACATAATGGAAATTGGAAAGTAAAGCACTGAAGTACTAAATAGACTGACTAGAATAAGGAAAAAACTGACATTGCGATATTTACTTTTCTGCTATTTGAAGAATGTTCACCAGATGACTTGACTGGGTGTATATGGAAAATAATTATTCTTTCTAGAATGAGTGGGGTGATTTGTCATAGTGATATCGAGTTATTTTGAATATATCGTGCAGCCTTAGTTCACAACACGCTTCTGCTTATTAAATTTAAGCACTGTTTTGAATGGGATTTGTTATATATTCAATGTTTTGCGTGTTTATTCATAATTATTAACATTTGATGTCATGTGATTTCATGTAGTGAAATTTCATGAGTTTTTTTTTTCTGTCCAAGTGAACACTACCATTCAAAAGTTTGGGGTTGTAAGATCATTTTTATGTTTTAAAAGAAGTCTCTTATGCTCACGAGGCTGCATTGATTTGATCAAAAGTACAATAAAAAACGTAATATTGTGAAACATTATTACTATTTAAAAGAACTATCTATACATATATTAGGGCTGTCAAACGATTAATCGTGATTAATTGCATCCAAAATAAAAGTTTGTGTTTACATAATATATGTGGGTGCACTGTGTATATTTATTTTGTATATATATAAATATACACACATACATGTACGTTTAGGAAAAAAATATTATTTATATATAACATATTTATATATGATATAAATTATATATAAATCTATATACAGTTTAAACATGAAAATATTTCTTAAATATATACAAGCATGCGTGTGTATTTATATATATATATATACATATATATATATATATATATATAAATTATTATACACAGTGCACCCACATATTTTATGTAAGCACAAACTTTTATTTTGGATGCGATTAATAACAATTAATTGTTTGACAGCCCCAATATATATATAATTGTATATATTATATATATATATATATATATATTATATAAAAATTCATCATTACTCCAGTCTTCAGTGTCTCGTGATCCTTCAGCAATCATTCTAATATACTGATTTCCAGATCAAGAAACATTTATAATTATTATCAGTGCTTAATTTATATTTTTGTGAAAAGCCTTTTACATTTTTTAGGATACTTTTGTTACTATATAAATGTCTTTACTGTACTTTTGATCAATTTAATGTGTCCTTTCTGAAAAAAAGCATTAATTTCTCTAAAAAAATCATATTGAAATCATACCCAAATCCTTGAACAGCAGTGGAAATTATCTTTACATGTATGTGTGCAGCAGTGTATATTGTCTTTAGCTCTGTCATTTTTATAGAGGAAGTGTGAGAATCCATTAACCCGAATGTACCAATCATAACAGATGTAATTTACTTTACATAAAGACGTCCTAACATACAGCTGCAAAAACAGCATGTTTAATTCTGTGGGTCAGTGTGAAAGTGGGAAAGGATTATGTACTGTAAACCTTTGGTGCAAGAAACCTTGACTAACATCATAAGTGGACTTTTGGGAGGAAATAAAATGCTACGAAAGTGTTGAATATGACCTCTCTATCTCTCTTTGCAGGAGTGTGCTGGTGAGCCTCTGTTTATGCTCTACTGTGCTATAAAACAGCAGATGGAAAAAGGTCCCATAGATGCCATCACAGGAGAGGCCAGATACTCCCTGAGCGAAGACAAGCTCATCCGACAGCAAATCGACTACAAGCAGCTGGTCAGTGTCCCCATGGTGACGCTCTCTAATGTATCCCATAATCCCTCTTCCCGTCTCCCAGCACCTCGAGACTCATTGGAGAGAACAAGTGTTTGATTTCAGCTCGAAATACACATTTGAAAAAGACCTAAATGCTTAGAAATATTTGACCTTTTCAGATGGCCCCAGCTAGAAATGATATCTATTAATACTAATACTTAAATTAGTATTACTAATACACACTTTACCATGTCTTCTACATGTTAGAAAGTCCAAGATATTGGTACAAAGAACATATACATTCATATTTAATATTATTTCATATTATTATATTCATATTTATTATTTACAATGAATGAATATTACATTCATATTTATTATTTAACGTATTTACAAGACTAATCGTTTTTTTGTTTTGTTTTGTTTTTTTTTGTTTTTTTTATGAAACAGGTTCTGGGTAACTGTTTCCCTGCCAGTATTTGCTTGAATATATAAACAGTCAAACAGTCCTTTAAAAAAAAAAAGATTTAATTCTAAAAAAGTTTTAATAAAATAAAATAGGATTAATAGTCCAATTAGGATTTTGTAGGGATTTCGAATTCGTACATACAAAAGCACTTTATAAATGCCTCATTCAGTCATTCATTCATAAAAAAAAAAAAATTAAAAGCTAAAAGTGAATGTAGTCATCACTAATGTGTGCTAGAGATTATGGCAAATATAATCTAAATTGAATTGAATTGGAACAATCTTATTTATAATTCAAAAAGTGTTGAAACAAGAGCAAATATTTACACTCCTAATGGACATATCAACATAAACGCTGTGTCACAGGTGAACCTGACCTTTTCTGACGACCCCTAGGGGCCTCTCTTTAGGGTTGACAGTTAAGACAGTTGAATAACTGTGCTACATATCGATTCCCTTAAGCTGATCTATCCTGAATACTGTGGAATTGATGAGCTGTCCTATAGCTGTAACTACCACTGAGCAGCCATAGATTAAAGCTCATTCATTGGTCGACTCGTATTGTTCCATTTAAAATCAATGCACACATCTCTGTCGGCACAGAGCCACTGACGGAGTGTAAATATGCTCTTTTTGTGTAGTCGTGTTTGTGTATGTGAGATAGAGAGTTTAAATCAGCCGCTGTCTGTTGAGCCTTGGGTTTGTTTTACGAGTGCCAGGATAAATTCTCAGATTTGTTTCAGTCATTACAGGCTCTGATCAGGTCAGAGACACACATCAGCTCATTCTTTGTTTGTCCCTGTTATTGCACCTCTGACAAACCCTGCTCTCAAAGTCATTTTATAACTCACCCCACCTGGCCTGATATCATCAGTCTGATTGGCATTTGAGCTTTTAAGTCTGTTTTATCTCGGAAGGGACTAAAGGGCCGATGGGACACTGATGAGGGATGCCATCACTGTACAACTGGGATTTGGAACTGAGAACTGGAGAACCTAGAAGGAGTAGTTAACTTTAAAAAAAACTTCGCTGATAATTTAATCACCCCCATGTCATCCGAGATGTCCATGTCATTCTTTCTTCAGTGGAAAAGAAATTAAGGTTTTTGATGAAAACATTCCAGGATTTTTCTCCATATAATGGACTTCAATGGGAACCAAACTGTTCTGTTCTGTGATGCACGTTCATGACTCCCCTGTTCATCAAAATGAACAAATATTTTTTCATTCAGTAAACGAAATAAATGAATTGACACGGAAAAAGATTTGTTCATTTTGATGAACGAGTTTGAACAGGAGAGTCACACAACAGAGCAAGGCGAGAATTTGTGCTTATAAAACTTAAACCTTGTTATTTATTTATTAAATGAGCGATCGTTTTCCTTGATAAGACCCTTATTTGTCGTCTGGAATCGTTTAAAGCCCTTTAAACTGTTTGTAGTTTGCACTGAAACTGTCTTTCGGACCTTGAACCGTTTGGTTCCCATTGAAGTCCATTATATGGAGAAAAATCCTGAAGTGTTTTCATCAAAAACCTTAATTTCTTTTCGACTGAAGAAAGAAAGACATGGACATCTTGGATGACATGGGGGTGAGTAAATTATCTGCAAAAGTTTTTTTTTTAAAGTGAACGACTCCTTTAACTCTTTCCCTGCCATTGATGAGCCCAGCATCTCCGGATCCAAAAAGAAAATCTGTGTAAACCATGTCTATGTTCGAAATCGCCCCCTATATCCTTAGAAAGGGCACTTTTTGAGGAAACAGCCATTCGTAGTGGTGTCAGAAGCCATAGTGGACATTATCGAGTCCACTCATTCAATCCCATAATGCACTGTGAGAGTTGAATTAATTCCAACGTCTGATTAGAAGTTGGCGCCCGCAGCTGATCCAAACCGCTAGTCTAATGAGATCAGTCAATCAATTTTTATATCCCTTAAAGTTCATTTAAATGTCATTGGTAGTTGATGTATCAAAATTTGTTATGCATATATTTATGCATAAGATTACATTTCTATAGAATATTCCAGTGGCGTTTGAGGACTCAAGGGCCAATGGGACACTGATTAAAACTAGGGTCTAAATTGCACCCACATAATATATGTGGGTGCACTGCATAATTATATATATATATATATATATATATATATATATATATATATATATATATATATATATATATATACTGTATATCTAAATGCACACACATTTTTGTATATATTTAAGAAATATTTTCATGTATATTATATAGATTTTTATATAATTTATATTATATATAAATATAAATATTTTAAATATAAATAATTTTTTTTGTCTTAAATATACATGCATGTGTGTGTATTTATATATGTACAAAATAATTATACACAGTGCACCCACTATTCTGTAAAGACAAACTTTTATTTTGGATGCGATTAATCACGATTAATCGTTTGACAGCCCTAGTTTTGATACAGTATTTAATTCCTTTAACCATTAACGCCTCAGCCGGGGTGATGAACGTGCTAAAGGACACTAAAGTCACCTTTACACACTCATCTTCACACACACAGCCAGAGACGAGAACGGATCTTCATGTTAAGCTTTCATAAAACCCTCATTCCCTCCAAGCTCCTAGTTTCAACCCAATCCGGTTCCTAAACCAGCGTCGGCTGTCCTAAATATAGCTGTGCTCCGTCTCTGGGAGAATTCCGTAATTTACTGTGTAATTGGGTTTTAATCACAAGCCTCTCGCGTGTGAGCCGCGGCTGGAGGGAGGAATTGCCGTGAGCTAATGATCAGCGAGTAGCCGCGATTACGGATGCTCAGTCGCGCACCAGTGCCAGCTGCATTGTTTTAATCACACAATTTACGCGGGCCGTGCGCACAAAAGGTCTTCTCATTCATTTATATGGACTGTTGTCACGGTGTGAACGGAGCTATATCAAAGCATCGGCTTCATAATAAACGCTCGGCTCTTTAATGCAACTCAACTGCCTATTTATAAAGCTGTTATTTGTATGTGTTGGTAAGTGCTGTTTTTTTACGAGTCTCGGTTCGCTTATGCTACTGGCTGCATAAATGAGCTGATGCACACATTCTACAGCTTGTGTTATTTATTTATTTTACTAATGCTATATGGCTGGATGAAAGTTTTCTAGCTTTATTAAGGTTTTGCCGTAGTAATTATGGTACAAAAATGATATGCATTCATACACTAAATGTAGCAGCCATGGTGTTAGCATGTATTATTAGAACATTGTGCTATGGTTATCCTATGGTTTGCTTTTTTACTAGGTCAAACGATTAATCGCGATTAATCGCATCCAAAATAAAAGTTTGTGTTTACATAATATGTGGGTGCACTGTGTATAATTATTTTGTTTATATATAAATATATACACATGCATGTATATTTAAGAAAACAAATTCATTTATATATAAAATATTTATATATAATATAAATTATATATAAATATTTATACAGTATATACATGAAAATATTTCTTAAATATATACAAGCATTTGTGTGTATTTATATATATATAATAATTATACAAAGTGCACCCACATAAACTTTTATTTTGGATGCGATTAATCACGATTAATCGTTTGACAGCCCTATTTTTTATGGTTCATTTTATGATTTCTGAGCGTTTTTCAAATTCTGTAAATTTTTACGTATTATTTCATTCATTTATTTATTTACACAGCATTGGTTGAGTATGTTGTTGCTGTTTTGGTCAGGTTGCTTAAAACAAAAAGATTCATATTTTGTTAGCAAGACAGAGACATTGTTTACACTTTTCTGCATGCATATTAAATGGATGGTAGAATGTATGAATATCAAAAAGATGACACATTTCAGCTTGAAGTATCTTTTACCTTCAGAAATGCCACATGAATGCTTGTTTGTGGCCGGATCAATCACTTCTAGCCGTTTGTTTTTATCGATCTGTGACCGTTTTATCAAAACCCACGCGTTTCACATATTCTGAATAGCGCTTTGCTGGCGGATAAATATTTCACCATTGACATAACAGTTAAAGTTGAGATGGCTATTATGATAAATCAGGCCGAAGCATGAAACGGGATCTCGATCAATCTTTGATAGGCTGGCAGAGCCGGGCTAAAGCAAGCTCCAGTCTCCCGGTGTGTGTAATAAAATGTGTCTTGACCTTTCTGCACCCTCATAAGTCCATGTGTATGTTAGAGTGTGCGGTCTGCATATTAGATTTTAATGGAGACTTGTTTTTGTGTTTTTGCTGGTCATCTTGTCAATCAATATTGTCGTGTTTTCTTAAATATTGTTCTGCATCTGTGTTGCTCTCTCAGACGCTCATGTGTATTCCTCCGGAGGGAGAGGCCGGGACAGAAATCCCTGTTAAGGTGCTAAACTGTGACACGATCACTCAGGTGAAGGACAAGCTGCTAGATGCCGTGTACAAGGGCATCCCGTACTCTCAGCGCCCGCAGGCCGACGACATGGACCTGGGTAAGAACTGAGTATTATCAGATAAATCATGTTATGTTGATTCTAACTATCGTTCAACCGATCCATCTATTGTTCTATCTATCTATATATGTAATTATCTATTGTTATATATATATATATATATATATATATATATATATATATATATATATAGTTCTATCTATTGTTCTATGTATCATTCAATATATCGTTTTTATCTCTCTATCATTCTATCCATCTGCCCTATCTATCTATCTATCTATCTATCTATCTATCTATCTATCTATCTATCTATCTATCTATCTATCTATCTATCTATCTATCTATCTTTTTTCAATCATCCAATCAATCAATCAATCAATCTATCCATCCATCAATCATTCCATGTTTCGTTCAATCATTCCATCTATCATTCAATCTATCAATCTATCAATCTATCTATCTATCTATCTATCTATCTATCTATCTATCTATCTATCTATCTATCTATCTATCTATCTATCTATTTTTCAATCATCCAATTAATCAATCTATCCATCGTTCATTCATTCCATCTATCGTTCAATCTATCTATCAATCAATCAATCTATCTATCTATCTATCTATCTATCTATCTATCTATCTATCTATCTATCTATCTATCTATCTATCTATCTATCTATCTATCTATCTATCTATCTATCTATCTGTCTATCTGTCCATCTATCTATCTATCTATCTATCTATCTATCTATCTATCTATCTATCTTTTTTCAATCATCCAATCAATCAATCAATCTATCCATCCTTCAATCATTCCATGTTTCGTTCAATCATTCCATCTATCATTCAATCTATCAATCTATCAATCTATCAATCAATCTATCTATCTATCTATCTATCTATCTATCTATCTATCTATCTATCTATCTATCTATCTATCTATCTTTTTTCAATCATCCAATCAATCAATCTATCCATCCTTCAATCATTCCATGTTTCGTTCAATCATTCCATCTATCATTCAATCTATCAATCAATCTATCTATCTATCTATCTATCTATCTATCTATCTATCTATCTATCTATCTTTTTTCAATCATCCAATCAATCAATCAATCTATCCATCCTTCAATCATTCCATGTTTCGTTCAATCATTCCATCTATCATTCAATCTATCAATCTATCTATCTATCTATCTATCTATCTATCTATCTATCTATCTATCTATCTATCTATCTATCTATCTATCTATCTATCTATCTTTTTTCAATCATCCAATCAATCAATCTATCCATCCTTCAATCATTCCATGTTTCGTTCAATCATTCCATCTATCATTCAATCTATCAATCTATCAATCAATCAATCAATCAATCAATCTATCTATCTATCTATCTATCTATCTATCTATCTATCTATCTATCTATCTATCTATCTATCTATCTATCTATCTATCTATCTATCTATCTTTTTTCAATCAATCAATCAATCTATCCATCCTTCAATCATTCCATGTTTCGTTCAATCATTCCATCTATCATTCAATCTATCAATCTATCAATCTATCAATCAATCTATCTGTCTATCTGTCTATCTATCTATCTATCTATCTATCTATCTATCTATCTATCTATCTATCTATCTATCTATCTATCTATCTATCTATCTATCTATCTATCTATCTATTGCATGTTGACTAAAACATAGCAAAAGTTTTACCTTTGACACTTCAGAAACATCATCATCATCCCAGACTAATGCGTTCATTGTCCTCCAACAGAATGGCGACAGGGTCGACTGACCAGAATCATCCTCCAGGATGAAGACGTCACCACAAAGATCGAGAGCGACTGGAAGAGATTGAACACACTGGCGCACTACCAGGTCGAACAACATTTCCTGGCAGCTGCTCCGTTATCTTATGCAAATTTACAAATGCTTGTCACGTGCTCTACAAAAAAGGGAGATGCTTTTTTTATAGTTCTCCTTTTTCCATCTTAGGTGACAGATGGGTCTTTGGTGGCGTTGGTTCAGAAGCAAGTATCCGCTTACAACATCGCCAACTCCTTCACGTTCACTCGCTCTCTCAGTCGATACGGTAAGCCACAGTCTCTCGGATCGCTTTACGCCACATGATCCTCGGCTTTAGCCGTGTTTGTTTAATATATCACGGATTCTTTCAGCATTTTGTGTAGCTCCACATGCAGCGTGTTTGACTCAAATGGGAATTTAAGATCTTTTCACCAACCAATCTTGGCGGATATCAGTTTGTTTGAGCTCTTCCGAGAAAAAACCTTGTTGAGCTGCCTAGCTAAACAGAAGTTTTGGACACCTTAGACACGCTCCCAATGTGTATGCTGTCTAAAATCAGTCCAATACTGTAAGAGGATCCATTTCAGCCATAATGATGTTTATGTAGACGTCTACCCTTCTAGACAGTAAACGTTGATTCGGCTCGCTAGCTATTGAGAGACAGCCATTAAAAAGATAAATATTATGATTCAGAGACAATGAGTTTAGATGTACTGGCTAAGATGTGTAAAAGCAATGCATTAAGAAGTACATTTGCTAATATGGATTCAATGGCGTTGTGGTGTAGAGAGCCTCCTGAGGACGTCTAGCAGTCCAGACAGCCTGCGTTCCAGGGCTCCCATGATCACCCCTGACCAGGAGACGGGCACCAAACTCTGGCACCTGGTGAAGAACCACGAGCACGCAGACCAGCGGGAGGGAGACCGCGGGAGCAAGATGGTGTCTGAGATTTACCTTACACGTTTGCTGGCTACCAAGGTACATGAACACCATCCTGTACATGCTCTTATTCAAATAAAAGAAACAACTCAAGGCTGTTACAGTGTTTTACCATGGTTATACCGGGGTTATATCAGCCAGAAATTAAAATTCTGTCGTTATTTACCGAGCCTGGCGTCAATGTATCAGAAGATTTGGGATCTGTAAGATTTTCTTTACTTTTATTCAGCAAGAACTCATTGCATAGATCAAAAGTGACAGTAAAGACTTTTACATTGTTACAAAATATTCTATTTTAAATAAACGCTGTTCTTTTTAACCTTTATTTTCATCAAATAATAAATGAAGAACAACTGTTTTAGACTAAAGATTATTCGTTTCTTGAGCAGCAAATCAGCATATTAAAATGATTTCTGAAGGATCATGTGAAGACTGGAGTTATGATGCTGGAAATTTAACTCTGCATCACAGTAATACATTACATGCTTAAAGGAAAACTCAAACTTTTTTGGACTTTAGCTTATTCACTGTATCCCCCAGAGTTGGATAAGTACATACATACCTTTTCATCTCCGTGCGTGCTGTAACTCTATCTGACGCACCCACCGCTAGCCTAGCTTAGCATAAAGAATGCATGTAAATTTCTACAGCTAGCATAATACCTATAAGAGACAAAATAACGCAAAATAACTTGATTTTGTATAGTCACGGAGTGTACAAATTACACTTATTTTGTTACGCGTTATTTTGTCACTTATTAGGATTTGTATGCTAGCTGTAGCTATTTACATCCAGTCTTTGTGCTAAGCTAGGCTAGCAGTGGGTGCGTCAAACAGAGTTACAGCACGCACAGAGATGAAAAAGGTATGTATGGACTTATCTAACTCTGGGGGATATAGTGAATAAGCTAAAGTCCAAAAAAGTCAGAGTGTTCCTTTAAATATATTTATATGTAAAACAGTTGTTTTAAATTTCAACAATATTTCAGTGTTTTTGTTGTATTTTCGATCATATAAATGCAGTCTTGGTTAGTAGAAGAGAATTATCTTACTGACCCCAAACCAGCAAGATGCAAGCTAACTCAAATTTGATCGGTTCGCACACAAAGACAGACATGGTCAATATGAACTTGTCGTTGTATGAGTTCAAAGGAAGTGATTGTTCAAAAATTAGACATTTTGTATTACACATTTTGAATTGATACAAGAAGTACCAAAGTAAATAATGCATTTTTAAACAATTTTTTCATAACATGAAACGGATTGTTTTTAAAAAGTTGGAGCGGTCCATTTAATAAGAATCATTTGCCATCCATAACACTGAAGTTTCAATTGAAACCTCACGAATAGTGCTTATTCAATAAAATGTTTGTAATAGTGCCATGTCAGCAGAGATTTTATTGAAACATGTTGTAAACTCTCATGTTGTGTTTTTAGGGCACACTGCAGAAGTTCGTGGACGATCTGTTCGAGACTGTATTCAGTACGGCCCATCGCGGCAGCGCTCTCCCGCTGGCCATCAAATACATGTTTGATTTCCTGGACGAGCAGGCGGACAAGAGACAGATCACCGACCCGGACGTACGGCACACCTGGAAGAGCAACTGGTGAGATCCCGAGCACTTCCGGTCTTTGACCTCATTTTCCACAGCATCTGTTTGGATTGTTTGCCGGGTCGCCAGTTCAGTTCCGTTGGTTTAGTGAATGCAGTAAGCTCTCGGAGCAATTGGAAAATAATGGGTTTGTGTGTGCGCGATTCAAGACAGACCACAATCACTAAAAAGCTTTTTGGATGTAATCAGATTTTAGTGTATCTCTCTGTTTCTCTCTCTATCTCTATACCAGCCTTCCTCTGCGGTTTTGGGTCAATGTGATAAAAAACCCTCAGTTTGTCTTTGACATCCACAAGAACAGTATTACAGATGCCTGTTTGTCAGTGGTGGCTCAGACCTTCATGGACTCCTGCTCGACGTCTGAGCATCGCCTGGGCAAAGACTCTCCGTCAAACAAGCTCCTCTATGCTAAAGACATTCCCAACTACAAGAGCTGGGTGGAGAGGTACGGACACATGCCTCAGAATACCACACACTTTAACTGGCTGATCCAAACCTGCAAGGATACTGACACTCCACTTTTAACAAGTCATTGTAATGCTGCACTTGCCCTAGTAGGCCCAACTAAAGATGCTGCCTAAATCGAAATGAATCAGTTTGATTTTCATTTTCAAGCTGTTCATTTACAATTCAAAGCAGATTATTTTTAACCAGGGTATTTATGTGTGTGTGTGTTTTCAAGATATTACAGAGACATCAGCAAGATGCCAAGCATCAGCGATCAGGACATGGACGCCTATCTGGTAGAGCAGTCTCGTCTCCATGGCAACGAGTTCAACACACTGAGCGCGCTCAGTGAACTGTACTTCTACATCAACAAGTACAAGGAAGAGGTGAGACATATGGCATTTATTTACACCCCGTCCTAAGTGGTACACATTTACACAAAATACTAGCATTCAAGAGTCAAGTGTTTGAAGGGGTTTAAAGTGTATATATGGGTTTTTCAGTGTCATCTTTAATAAATGACTCTAGTAAGAAGTGTGTTGCTTTATTTAAAGGGATATTTTTGAAAATAGGCTCATTTTACCACTCCCCCAGAGGTAAACAGTTGAGTTTTACCGTTTTCGAATCCATTCAGACGATTTTCTGATATTTAGAAGAATATCAGTAACCAGACCGTTTCTGGTCTCATTGACTTCCATAGTAGGAAAAAAATATACTATGGAAGTCAATGAGACCAGAAACTGTCTGGTTACTGATATTCTTCTAAATATCAGAAAATCGGCTGAATACTTTCGAAAATGGTAAAACCCAACTGTTTAACTCTGGGGGAGTTGTAAAATGAGCCTATTTCCAAAAAAAGTGGAGTATCCCTTTGATACTTGGTTTATTAGAGATGACACTGAAAAACCCATATATACTTAAAACCCCTCCAAACACTAAGATGCACATGAGATTTGAATTGATATGCAAATGTTGTTTCTGTATTCGTGGTTTGATCTTGATGAATGTGTGGTGTCGTATATGATGAGGTCATTTATCATTGTCATTAAGAGCTCCAGTGAGCCTCCACAAACTCACGCTCAAAACTATATTGAATTATTACATGAGTTCGGCCTTCACTTAAAGGGATACTCCACTTTTTTTTGGAAATAGGCTCATTTTACCACTCGCCCAGAGTTAAACAGTTGGGTTTTACCGTTTTCGAATCCGTTTTCGAATCTCATTGACTTCCATAGTATATTTTTTTCCTACTATGGAAGTCAAGAGACCAGAAACTGTCTGGTTACTGATATTCTTCTAAATATCCGAAAATCAGCTGAATGGATTCGAAAACTGTAAAACCCAACTGTTTAACTCTGGGGGAGTGGTAAAATGAGCCTATTTCCAAAAAAAGTGGAGCATCCCTTTAAAGGGTTAGTTCACCCAAAAATGAAAATTCTGTCAGTATTTGTTCCAAACCTCTGTGTTTATTTGTTCTGCTGAACACAAAGGAAGATATTTGGAAGAATGTTTTAATCAAACAGATCTCATTCCCCATTGACTACCATAGTAGGAAAAATACATACTAGTCAATGGGGAATGAGATCTGTTTGATTATAAAACATTCTTCCAAATATCTTCCTTTGTGTATAGCAGAACAAATAAACACATAGAGGTTTGGAACAACATGAGGGTGAGTAAATACTGACAATTTTCATTTTTGGGTGAACTAACCCTTTAATGGCCTTTTCCACTCTCTCTCTCTCGTCTCGCGCAGATTTTGACAGCGCTGGACAGAGACGGTTACTGTCGCAAACACAAGCTACGACACAAACTGGAACAAGCCATTAACCTGATGTCTGGCAGCAGCTGAGGGCGGTGACGGATCGGACGGGACGGGAGGGGAAGCGTTCATGAGGTTTGGGGGAGGGTTGAGACTGAATTTATGGAGTCCGGCGGACCGACCCGTGTAAGATCACGCACGGCTTGTGCTAGCAGAAAGTGAGGCTAAAACACTGGACAATCAACTCTAAAGGAACCACAGCACAGCATACGAAGCCCAATATTTTCCAGGACCCAGAACCTGTACGCCCAAACGCCCGCACTCCCTAATGACCGGACCGGACGCCGCTCGTGTCGGCCCGCCTAACAAACTATTCAACACGGACTACTGTGGATCAGATACATTCCAATGAGGAAAGGTGCACGTGCTGTTGCCTTGGAAGCGAATTTGCCAAGATAGTGCCATTAAAGAAAATATCCGACTTTCTGGGAGAGAAACGAAGCATCGTGTTTTAGTAGGGTCATCAGAAAACAATTCTTCACATCGACCTCCGAGAGATGCCTCGAGAACAATTGTTCGCAGGGGTTGATGAGCTCCATTAACAGAAATGAAGATATTTATGTCAGAATGAATCAATAATGGAGACCAAATATTTGGGGAAAACTGCATTATGGGTAGTGTTGAGGCCGGGCAGAATGGGAGGAACCTTCTCCTCCTCGTCTCGAAAATGCCATAGACCTATAAAAGCGCCTTTTCTCTCGTTTTCTTTCTTTTTTTGTGATTATGGGGCCAAATGGACCTCTACTTGTCGAGAGGTATGGATCAGCATCTTTTGAAGCTTGCCTTTTCGTTGCGTCCGGATATGACTCCCCGAAACCCTCGCCAAAATGTACTCCGGGATGGGGCCTCATCCTTCGGGAGACATTTTTGCGCCCTTCGCTTTTTTGTACACCGCTGTGTTACTGTGAGGTTTGGAGTGTTTACTCTGATTCTGTGGTTCTTCTCCAAGACTGCGAGTTTTGTCCCTTGATGACAGGCATCTTTAATGTAGTACATCCATCTAGAGCAATAACTCTCAGATTTACCTGCAAGCCATGAGTTTAAGTTCCCTGTGTGTTCAGATTCACTGTCCTGACTCTAAATTGTCGATGTTAGCAGATGCAACTTTTCATTTCCCTGTTGTTGTTCTGTCCGAATGGCAGCCAAAATGTGTCCACAATGCCAAGCACAACGAAGGGACGACTGTTCTACTCTGTTTTATCGCCGTTTCAGCAGGCCAATGCAATTTTTGACGTAGAAGTCCGCAGCTAGACAAATATCGTCCGCACCCTTCTTCAGTCGTCCCCCGTAAAAACCTCTTCGTGAACCACGATAAGGTTCCTGCTTGATCGATTGTCAATTCTGTCTGTATACACAAACAACAAGGCCTTAAGTCATTTCCGCTTCTCTATATCGGACTTTCGTCACGGCGGCGCCCTCTGCCGCCACGGAGGTGAACTACAAAACGTTATATTCCAGGTACTCGAATTGTGATACGTACGTGAATTTCAAAGTATTCTCAGCTGTTTTCTATTCCTCGCGATATGTGGTTCTGAGTTCTGCCCTGTTTTGTTCAACCGAGAATGTACAGCATGAATAACTGCAAAAAAAATCTTTGCCTCATTATACATGTTCCAGTTTTAAACACAAAAATACCTTCAGTCGGTCACACCAAGGACTACAGGGAGAACTATTTGCTTCATCTAAAAAATAATTCACCAAGGTCAGTTCGAGCAAACAAACGCCCACCATAATATATGATCATTAAAACAGTCGGGAAATCCATCGGGGCCTTATTAGTTAAGTTTGTTGATTTTGAATGTAGATATTCAATAACCATCACAAGTGATCACGTACCTTTAAGTACATCATACGTCAGAAGAATAGCTCTCAGTTTAGTAGCTGTAGACCTCATCCTACAGGGTTTGAAACTTGGCCATTTGAACAAACAAAATGTATCTGGATTTTTCAAACTTAGAGTTTCATTGAATGTAATTAAACCTGCCTTCAAATGGGGATAACGAGAATTTCAGTTCGTTTAGAGATGGCATCATCAAAAGCCAAATTTTTGTTGTTGGAATTGTGAAGGCAGGATGTTTTGAACTAAATGTGGGGCTCATTAACATATGAAAAAGTTGCAGGATGATAATTAAGCAGAATCTTTTTGAACATTGGTGTGTTTTTTTGTGTGTTGGGGGGAATGGGGTCAGCTCATGAATCTGGTTCCGTTCTGGCTTTTCAACCTCTCGCAAGACGATACATCAGGAAATACTGCCTGTTTGCCAAAGCTGCGTCGTCAGCAATGCAGGTGCGAAACCAATATCCGACGTCTGGACAAACCACTTTGAGAAATGAAACGCAATCATAAATCTATGTTTTGAAGAAGAAGAAAAAAAGCTGAAACCTCAGTGGTTGAATTTTTTTTTTTTTTTTTTTTTTTTTGATTTAGCACCTCTCGCCGTCAGGTTTACATCTGATTTTTCTATACTGTGAGTAAAGCCAAACGTACTGTGGGGGAAGTGGACTTAGCTTGGTCGCGTACATACTGCCTGTAAGATAACTCTGACTATCGTTAAGTGCAACTGCCCACCGGGGTGTTTTTAGCCGGACTGGTGAAGACAGAGCTAATGCTAACTACGCCTCGGCCGATAGCCATATATCAGAAATCGCCCGTTTCCTTTCGTACAGCAGAACTCAGAGCCAAATGAGGCGCTTTGCGGTTTGTTTTTCGTGGTGTGGTGAAACGGCATACTTTTAAAAAGCACCTGTGACTTGTGAGGAACGGAGCGGAGTGGAAAAATAACTGTGGTGTTTTTTCAGTAGATACAGTAGAAGAAAAAATGTCTGTTTTAGATCCATAACTACATTTCAGTCAATGTTCTAGTTATAAAAGAAGAAGAAGAAGAAAAAAAAACATTGTCTCAGATAAATTAATTCTAATTTATTTGTCGGTTCGTCTCTTTATCCCAAATGTTTTAATCGATTTTATTGTAACAGACTTGTTTACAGTTTCAGAAATATATGGAGTTTATTAACGTGTCTGGAGAGCTTTGTGACTGACTGGTTGATTGGATGACTGGTTAATGGGCAACTGCTATGCCTAGTCCTTAATTCTATATAAATATATAAATATATTTTGTATAATTATTGGACTGAATTTTTTTTTTAATTTTGTTTAAATTATTGTTTTAAATCCATTTTTAATGCGTTAAGTTTGAGGGAGTCGTGAGAATGAGTCTAAAACGCTGGCTGCAATGAAGTGTTTTGTATATATTTGCACCTTTTTTTTACTCTGTGCGAGGTTTTTGAAAGATTGGATTCTAACTTAATGTTCAAAGGACAAGCATGGTGTTTTTTGTTTTGTTTTTGTTTTGTTTTTTGCTAATTAAAAAAAAATATGTGGATGATGCTGTATATTTCTTGAATGTTTTTTTTTGTTCAATTGTTTTTGTATATATAATCATCTGCAAGGACTATTTTGTCTCAAGAGCTTGATGTTTTCATTCAAATAAAGACAAGTGTCTCAGTGAAAATCGGGAAACATTACACTCTTTCTGAATGTGTGCATTGCAAGAACGCTGAAACAAATATGACTGTCATATATGGCAATAATGTTAGATGGCACCCGACAGTTTCGTGATCACCTCAGGCATGTGCATATCAGAACAGAGGAATATAGATGGAAAACAGCATATATCAGTACGATGTGTCCTAATCGGACTCAACATTAGTTTCCAGTGACATATTTTTGCAGCAAAATCACAGCCAATCAGAACGTATTCTTAACATATTTATGTAGGCCTCTTTATTTTTGAGGAAATCATGTCTACACTACTATTCAAAAGTATCAGTTCTTTTGCTGTTCTTTTGAACTTTCTATTCAACAAAGAATCCTGAAAAAAAAAACGATTACATGGTTTCCACAAAAATATTAAGCTTAATAATAATATCTCCAGGTATCAAGGCCATAATCCATAATTTTGGTAACACTTTATTTCAATAGTCCACTTTTAGACATTCTACTAACAATAAGTAACTCTGCAGGTACATGTCAACTAACTCTTATTAGAGTATTAGTAAACTGCCTTGCTAACACTTTATTTGTTGGTCCCCCAATAGAAATTCCTGGCAACTACAAGTCAACTTATTCTATTAACCCGAACCCTATCACCTAACCATAACCTAACAGTCTACTGAAAGTTTACTACAGTCTACTAGTACTCTAAAGAGAGTTAGTTAACATGTTGTTGAAAAGTTACTTATAGTTAGTAGAATGTCTAAAGTGGACTATCGAAATAAAGTGGAACCATAATTTTTGGTCACCATGGTCTGAATCGAATTTGGGATCGGAAAAGATTTTAACGTTTTTGAAAAAAGTCAAATTTAGTGAAAATTGGACCAACAGCCAAGGAGCCGTTCGAAAAAGTATGCTTTCAAAGTTGTTCAAAGTGGCAGACAGCAAGTTTGCATGACTATGACATAATTGGTATGATTGTTCTCTGTATGACTTGGAATCTATCAAGATTAGTCTCATTACAATAGGCAAAACTAATCAAATATGCATAACTTTTTGAGTACCTTTAGGGCATGGTGCCAAAGACATACAGAGTTTCGTAGCAATACACAAATGTGTTAGAAAAATATAACATTTTATGACAAAAGTTAATATGCCGACGCAGAAAATGTCGAACGAAGGAAACTTTTATATTGTTCAACTTGGCACGCCGCAATGAGAGTCCAATGCAATCTTGTGATTTTTGACCAAACTTTGAGACAAAACATATCCTATTTTTCATATTTCCTGGCTAGGCGCTCATACCCTCAGGTTGTGCATTGAAACAAAAGTTGGTACATGTCATCACATGTGTTAAAGGGATACTCCACTTTTTTTGGAAATAGGCTCATTTTACAACTCCCCTAGAGTTAAACTGTAGAGTTTTACCGTTTTCAAATCCATTCAGCCGATTTTCTGATATTTAGAAGAATATCAGTAACCAGACAGTTTCTGGTCTTATTGACTTCCATAGTAGGGAAAAAATATACTATGGAAGTCAATGAGACCAGAAACTGTCTGGTTACTGATATTCTTCTAAATATGAAAAAAAATTGGCTGAATATATTCAAAAACGGTAAAAACCAACTGTTTAACTCTGGGGGAGTGGTAAAATGAGCCTATTTCCAAAAAAAGTGGAGTTTCCCTTTAAATCGTTGCAGAGATATAGCCTCACATGCAATTTGGCGTGCTCTTCATAGAATTTTCACAACGGTTTTGACTTGGTTTTGAAATCTGCAAATTAGAGGGAAACATTTCTTTTATTTCTAGGCCTTGAGGCCTAGGTGAAAGATGGATTAAGTTAGAGACTCCAAAATTGCTATGGTTAATGAGACCATTAATTAAGAGCTAACTTTTCCACAAGAATAATAATAACAGATATAATAGGTGTCTTTTCATAAAGTGAAGCTCTGTCACCTCAAATCTCCGTCTCTCATTGAAAATAAAAGGCTTGTTGTGGTCACTTTGTCATTACAAATCACTGTTAACTTTAACATGGCCTTTCACGATGCATGCTAACAATCTTATGTTAAAGTTGTCTTGTTTGCTTCTTGGTTAATTAGGACTGATCAGATCAAAGATGTTCAGCCACCGGGCAGGATCTGAAGCGGATCAGACAGAGACTTCAGTCTTGAGGTAATTACAAAATGACAGGTAACGCTCTATACATATTCATACGCTAGTTTACATTGGTTTAGCCAGCTCTTATTTTTGAGGAAGGAGGGTTTTTTGCGAGTCAGGTCAAGCTAGCATCTAGAATCTTCAGCCCTGGAGAGATAAAGCAGACTTTGATCAGTTGACTTTGACGGATCTCATTGAGTTGAACTCAAATGCACTTTCGATGTCTTTGTCCGTTCTCATTTGAAGAAGACTGCTACTGTTTAAATAACATTATTTTTGTCGTAGTTCTCTGAATGACGGTCTTCACGGCATAACGACATGTTCTCTGTAAAGTTATTTCATGAGTCATTTCTGTAAAACTCCAGTTCCAATGAATTAGCAGGAACACGCCGTTCTTGGAAGCATGAATTAGTTACATCCGATTATTCCACAAAATAGGATGACCAGCGTATTTTGAAAGACGACAATCTGTCTGTTCAATCTGCTGCGAACATGTTTCATGATTTGTTTGCATATATCAGTGGCATATCTCCTTATTCTCTTTAGCCGGATGATATTTTGGAAAGATAAAGCATCAATAGTAGAGTGTGTATGCCGCCAAGAAGGTGCAGCATCTGAAGGGGATAAACAGACAGAGCGGAGTGGAAGACCTGCTTCTGAGAACAAAAAGGAAGGATTACAGAAATAGAGAGGGGAGGAAAAAAGCGCACAGGCAAAAGGCAGGCCGCCTCTGGGGTGCAGAGCTTCGAAATAAATAATGCATACTGATGGGGGGGCTCATTAACCCAGCTCTCTCAATTCTGAGGGGACATGAAATGTGTTCCTGCGTTACAAGACTACACAACTGCTGCACGACACATTTTGTCTCATAAACACATACCTACAGCATGCAAATCAGGCCGACTTTAAGACGTAAAGAACTGACATTCTTCATTATGGAGTCATTTCAGTAGTTAGCAGTGTTTACTGAGGTTAGCATGACTACGTTATTGCTCATACTCGAGGTTAGAGATTTGAATAAACCTAACTAGGTGTTAAATTTAGCAGACTGATCTCATGAAATTGCGTATGTATGACACGCCAATTCGTATTTCCATTTTTGGCGTGCTATCAACACGCATAATCGCTTTTCAGCGTGTTTATGAACGCCGTTGACTTAACGTTATTACTGTATATATAAATATATGACTTACCCCAAACCCCTCCCTAAACCTACCCCTCACTGGGGTTAATAGCATTTATGAGTCTTCCCCTACCATCCTAGGAAAAAAAAAGATCGCTCCCCAGATGTAGATGTACATTTCGCTTCGTTTCGCTCAGACATTTCACTCGGATGTTAATGGCATAGACATACACGCATACATAGCTCAAAATGCGTATAGATAACAGACCACTTGACTTGAAAGTGGCGTGTATGTTTACGCAAAAGTCATGATGTCATGTTGAATTTAGGGATATAATGACCAAAAAACACTTTTGCTGGGAACTGCGCAGATTGTTTTCTTTTTTAGTTTTATATAAAGGATATAAAATTATTTTATTATGACATCTCTGACTTTAGATTGCTCACTTTGGTGTTTTGGCACATCTGAGTACAGAATACAGGCATTTTTAGCCATTTGTGGATAGAAATTGAGATATTTAATATATCTAGTGATTTTTCCTTCCTATGAGCCTGATCCTTAAATTGACGAGGATGTTAAAAAGTTTGCGATCGGAAAGGTTTTTAAATGTTTTAAAGGAGTAGTTCACTTTTCAAAAAACTTTTGCTGATAATTTACTCACCCCCATGTCATCCAAGATGTCCATGTCTTTCTTTCTTCAGTCGAAAAGAAATTAAGGTTTTTGATGAAAACATTCCAGGATTTTCTCCATATAATGGACTTCATTGGGAACCAAACGGTTCAAGGTCCAAATGAGAGTTTCAGTGCAGCTTCAAAGGGCTTTAAACGACACCAGACAATGAATACGTGTCTTATCGTGTCATTATACGTGTCATTTTGATGAGCGAGTTCAAACAGGAGAGTCACGTGAGCATTTGTGCTTATAAAACGTAAACTTTTTTATTTTTATTTTTTATTTTTGAAATGACCGATCGTTTTGCTAGATAAGACCCTTATTCATCGTCTGGTGTTGTTTAAAGCCCTTTGAAGCTGCACTGAAACTCTCATTTGGACCTTGAACTGTTTGGTTCCCATTGAAGTCCATTATATGGAGAAAATCATGGAATGTTTTAATCAAACACCTTAATTTCTTTTCGACTGAAGAAAGAAAGATGTGGACATCTTAGATGACAAGGGGGTGAGTAAATTATCAGCAAAAGTTTTTTTAAAAGTGAACAACTCCTTTAAGGCTGCATGTATTTGATCCCTCTTTCCACTAGCTTTTGTGTTAAAGATCACATCATCAGGGCTCGCAGAAGTAGATATGATGTTGGTTAATTATTAAAAAAAAAACACTCCCAAAGATGTGATCGAAGCAGCCAAAGTGACCAGGAGGAGAATTCATGACCCCATTTACAATGTTGAAAGCAGGAGAGGTTCATCTCAATAAAAAGGTCTGCTTTCATGCACTGTGCATTCGGGGCGGGTGTGTGGCTCTTTTTCCAAGGGCACCACCACATCTCAAATGGATCCTCTGCACTTTGCGTCTCCTCCATTTATTCAGAGCAAGATTTCAAACCGTACAGACCTGTCAGGATAGAAGGGGTCAGGAGACTCTCTACCATAGCACTCCATCATCAGACGTCTAATTTAATCCCAATCCGGAGGCGTCAGACTGCTTTGGAACCACTTTGGAAAATTAAAAACTGCCTGTCCCTCTTCCAGTAACATCTTTTGGATAACCTTTTTCTGCTTAGCCATTTCAAATGTTTTGCATTTCATTGATTTAGCTTGAGATTCTCTTGCCTGTCTCCATCTCCTCTTGCTCCATTGATTTTGTGATTAAAGACGGTCGAACCTTGAGCATTGTAAGGGGTAACGTTACAGGTTTTAAAGTAGATTTAAAAGGTTACATTTTGGCTACATCATAATATTCAAGATACTTAAAACAAGTAGCATAGGTTGGGTTTTAGGTTTAATTAATAATGCACGGTTTTGGTCAGTCTCACATTCTTAAAGGAGTAGTTCTCAAAATGAACGAATGTTTTTTCGAGTCATTTCGTTCAGTTCATTTAAATGAACCAAATGACTCGAAAAAAGATTCATTCATTTTGATGAACGAGTTCGAACAGGAAAGTCACGAACGCACATCACAGAACAGAGCAAGGCGAGCATTTGTGCTTATAAAACTTACTTTTTTATTTATTTTAGAAATGAGCTATCGTTTCGCTAGATAAGACCCTTATTCATCGTCTGGTGTCGTTTAAAGCCCTTTGAAGCTGCACTGAAACTCTCATTTGGACCTTGAACCGTTTGGACCCCATTGAAGTCCATTATATGGAGAAAATCCTGGAATGTTTTCATCAAAAACCTTAATTTCTTTTCGACTGAAGAAAGAAAGACATGGACATCTTGGATGACATGGGGGTGAGTAAATTATCAGCAAAAGTTTTTTTTTTTTTAAAGTGAGCTGCTCCTTTAAAAGAACTTGAAGAGAAGAGAGAAAATTTGATGCGAGTCAGATGTGTCATGCATTCGGTCTTAAAGTGACAGTAGCCTAATATGCCTGCTGCAATCTGCGTCATTTATTTTAATCAAACAAAAGAATAATGGTGCGTTCTATTATTGATCCGTCTCGGAGATCCGAATCGGACGACAGACGTTGCCTAGCAACACGCCCCCTTTCCTCGGATTTCTCCTCTCAGACGTCGGACGACCGTGAGGACACAGAGCAAGAATTCCGTTTCGGAATTCAAGATGGCTGTGCTCTGTGACTTGTAAGAATGAATTGTTTTCATTGTTTTTGAACCGCTTTGGTATTTTAAATGACGATTACAATCACTCGTATTACTGCGTCCCCTGTTGGTATGGGAATCGGTTGCTGTGAGTGCAATTACTAACGTTGCTAGCGTTACTAACAGAAGATTAACATGAAAAACATTAAATAAAGTGAACATTTTCAAGTTCAAATGGCTGCGTTTTGATAAGGTGTAGTCACAATATTTTTTTTTAAATGTAAAAGCCTGGTACTCGGCCAGTGCTACCATGACAACAGCTTTCTCCGACTCGGACGCGCAAAACATAATAGAACGCTTGAAGTGTGGACGTGACGTCAAATCCGAGGTCCGAGTTGGTTCGTTGGCTATAATAGAACGCACCATTAGATATAGTCTACTGCTTTTTTTACTGATTGAATACATTTTGTAGCTTTAATAAGGATTAATCTATGTTTAACTTATGCAGTGTTGTTTTACATTTGCTTGCTTTATTTAGTCTTCCCTATACACAATACTGTAATTCAATGCAAATTTTAGGTGCAAATACTTTACGATTGATCGTACGACTAATCACAATTAATTACAGAAAAATGTGTCATTGATTAGTTATCACCAATATAGAAACTAGAAATAGAAACTGCTGATCTACTGGTGTGTTCATGCACAGAGAACTGTCAGAAAAAGAGAAATATCCAGTGAGTGGCAGTTCTGTGGGAGAAAATGACCTATTGATGCCAGAGGTCAGAGCAGAATGGCCAGACTAGTTCGAGCTGATAGAAAAGCAACAGTAACTCAAATAACCTCTCATTACAACCAAGGTCCTCAGAACATCTCTGAATGCAACAACACATCAAACCTTGAAGCAGAAGAGCTACAGCGGCAGAAGACACCGGTGACACTCCTGTCGGACAAGAACAGAAAGCTACAATTCACACAGGCTCACCAAAATGGGACGACAGAAGATTGGAAAAACGTTGTGGAGATATTTTCTTGGCCCCAATTGAGCATCGTTTAAACGCCACAGCCGAGTATTGTTGCTGATCATGTCCATCTCTTTATGACCACACTGCACATCACCTTAAATCTCTGTCAATGTGAATAAGCCTTTACTTTTTAAAGCAACTGTTTATGAACAGTAACTGGAGAACAGATGCCCCAAAATGGTGTCCAGCCAGCGAATCATGTCTGATGACAGATTTGCCTACTCCTATTACAATTAGTAGGACGGTTGCATCCAATTAGGTAATTGCTTTTTAAAAAGTCGCTTGTCACAGGTATTCTCGCTCAATCTTAATAAGTGCGGCGCATTCTGCTCGGCATCAAAGGCATTCCTGCCTAATTCATAAAATGAGCTTCATAAACAATTATTGTAAATTGCAGAAAGGGGAAATGAAAGTGAGTGACATTTTGTGCGAGTGCCACGAATGTCTCTGTGAAATATTTCTATTCAGGTCATGCAGGGAAGCGTTCTGCTGCTCACACAAACCAGACAGTCAATGAACCTTTTCCAGTTGCAAGGGCAACTGAATTTGCAAACGCTGTCAAAGGCGGGGGTGTAGCAATCATAAAAATGGTCTTCATCATTGACATGCCAACATCTGTTTGTCCACTGTGTTTTTACACGCGTGAATTTTGGCAGACGATTCTATGAAGCAACTATTGAATTAGGAACACATGACCTTGGCATTGCTAGCGCCACTGCTAAAAATTTAAAGGAGACATATCACGCAAAATCCACTTTTTTAGCCCTTAAATGCATTTTGTTGTATATTTGGAGTGTTTATAAGTACAGAAAAGATTAAATTATTCTCTTCAGGTGCTTCGTTTATATCTTTATATTCTGTTTTGGTCATATTTTTCAACCTGTTCGGATTTTCCTGTTGTCTATTACGTTTTTTGAACAATTACGTCACAGTATTTGCAGCGGAACTGACAAATAAGGACATTGACTACCGGTCCAACACTTCGAGCAATCCGCCATTATTATTTCTCGCTCCGATTTTGTAGTCCAAGCTCAATGATGCAGAAGTTACGGGAGGGCTAGTCAAAATGTTCGGTTGTTGGATGTAGTGACCTGAAGCACTTCAAGGATCCCCAATCCAACAACCTCCGCCAGTATACAGAAGGGTTTGCCGATCGACTTCGTCTGAATGAGGGGTAAATTCCTTCTATCATTTAGCTGCTGTGTTTTCTGACGCTTTCTAAACGCAAGTTATCATAGTATTATCATACAGATTTTTAGTGGTAAGATCAGACCGCAGTCATTTATCTTGTCAGAGTGCTTGTTTTAACAAGAGAAATAGTCGACTTTCACTAATAACACAACATAGTTAACTTAACTTTACATACCACTGCATCCATATGAAGACGTTGTTCTGCAGGTTTGTCGTCGTCTTTTTCAAATCGCTCGCTCTGGCTCGAATACGTAACGCTTGATGGACAAGTCTTCCGTTGTTGACATTTTGTTAACGTGTGAATAAAAATGTTCTTTGAAACTATAGTAATCGTATATCTCTTATCAAACTACAATAATGGCTGAACGCGGGGAGTTGAACCGACCGTGAACTCAGCGACCTGGAGAGTGGGCGGGGAAAGACGCAACTCCTTTTTATTTAAAGGGGACGCTTCGAATCGGGTTGCTCAAAGAAGCACATCAGAAAAGGGGTAGAAAAGGGGCCTGTTGAGCTATAATAATGAGGAATTCAGACCCAAGCATTGCAGTTATGCTTTATATAGACCACAAATGTATGATTAATAAGTAAAAATGAATGATTTAAAAGCACGATATGTCTCCTTTAAACAAATAAGTTGTTATTGTTCATCAGCTAAAAGTGATTCAGAAGTTCTCGTTCCTTTGTTGTTACCGCTATAGCTGTGGTGGACTTTGCTAGTCGTAGATTAGAAAGATTATTAAAACGTTATAGTTCTACAGTATCGTCCTTGAAGTGAACGGGCCTTTTCAGGTTAGAAACTGTTGTGAACTTTTTTCTTCTAAAGTGTAGGAAACTCGCAGCGAAGACCAGGAGGCTTTGTTGTATCTTCAGCAAGATTCTTTATTGAGAACACGAGCTGTTGGTAGCTGCAGTCCTCGTCAAGTCTGACTAAGGGAACTTTACATTGCAGTTTCATACAATTTTAGGGGGAGAGATTTACATTGAGGAGGGAGAAACTCTGAAACAAAGTATGTAAATGAGCTGAGAAACGAGAACAGGACAGGGCAGGATTTCCCGCACTGAGACAGGAATCGCAAGACAAATGGGTTCAACAAAACGGGCTTTTTAAACCTGCTCAACTGGGCTCTCCAAACGTTGAGATGCAAGAACAGGAAGGATAGGCTTTCTCATACTGAGACGGGAACTTACAAACAACAGGTAACAGAAAGATCAGGACAGTCAAGAATATCCCACTGAGAACCCCTACCGTTTGCAGAGATTTCCTGATCTCATCATTTATGAACGTTCTCAATATAAAATACTATTTTATTGGAAATCTAAATTTGACATTTAAGTAAATGTGTAATCCTACAAACCCATATTGAATATTCTGTGTTAAAATCCTGCTGCAACACTGCAATTTCCCCTTGGGGATTAATAAAGTTTTTCTAATTCTAATCTTGATTTTAGAAAATTAATGTGACTCCTCTCCTCACAAATCAACTGTTTCTTGTTTTTCATTGGCATGTCTCTTAGGTGTTGAGGACTATAGTGCATCTTTGAGCCTACTTTTAGTATGAGTAAAACGCTATACTGTTAAAATCAGATAAGATTTTAACACTAGTTTGATTGGAATTGGTGACTTGTAATGGAGTCATATTCACTGTAAGGTATTTCCACTTTTATTCTTTACACTTCTGCGCTCAGTCTTTTCAAATAGTCCCTACATCCCTGATTCGATGACTACTGCAACAGACAAGCAAATGTTCCATCTTTAGAGACTTAGGTTAAGTATTTATTTGAACCGACCTTGCATGCATGTTATTTTCAGATATTAAGAACAACAGCTTAGCTTTAAATGCAACAACATGCAGTGATGGTTACTTGACCTCTAAATCCTGGCATTAGTAAGCGAGCGCAAGTGTTTCTTAAACACTGGATGCAGTTGAGAGAGCAGCCGGGGGTCCTGCAGGAATCTGACACTCTTATCGCCCTCCAAGTTCTGCTATGGCGGAGTCAATGAACCATAGCCTGAAAGAAGCCATTGCCAAATCTCTCCCCCGCGTGGTCCTTAAGCTAAGTATCAACACAACTACAGGTGCTGCTGAAGGACCCCGACCGTCCCCGCAGATCCATTGACCCACAGCCACAAAATAAATCAAGGTTGTACCTTGAAATCAGTGTGAATGCCTCAACAATCCAGCTAACTCGGCTTGAATTTAAAGATAATTCATGCAGACTTTTGCAGAGTCTGAAGTTTTTCAGGCTAGTACGATTACTGTGAGTACAGTGTACTATTGTGGTAAGTGATGCATAGAAATCATTTTTTTACATATTCACCAAAACTCAATGATTAATTATGGATAATTATGGTTCTAAAGTTTCATTAGAGAATCAGCTACTGTTTTTTTTATTATTATTTCAGCCCTCCAAAACAATTTTGGCCAAAAATTAATTTGTTTTGTTGCATCAGTTGTGCTTTTTTTTATATGTTTTAGCTTACCTCAAGGGCATCCAAGATGCAGGTGTCTTTGTTTCCACAGTATTTTCAATTTTGATATTTTTCGGTCAAATCGTTGTTGTCTATCAGTCATATAATGCGGGTTTAGGGGGTCCTCCCTCTGTTCACCTCAAAGAGCATGCATAGAGAAGTCCAAAATGATGGCCTAAGACACGAAACGAGAGGTTTGTGTGAGAAAACAGTATTTATATCTTACATCTGACATTTATATCTTCAGGCACTTACATATAAAAATATTATGACTACACCTTATCAAAACGCAGCCATTTGAACTTGAAAATGTTCACTTTATTCATGTTAATCGTCTGTTAGCAACGCTAGCACGTTAGTAATTGCACTCACAACAACCGATTCCCATACCAACAGGGAACGCAGTAATAAGAGTGATTACTGTATAAAAGTCATTTAAATTACCAAAGCGGTTCAAAAACAATGAAAACAATTCATTCTTACAAGTCACAGAGCGCAGCCATCTTGAATTCCGAAACGGAATTATTGCTCGGTGCCCTCACGGTTGTCCGACGTCTGAGAGGAGAAATCCGAGAAAATGGGCGTGTTGCTAGGCAACGTCTGTCGTCCGATTCAGATCTCCGAGACAGATGAATAATAGAACACACGTATTGCGATTTCCTGTATATCTAAATAGCCTATGATGTTTAGTGAAAGGTAAAACTTTTGAAATTATATTTTTAGACTTTTATCGACAGACTGATTAAAACCAACATTGAAGAAACTGTACTTTTGTCACTTGCATCCTTTTTGTTGTTGTTGTTGTCCAATGAGATATGGCTTCTACAGTTATCGGCATAATTATTGGGACCCTCTGTAAATATGATCAAAGATGGCTGTGAAAATAAATCTGCATTTCTTATCCTTTTGATCTCTTGTTAAAAAAAAAAAATTAACAAAAATCTAACCTTTCATTGAAGCTATCCCAGTCCCCTGACCTGAACCTTAAAGAAAATGAGTGGAGTGATCTGAAGAGAAGAAGCGACAACATGGACATGGGACTTTAAAGGATCTGGAGAGTTTCTATGTGGAGCAATGTCTCTGATCTCTTGTCAGGTATTGTCCAAACTCATCAGGCACTAGTAGAAGAGTCAGGGCTATTATTTTGGCAAAAGGAAGCTACAAAAATTATTGAATGAAATGATTCCAATCATTGTGGCCTAATTGTATTAAAGAGAAACAAAGAGATTTGCCCAACAATTTCAATTCTTCTACAAAAGGTTCAATTGTGTGGATTATTTTTATTAATAGTAGTATACAAAGATCAAAATGATTAACAATGCAGCAGGCTTCTTTGATCCTATTTACCAAGGTTACCGATAATTCTGACTCGGGCTAAAGTCTGAATGTGTGGATATGGCTACTAGCATGTAAATCCTTGGCAAAAGTGCTGCGTTGTTCTTTGCTGAAGGTCATATTGAAAGTTATTCAGAAAACATGAGCAGACTTTCTGTGTAATGCTCATAAATCCATTTCTATGTAAATTGTCAGTGAATTGAATGCAACAATTTACATTAAAAATAGTTACAACTTTTTATATAATGGCCAAGTATGTTTTCTACAATGAAGTTTTTAGACCCTATAGCAAACATGGTCATCAGGTTTTCATCCTACGTTTTCACGTTTTCCCATTTCTGTAATGAGGTCCGGTGATTAATTATTTTGTCGTTTTAATACTAAATGATAAATATCATGGAGTATATTTGTGCTCCAATAAGCTCAGTGCTGAAAGCATAAAATTGCTAAGGAGATAGCTCTCATTTATCAATTAATGTCTTCTTGTAGGGCAGTAGGAAAAAATCATTATCTCTACGCACTTAGTTAATGTACCTTCCAGTAAGTGTCCAGTCCCTCGTATGGCCTTCAGCGTAATAAGGAAAAGGGCAGAATATAACCGTAGGACGGTATAAAACATTAGCACACAGGGTTTTTAAATGACGCAGGAAAATAAAACCATTTATCAGAGGGTAAGGGTATAATTGGCCTATCCACC
Organism: Cyprinella venusta; assembly: GCA_038021265.1. NCBI lineage: Eukaryota > Metazoa > Chordata > Actinopteri > Cypriniformes > Leuciscidae > Cyprinella > Cyprinella venusta. The sequence continues at coordinate 4,966,659 of CM075872.1, read as the reverse complement.
AAATGTCTTCCCGTTTGATGAATTGTGTTGTACTTACTGTGTTTGGAGTTGGAGACGCAGTGATATTTCCTGCTGGCTGCTTGTGGTTGGCTGATCATTTTTAAGCCATTTTTATAAATGGCTTAATTGGTGTTATTGCAATATTAGAAGCTTTGATAGCGCTGCTTTTTGGACTGGTGTGGTGTAGTCATTAAAACCCTGCAGCACCCATGAGCTTTCACTGTTGTGCAAGGCACTTAACGTCAGGTTCCTCCACGGGGGTTGTCCCCGTTGTAATGTAAGTTTAAAAGTGTCCGATTAATGAGTGCTTATTATATCTGTGTTCGGAAAGGAACTCTAGGAACCTATAGACATTGGTTAGATTAATAAGACATTGTTCAGCTGTTGTATTTCAAGATATTTGTCAGGGTTTTTTCCATTTAAAACGCTCTTGTGTGTAGGTAGGACTAATTTCTTACATATCCCATCCCACGCGTCTCCATTGCTAATTCCAAAACGTAATTTTAGAGCTAGTAATGGAGGCTTGAGCTATGACAGCAGAGTAATGCAGTTATAATGCAGAGAGAGAGATTTGTTACACTGTTTATTTAAATGTAAAGCTGTGTAAATGTAAAGTGTGTTAATGTATAGGTGTGTGAGTGTGGGTATGGGTATGCATAAACAAAGTAACCATTTATTATTTATTACCATCGTCTTTACCATCACCACTTCCACTCCACACTACCATCATACTGCCAATATTTAATTAGTTAATTTTATTTTTTTTTATTTTCAGCTTTCTTCCTATGTAACAATTGCCATTGTCAACAACACTGCCTAAAATAAAAGACAGTACAGTATACTATAACCCAAGGACACACTTAGGGATAGTTCACCCAAAAATGAAAATTAGCCCATGATTTACTAACCCTGAAGCCATCCTAGGTGTATATAACAATCTTTTTTCAGACAATGAAAATATCGCCGGCGTTGAGTCATCTCTTCCTTTAGAAGTGGTTTTTTTATGTTTCATTAGCTCTACAAAATAAATTATACTCAATCACACTTCAAGAATATATTTTGTAACAGTTGCTAACATGTTTCTAAATAAGGACTACAATTACCACAAGGATGTGAGAAGTGTGTGCTTAATGAATCCAACAACAAACATGTAGCAACAGAAGTTTTGTAATTTACATTTAATATGTGTGTAATTCATGTTGTAGAACGAGACATTGAAGAAGCTCATACGCACAACCGGCACATCCGGGAACTTAACTGTCAATTTAGTCCCCGCCCCCTTTTGGGGGAAATAAACTAGATTCCCCATAGACTTCAATACAAAATACAGAAAAAAAACAACGTCCGTACATAGCCGACAGGCGTAAATAACTTAAGAAATCACTTATATAGATCATGTCAAGTAATTATATGTCCACCCTGCCTGCCATAGTGCGTGAAAGATCATTTTTTTATGCCCGTTATCAACAAGCCCAGGCTACCTGCCATCATCATCATCATAAATTCATAATATATACATTAAGTTTTTTTACTTTACAAAACGAAATAAAAATCATTCACTGGCTTACCTGGTGACTCAGTGAGGTACAAATAAATATCCGGCCACTGGGTGGGGTTGTTACCCTAATTTGACCTATGAATTTGACGTTGGGAGAATAAAGGGACATGTTTTTAAATTGTCTAAATTAAGTTTGTGTATGTATCTTTCAGGCTCTTTGTCAGGCAGGGTGGACATGTAAATACTTGACATGTATTATATAAGTGATTTCTTAAGTTATTTATGCCTGTCGGCTGTGTACGGACGTTAGTTTTTGCTGTTATTTTGTATTGAAGTCTATGGAGAGTCTAATTTGTTTTCCCCAAAAAGTGGGCGTGAACCTAATCAGAGACATTCTATGACGCAGCGCCAGTTGTGCGTATATGTGTTCGTTTAAATTGTCCCCCGTCATGTTATGCTTGACGTCAGTCAGGGCAAGCGTCATCATTACGTAACGAATCAGAAAAATCCGGGCTGCAGTTTCGTGCTAATTTCCATCTTTTTCTATTTGCCAGATCCTTCTCTTGCACTACCTGCCTTTGTGTGTGCAAAATCTCCTTACGTTTCGAGCAGCTGCTCATCCGTGTTTACATAAGAGTCTCAGCCGTGTGAGGGACCCGGAGCTCGTTGGATCAAGGTGCGTCTGCCGAGACCACTTCAGGGTGCCAGCCGTCGCCACCAAAGGTCGCAGGTCTAATTAACCCAGTAGTGGCGTCCTGACACGTCTGAATCTGGATTGGAGTTCCAACAATATGTTTGGTGTCACCTTAAAGATTAGCGCCCATCCGCTTCGAAGTTCGGAGTGTGCTAATCGCCCACACCCTTTGATGTCGTCCTCCTCTGAGTGTGCAAACTCTGGGTAATAATTGAAACCATCAAAGGCTCTCGCACGTAATCCCTGACTATGGCAAATCCCCTACTCTGCGTCTCACCCTCTCTCGCAGACTCTCTCTCTCTCCTTAAACCACAGCAAGAAAAAAATAGGGGCGTCTTAAATTAATGTGCTTAGCTTTTCCATCAAGACATGACAGATCTTTGCAAATTATCCCTTTGAATAGGTCACGGTTTCACAGTTCTTCCCAGCTCCGGTTTTTCACTCGCTCCCCTCTCTGCTTTCTTTTCCCATTCCTCTTTTCATATTTTCTGGGGTTTCATTTGTCACTTGAACATTGATTTGAGAGCACAATCCATTTTTTGTTCCTTTAAAAGCATTAATACTCTCTGGATTTGTCGGAGAGAGAGGAAGACGGCACCGACTACTGAACGTCTTTTGTGATTGGAAAATTTTGCATGATTAATAACCTAACGACTGAAATGTGCTTTGACGGGCACAATCCTCCTGTTTGATCTCAGCTGGCTTATACTGGGCTATGACGAAACACGTCAATCATTGTCAGCGTTTCATTATATAACTACAAATCGATGAGCTCTGGATGCATGAGCATTAAAGTCTTTGGCGTGGATTAATTTTGAAAAAGTTTTGGCTCTAAGAAGATCTTTAATGCATAGCCTAGTGGAGATTGGTCTTTTCTCCGTAGGGAAACAGGGAAAAAATAAAATATTTTCTTCAGATGTGAACAGCAAAACATTGTTATTTAGGAGTTAGTTCACCTAGAAATGAAAATCACGAAAAAAAGATGTTAAAGGAGAACTCAGGGACAATTTTAACATTGAGCTCATTTTTTTTTGTACATTTGGAGTGTCAGTACAGACAAAAATTGGTGTTGACTACATCGTCTTTTTAAAATTCGCACCCTGTTGACTTCAATGTGGCTTGTTCTAAACCTGCTTTTAGCCTCTTAACATCCTTGATTTGTCATTATGAGTGCACAGCCATGTGAGTGGTGTCATTAAGAGTGACCTCGGTCAATCTGACTGCAGTAGATGTGAAAGATATTAATAAAAATGATGTTAATTCAGCCAGCTCAAATAGTTGCTTCCTGTTTTCGGTCGAAGCCCACAGTAGTCGATTGTCGATCTCACGCACGTGATTGTAGCAGACTTCAATTTCGTGCTGTTTTCGTGCAATTTCTAGAACTTCACTTACTGGGGAATATCCGATTTGTCTGCTTACATGGCGCACGCAAATGCACGTATCCGCTTCATATCCGATTTATTACCACATATGAATGAGGCCTGAATCCGATCTGAGAAAATCGGAATCCATGCGTTTTTTTCCTGCTTACACATCCACCGGTCATATGCGATCTGTGCCACATGAGAGGAAAAAATCGGATTTGGGTCACTTGAACTATGCAGTGTAAACGAGGCCTATGTCAACAATATGGCCGCCGCAAAAATTGATGACGCAGATCGAATAACATCTATTATGCTTATATTAGCCTACCCCTTAAAAACTTGGGGTCGATAAGATTTGAATGTTTTTGAAAAAAGTGGCTTATGCTCGCCAAAGCTGCATTAATATTGTTAAGTATTATTACAATTTAAAATAACTGTTTTTGTTGTAATATATCTTAATATTTAATTCATTCTGACGCAAAGCTGAATTTTCAGCATCATTACTCAAGTGTTCAGTGTCACATATCCTTCATTTTTTTCAGGATTCTTTGATTAATAAAAAGTTCAAAAGAACAGCATTTATTTATTTATTAAAAATCGTTTGTAACATTATAAATGACTTTACGGTCACTTTTAATTCATTTAATCAATGCATCCTTGCTGAATAAAAATCTTACCCTATATAGCCCAAGCTTTTGAGCAGTCATGTAAATAATATATAGCTGCTGCAGATTTTCTGGAAGATTTAAATATGGCCCAAATCCCTTTAAGCAAATCAAATGAGTAATATACCTTTTAAAAAAAAAGAAGTTGAAGAAAAACAGCATATTCATGTTTATTTAATGACCCAAACCATTACACCCTCTGGTTGTATTACAAACATATGCTCAGCACTGACCTTTTGCACTAGGATTAAATATGGGTCATATTGTGAATAAACCAAGACTCTAGAACTCCACGTCACCCATGTGACTCATTTATCTCCGCATCCCTCCTACATCATGTGTCACACTGGAGAGCTTTCTGAAATTGCATTTTCCTAATCCTTCATTTTGAAAGCCATTCCCCCAAAACCTCAAGCAATTAGGATAACATCGGGCAAATTTATCATCATTTTCAGCTTGAATATCTTACTGCGAAATGTGAAATAATGATGCTGATTATTCATGAAAAGCTCAGTGTGTTTCGTCAGTGTTATCTATCACATCTGCTTTGAAGGTAGGCCTGATGGTCAAAATCATAAATGCATCGTCTTAGCATTTCAAATATGTTAGAAACAGAAATCTGATTTTAGCTAAACCTATCCTGTTCAGTTATTCCAAAGTCCATTTGATGTGTTTATCGACTAATTTCAAGGAATAGTCCACCCAAAAATGATGTTATATGATGTTACAGCCTATATGCTGTTATATTTTACTGTGGAACACAAAAGGAGAATTATCCAGAACCTTCTCACATCCTTTCCATACATTGAAGGTTCACAGTGACCACATCTGCTCCAAAAAAGCACATAAAAGTGGTCCGTATGTGAACATTTAAACCTCCACAAAGATGATAGGTTTCAGTCTTTTGATTTTCTCTCATTTAATGAAAAGAATTAATGCTATGGAAGTCATTGGGGACCATTAACTGTCTTTCTTCAAAATATATTCTTTTGTGTTCAGCAAAAAAAAAGAAAAGAACAGAAACTTGAGGGTAAGTAAATCATTACAGAAATTTTTAATTTTGAGTGAACTTTCCCTTTAATGTAAATGCACAAGGTTGAGTGGTTGGACAATCATGCTGGTTAATTAAATGAGTCAATATATTAGTTTGTATTGCTAAACTGCCATTTGCAAATGTCAATCACATGCTTGGCTACATAAGTGCATTGATTGTACATTGCAAAAAGGAAACATACAGGCACACTGTTTGACGGACACGCGGCTTTCAATGGACCTGATCAATAAATGGGTAGAGAAAGATCCAGTTCCTTTCTCCTGTCTCGCCTCACAATAGGGAATCGCAGTAGTATGTCTCCCTCAATATGAAAACAGTCCACACGCACAAAACGTCCTTTATCATCCTAACTCGGCGACACAATGGCCCTGCTCTCCTCTCTCCACGCTGGCGACTCAATGTCAGCTCTCTTCACATCACCCCCAAAAGCTGTTTCCAGCACCTCCCCGACATTTCCATAATCACTTCATCCGTGCGATGTGATCGGACTCGCATACAAAAAAGAAGACATTAGCCCCGATTTGAACTGCTAAAGCTTTGCCAGAGCGAAGGGGCTGTTTTGGGCAGATAAGAGGTTTTGGCAGGACAGCGACGACGGAAAGCGGTGAAAACTCAACTCTGCTGAGCTCTAGCCCACTTATTATTATAGCTCCTGTAAGAAGGGCTGTTTTCCTTTCCTCAGACTTCATTTTATTATTCATTCCCGCATTTAGTTTGTGAACGGGGCGGCACGGTTTCATTTTATTGTATTAATTCAAATCGTGCAGCTTGTGTTGAGGTGCGACCGAGAATCAAAACAGGCTGTTTTCTGTCACCGCGGCTAGATGTGCTTTTATGGTTGGCTCTGTTGTTTTGAATGAGTCAGGCTGTGTAGTTTCTCTATTTTAGTGTTAAATCTTTAGATCTCGAGCGTTAAACACCGAACACATGCTGCTCGCCTTGAGCACTGCAGTACGTATTCTGTCAGAATTTCAGACTAACACGCTGAGCTCTTATTGTTTTTTGCTAATGTTTTCAGTTCGTTGAATTTGATAAATTTGTCGAGTCTTTAACTTCATGTTGTTTTTCTTGTTTTCACATTGGGTTCGAATGCCTGGTCTAAATTTCCCTTTCTCTTACAAGTTTCTAAAAATGTTCACATTACTTTGGATAAATGTTTTTAACCCTATAAAATGAGCTTCAAAATGAGCTTCAAACTGATATGATGTGTTTTACTTTTACTTTTGTTTCTGTGGTTGAAACCTCAAACTCTATGTCATGTGAGTAATGTCAACCATTTAGTTAACTTCAGCCATACGCCCTCTCTCCAAAATGATTTACAGTCAGAGAACGTGAAGCCTCATGGGCTAAAAAAGTGTGGGCCACCTCCTCGACCATTTTTAGCTGTTTACAGAGCATATTGTCAGAGAGAAATCACAGCACTTGTTTTATTAATGTATACTACTTTTCAAAAGTTTGTGGTCAGTAAGATTTTTTCAAAGAATGAATGTTTATTTATTATTACAGCAGCGCCATCTTTGATTTTTAACGGGAATGAAAATTGAGGCCGTGACTCGTGAGGGATATACAATAGAGCCCGACCGATAAAGGATTTTGAAGGCCGATACCGATACAAATATTTTTGAGTTTTAAAATCCCATATTACGATATATCGGCCGATATTTTATTTATTTATTTGAAACTGGACATGATAGTCACACATTTTGTCATGCTTATTTGAGTTAAGATAACTGATGGGGATGTTCTTTTAATTGTTATTCAAGCAATGTATGTATCGTGACCAACTCAACGAGTGTTGTCAACAGGAACGGTGTAGAGTGCCCTCTGGTGGACAAACTATACAACTCCAACATCCATGACATGGTTCAAGCGTGTTTCGTCCGTTTTTATTTTATTTTTGAAATGACCTAGGATATTTTATAAGTCTTTTTACATCAGCGGATACCATTGAAAACATGGGAAGTCTATGCTTCACAGCCTCCCTTTCATACCTGTCTTGACGCTGCTCTGAATAAGGTCTATTGCGAGCTACTGTTGCTTTGAAAGCATGTGATCCCACCCTCCCTTCAGAGCGTCTCCAAAACCACGCTTCCTTCAATACACATGAACACATACAGCAGGGATCAAACAAAAGCGTCATGTCTCAAAGCACAAAACATTACAAAAATAATGAACATATACAACTTAAATTGATCTGATCTCCGTATTAGTTTCTATAATTTGTATAGTTCTAATTTGACTGCATTAATTCTATTTTCATTCTAATTGTGAACCAACCCGATCTCACGGGAATTCGTACGAATTTTATGAGGTGGCTAATTCTTAACAATTCATACGACCTCACTTGTACGAATTAGTACGATTTTGCTAAATCGTACATGTTTTACGAATTGACCAATTCGTATGAATTCGTACGAATGACCTACCCCTGACCCCGCCCCTAAATTTAATCATCACGTGGGTTTAGACAAATCGTACGAATTCGTACGAGTCAGGTCGTACGAATTTTTAATCACTCGTACGAATTGGTTGTGAGTTTGGGTAGTTGTGAACTGCATATGAACCACCATTTCAAGCGGACTCTGTTTTGAACTCTAATGTCCAATGAACTCACATGAAAGTGTCCTAAAGATTTAGCAATTTTCTGTTGTTTTACTAAAGATAAAAAGAGTTTTGTCTAAAAAAAGAGGCTTTCATCCTCTTTAGTGATAAAAATGCAATTTGGTATTGCGTCAGATGAGTCTGCATTTAAGAAAGACGCTGGTACATTCGGTCAAGTCAGAGTGTGTTTTCACACTCTCCTCAACAGAATAAGTGGATTGAGGATTGTCATCAACAGGAGTGAGCAAAAGTGGCCACTCCAGACAGATTACCTGAGCACCATCTCGAAGACCCTCTGATCTGCGATTTCAGCAACAGAGGACAGACCAAGAATTATTTCTATTTCTTTTCGAGCATTAATGGATTTTTCCATTGGCTCTGTCATGTTCGAAACATCTGGCTCTATTGCTGGGCAGTGAAGCATTACAGTAGCAGCGGCAGGCTGTCAGAGTCGACTAGCGGTGCGCTGGGCCTGCTGGAACCAGTCACGGAGATGGACAGAGGCAGGTGTTCTCAAACACACCTCAGCGTAATTGCAGTTTCCATTGTCATCGCACAACCAGAATCTGCACAAAAATCCATGCGACTAAGACCCTCCACAAACTTCTCTTTTCCTTTTGCTCTTTTTTTTTTAGGAAAATCACCATCTTAATTAAAATGAGTTATGCCAGATGGGTAGCAGATTGTGGTATGGAAATAAGCCAAGTAGGCAGTAAACACAGCTCTGTTAATAAGACAGAATATTCTCCAACTATCATGCGCTCGTACCTGAAATAGGGTGTGACGGTCATGTTTTAAGCTTTGGGTTTTGGGAAGTGTCTGGGACAGTGTGGTTTGGTTCAAGAATATGGGGTGGCCATGGAAGTTTCATTTTTAATTTGTCTTGTTTGAGCGTCCCTTTGTATTAAAAGAGTAGGAGGCTGTCCTGGTTGTGGTCTTTACCTGTTTTTATCAATAAACTGTTAGATAAATTGATGTAGAGATCAGAGGCCATACTCACAAAACATTGTATCTTACCACTAAGAGTTTGAGACCAACTTTTACTAAAAAATAAAGAGAAATCTTAAGCTAAGAGAAAGGGTGGGGTTGACCCCTTTGCTAAAGTTGATGTCAATATGTTTACTAACTATGCTCACAATGATTGGCTGATGGGATAATGTTACTTTCATATTGTGAATGTATAAATATAATAACTTAAGTATTGCGGGTTCAAAGGAACCATGCACCGCTGCCATTACATATTAAACAATCGCAAAATGGTCTGCCAGTTATATATATATATATATATATATATATATATATATATATATATATATATATATATATAATTGCTCATAACTAAATAAAACAGGTAGGATTACTCCAAGAGGAAGCTTGACATGATGATGCACATGAGTTTGACTTTTATTTCTAAAATAAATAACTAAATAATATAAATGCATTCAAAATCAGTTTACATCCCTTTGTCCAGACTCCAGAGTTGAAAAATGCTTGCTTCAAAAAATATTGTTGGTTTAACTTAAAAAAAAGTAAGTATCCTGGTTGCCTTACAATTTTAAGTTGATTGAACTGGAAAAAGTGAGTTAATACAACGAAGGAGATTGATTAATTCATCAGAAACTCACAATAATAAGTTATCTCAACTAAATAAATTATGTAAGTAGATTTGACAAAAAAAAAATGTTGTGATAACAAATCTTGAAAATATTTTTTTACAGTGGGGACAAGACTTTCACGTGACCTGTGCAAGAATGTGACCATAATTTGACATTTTTTAAATTGTTGTAGATTTGGGAAAACACCCGATGTGTGATTCACAGGCAGATATAGACACGAACCACATAAACACGTGCTGGGAAAGCAGACGATGCTGGTCTGACCTTTCAACCGCAGTTAAGTGGACTAGACAGTTCAGGTGTCTGGAGCTGTTAGTGGTAATCCAGGTCACGCTGTGCATTACTCAAGGCGTGCCTTTCCACATCTGATTAAAAACCTCTCCATTAGATATTCACTGCATTAGCTGTGGCTGTCCTGGTGGTAGGCATGCACTTTCAAATCATGCTTCTGGAGGCACTGCATTCCAATTGGCCAACAGAGCATTTCCACTGACCAATCGGAGAGCTCACTTGCATTCTTTGCCTTGGAGCATCATGGCAACACATCTTAACTGGCAGACCATTTTGAGATTGTTTAATATGTAATTGCCTGCGGTGCCGTAAATTGCTTTCTCGTGGTTCCCTTCGAAACCACAATACTTCAGGATATTTAATGTTCCACCAAGAGCTGTTTTATTAAAGCTGCTATCTTTTGACACCAGCTGAATGTTGTTGTTGTTGTAAGCGCTTTCATTTTATAAAATCCATTTGCACTATGTAAAAAAAAAGTGTGATGAAACATATTTGTGCACTCCCCTTGGATTCAGCCTACAGCTGCTTAGAGTCTCTAGGTCACTGGGACATTTTTTTCCCTCGGTTTTTATGTACAGTGAAAAGCTTTCAGGAGTCTGTCTCATTAGTTTAGGATAAGGATGGATAACTCTCAGTGCAAATGGCCTTCTGTTTCCTCCCCTGCACCGCTTTGGAGAGCCGAGGGTGATCGTTTTATATTCTTACTGTGTGATCTGAATGTTGTGGTGTCTGTTTGAGCCGGGTAGTAAATCATGCTGAGTGAATGATCTTATTTAACATCAATAAAACATTAATCTCTAATCACTCTCCATTCATCTGATAATTAGGGCAGGCTTAAGCTTCTTTGCCAAATGGCACTATCATTACATATAGAGACCAGGCCATCATTTCGCCATTAATGTAAACGTATATCTACTGTGCTTAATTTTTGAAAAGGTGTAGAAATAATTTTGATTCGAACAAAACATCACATTAAGTAGTTTTATGGAAAAATAAATAGTCAGTGCTACTAAAACAAATGAAACAAAAGTTTTATCAAGTACTTAGTTTAAATAATTAGGTTAATTATTCAAGTATGAAATATAAATAATTGTACATGAAATAATGATCAGTTAAAAAAAGGTGCAATTACTGATGTTTGGACATGTGTGGTACATCACTGTTAAAAAGAGACCTAAAGTGCCCCCTATTGGTTTAAAGTGTAACTGCTTGTTCAAATATTACAAAATGTCGATAGACAGACAGATGGATAGAATGATAAATCTATAATGATAGATTAAACGAATGTCTTCCAAATTTAAAGAATGCATGTGTATATATACACACATATACAACAGCATAATAAGCTAACATATTCACATTTCCTAAAAGTTTGATATTTCTTTAATTGCTTTTGGTATTCTATAATGATGGCGATATGGTAATAGTTTAAAAGCATGGGTCCTACTTCATATTAAGTGGCTTAAAGTACTATGTACTTACATTTAAAAATACGTACGATGTAATTATTGTGCTCATGTTGTATTGTAAATCACTTTTGCTGCTATTGAGTTGTGATACGGGTAAGGTTAGGGACAGGTGTGGTGGTATAGGTTTAAGGGTGGGTTTAAGTGTTAGGGATGGGTCAGCTGTGTAATTACAGATGTAATTACATGCTGGTATTTTTAAAATATAAGTACAATGTAAAAACATGTATGTACACAATAAGTCCATTGTATCAAATTATTCATTTCAATGTAAGTACAATCATGGTACTTAAAGCCACTTAATATAAAGAGGGACCAAAGCAGGATTCAAAGGGTGTGTTGTGTGTCTCTTTTTAAAAATCACAATCATCCCACTGATATTCAGATCACGAGTTCATGTAGCTTACCGCATTTGAGTTTGTTTTGTTTTTCTCTTAAACAGAATTGATTGAATTATCAGTTTGGGACAGATTTCATTATGTTGACGGCTGGTCCGTGCCCAGCTCTTTCCATGAATTAGAGGGGGCAGCGTTTCTGTCTGATCAGCGTATCATTACAGTCAGTGGTGGAGATACTCTGTTGTTCTTCTTAATTTATGGGGCTGTGTGATTTTGTAAGATTGCTCACAAAGGGAATGGCAATTGATGGCGAGCGTTCAAAAAATTTAAATCTTTTGGCTCTGTCCTTTTCTCCGTATATCATCCCTGTGACAGATTCACAACATAACACGCAGATCGCTTTGTTTATTCCATGGTGTAATGAAAGCAGAGATACAAGAGATACAATTACTATTTACTTCATTTATCCACTGTAATTTCCTATTCTATGCCATATTTGTTCTTGTATAGCTTCAAGTGACAGTCCTTACAGCTGACAGACAGTATTACATGGCTAAATGTTGCGTTCTGTCAAATGCATGCATGCTGTTATGCGTCAAATACAAGTAGACGGGGAGTAAAACACTTATGAAAACACGAGTTGTGAAGGAGCTGTTCTCCACTGAGGCTATTTTTACAGTAGCAGCCCACTGAAGTGTAGCAGCTCTGACAGAAGGCTCATTTAAAGCACAGGTGTGTTTCAGAGTCTATGGCTGAATCCGACATCGCCAAATTCCAATCCCCTTTGTTAGTGCACAAATACAGTTCCCTTGAAGGAGTGAATGAAAACGAGTGAGCGGATGTACACTCGTTATTGTGGTGTAGTGAGAATGAGTGGACTTAATAACGTCCACTATGGTTTAGACTTTTCAAAAAACTTTTGCTGATAATTTACTCACCCTCATGTCATCCAAGATGTCCATGTCTTTCTTTCTTCAGTCGAAAAGAAATGAAGGTTTTTGATGAAAACATTCCAGGATGTTCTCCATATAATGGACTTCAGTGGGAACCAAACGGTTCAAGGTCCAAATGAGAGTTTCAGTGCAGCTTCAAAGGGCTTTAAACAACACCAGACAATGAATAAGGGTCATATCTTGCGAAACGATCGGTCATTTCAAAAATAAATAAATACGTTTAAGTTTTATAAGCACAAATGCTTGCCTTGCTCTGTTCTGGTACCTAATAAAGTCCATTAAATGGACAAAAACTCCTGGAATGTTTTCATCAAAAACCTTAATTTCTTTTCGACTGAAGAAAGAAAGACATGGACATCTTGGATGACATGGGGGTGAGTAAATTATCATCAAAAGTTTTTTTTTAAAAGTGAACTACTCCTTTAAATAGTGCACAATTTGAGGGTATAGGAGGCGGTTTCGGATTCAGTCTATGTCGGTCTTGACAAACACTGTGACCACAAAAGTTAAAATGATGTCATGTTTGTGTTGGTCCAAACCTGTGATTTTTTTTTCTCTCTCTCTCACAAAAGAAGAGGTTTAGCAAAATGATCTTTCTGAAACAAGTAAACAATGATAGGGATTGTCAATCAGTGTTTTTTAGTAAGCAATTATACTTTTTGTTAATATTTTGAATTAGATTTTTCTTTTCACTTCAATTTAAAGTTTTAGTAATTTTGTTGTGCCATTTTTAATAGGGTTTTCTCTTTAAAACTTGTCGTTTTTATTCATTTTTGTTAATTTATTTTAGTTTATTCAGTTTTAGTATAAACACAAATAATTCAACTGGCTGGCTAAATTAAAATAAATTTATATATATATATATATATATATATATATATATATATATATATATATATTATTTAAGATAACATTTATTTTTATATTCAAAGAATGACTTTTTGTCAATCTCCAATTAAAAAAAAAAGACTGGCCTTCTTAAAATTTGGCCCTCTCAACATTCATTCTCTTTTGCTCATAATTGAATATGCACATGAACAACCCGTGCCATATTTGAATTTGTATTTCTTTTATGTTTTCGATGTTCACAGAACCTGTTCACTACTTGGTTCACACTGCTCTTTGTTAAACCCTCTCCTTTTGTCTTTGGAAATAAACCAAGTCATAGGGGTTTGGGACAATATGAGGTGAGTAAATGACAGTTTTCATATCTGTTGATTTCTTTTTAACAGAGCCTCTGTTCACTGCCAGTGGATTGTCAGATGGTCCCTAAACAGAAACAGTTCAATGAAATAATTGAATGACTCTCAGGGAAAATAAAAGCATATTTTAGAATCAAATTCAAATCGAGTTTCGTAGAAATTATGAGATTAAACATTTCAGTCTATTGACATTCATGTCAGCATTGTGTAAAACTATAGCAATTTCTTTAATCAAAGTGGAATGTAAACCATGACTCATAAACTGTTTTCAGATATGTTTTGTTTTTACTGTTGGTCTGATAATGCAAGTGTATTCTGTCATCCAATCTGATTGACCAAGCAGTGGATGACAAATATATTTCAAATGTAGTCAGAAATGTTGTTTACTTTGTTAGTGTCTTGTGAATCATTGTTGTATAAAAGCGATATCATATTGGTGCTGTTATATCATGTGCAGGTAATTACATCCATGTGACATCTCCTCACCTATACTTGTGGAGTGATTCCCTTCATCGTCTTCTCCGGAGTGGGTTTTCTTGGTTAAATGACGCACGATGTTCGTGGCATTAAAGGCTCTCTGGAACACAAGACAGCAGCGATAATGCATTAGAATCCAGTGATATAAAATATCAAAAGTTGAACCTACACTACACATAAGAGCAGAAGAGTCTGTGCAGTGTTCAGAGGCATTTATTGCACTAAAACTAAAAGCCTGATAGTTACAGCAATTACAGAATTTGCCCTTTTAAAGGTACAAGCCATAATTGCATTGCAGGGCAGACTTTCAGAAGTCGAACAACAACGACTGGCGTCAGATAATAACAAAGCCTCCATACGCCGCTAAAGTAACTCTAGCCATACATTTACAAATGCAAAGTGTTGTTTCAGGCACAGAGTTCACCTGACACAGGTCATGTAGAGCTGTTTCACACATCACACATGCAGGATGGGAGTCTTATTCTGGACTTCGGTAGTCTGGTAGATTTTTGATCTTACTTAAAGGGATACTCCTCTTTTTTTTTGGAAATAGGTTCATTTTACCACTCCCCTAGAGTCAAACAGTTGGGTTTTACCGTTTTCGAATGTATTCAGCCGATTTTCTGATATTTAGAAGAATATCAGTAACCAGACAGTTTTTGGTCTCATTGACTTCCATAGTAGGAAAAAAATATACTATGGAAGTCAATGAGACCAGAAACTGTCTGGTTACTGATAGTCTTCTAAATAGAGCCCGACCGATAAAGGATTTTGAAGGCCGATACCGATACAAATATTTTTGGGATTTAAAATCCGATATTCCCGATATATCGGTCGATGTTTTATTTAGTTATTTATTTTTTAAAACTGGACATAATAGTCACAAATTTTGTCATGCTTATTTAAGTTAAGAGAACTGATGGGGATGTTATTTTAATTGTTATTCAAGCAATGTATGTATCGTGACCAACTCAACGAGTGTTGCCAACAGGAACAGTGTAGAGTGCCCTCTGGTGGACAAACTATACAACTCCAACAGTTGTGACATGGTTCAAGCGTGTTTCGTCCATTTTATTTTATTTTTGAAATATTAATTTATCGGTCATTATAACTGCCGATACCGATAGTTTGGAAAATGCCTAATATCGGCCGATAATATCGGTCTGGCTCTACTTCTAAATATCAGAAAATCGGCTGAATGCATTTGAAAACGGTAAAACCCAACTGTTTAACTCTGGGGGAGTGGTAAAATGAGCCTATTTCCAAAAAAGTGGAGTATCCCTTTAAGAATCGTCCTCTTATAACTAATGCAGTGGTTCTTAAATCATTTTGTTTCCCCACTAAAACAGTGGTTCTCAAAGTAGGGTCCGTGAACTTTAGCCAGGGGGTCCGCGAAATAGTTTGTAACAGCCTATCGTTTTTTATTATACAACATTAAATGTAACATAAAACCCTATTGTACATAACTGATTAGAAAAATTATGAAGAAAGAGTTATTTCAACAAACATACATCAAATGTGTAGTGTCACGCAGTGAATTGTGGGAATGCCACTTTACGTTTTTTTCTCCAAAAACTGTAAATTTGTTGGTATTTTACAGTAAAATTGCATTAAATGTACCATTATATATGGTTATTCACTGTATATAGTGCGGAAACTTTCTGTTAACCAATTTTTGTAGCATTTTTACAGTGTTTTACCATTAAAATCACGATTATTTTTTACAGTGAATAGCTGTTATCGTGTCATGCCGCAACAGCTGTCGACACTAGACTTTGCGAGTTCATTTGTCCTTCATAATAGAAGTAGCACAAGAGCTTGGGGTACATCAGAAATAGAATATGGCGTCAGTTTACTGTTGAGGTTTTGTTGTGTTGTGTAACGTCGCTCCACATCCAGTGGAGTATCACAGATTATAATGGGTTCTATTGTCTTTTTTCCAGTCTAGACACAGTGTTAGAAAACGCAGTGCCAGACCGCATGTTCTCGGTGTTCTGCCCTTGTAACCTAGACCTCAAGCTTGTCCTGACATACTTCTGTGCAATGAACAAGACGACACTGGATGCGGCTGTTCATCTGGCGTAGTGGAAGTGGAAATTGAAATCCATGGCTTAGTGTGGATGTCAAAAGCAAAATGACATATTACTTTACTTGTTGAGGCACATGACTATTAACTAA
This sequence comes from Cyprinella venusta, assembly GCA_038021265.1. Taxonomy (NCBI): domain Eukaryota; kingdom Metazoa; phylum Chordata; class Actinopteri; order Cypriniformes; family Leuciscidae; genus Cyprinella; species Cyprinella venusta. The sequence goes on along the minus strand of CM075872.1, from coordinate 4,950,262 downwards.
TTGTAAATTGCACGAGGGAGTGGAACGTTTTTTGAAATGAAGATTATAAGGGAACATGCATTTTAAGAAATGTGCATGGAAAATAATTTAGTACTGCAATATTCCATAAAAAACAAGAATTGTCAACTTTGATTTTATAGTTGACTGCTTTGTTTCATCACTCTTACCTTCCAGTGACTCTTGGCAAAGTTTTTCTGAATCTGCGCTGACACTGAGCCGTGGATGTTCTTGTCCAGAGCTGCACCTCCTGATATCCTGCCACGACAAAATTATATTCATTCAAAACGAAACGTACACCGTTCAAAAGTTTGGGGTCAGTGTTTTTTTTTTTTTTTGTTTCTTTGTTTTATTAATATTAATATTTGTATTCAGCATTAAATTGATCAAATATATATATTATATAATATATATCAAATTGATTAAATATATATATATATATATATATATATATATATATATATATATATATATGGGCAACAATTAATCGCATCCAAAATAAAAGTTTGTGTTTACATAATATATGTGTACTGTGTATAACTATTTTGAATATGAGAATTCACACATGTGCATGTCTATATTTAAGAAAAAAAATTAATATAAAAAATATGAATATTTATAATATTTAATATTTATAATATTTAGTATAAATTATGTATGTATATATATATACAGTATTTACATGCAAATATTTATTAAATATATACATGCATGTGTGTGTATTTATATATTCAAAATAATTATACACACTACACACATATATTATGTAAACAAACTTTTATTTTGGATGCGATTAATTGTTGCCTAGCCCTAATATATATATATATATATATATATATATATATATATATATGGCATAGGAGAAGAAATCTGAGACGCAATCTCTTTCATATCTCAATTGTTTCTCCTTCAGAATTAAAATTAAAAGTAGAGCAAATGGTGACTGTAAAACGGATAGTTCACCCAAAATTGAAAATGTTCTCATCATTTACTCACCCTAAAGTTGTTCCAAACCTGTATGAGTTTATTTCTGCAGTTAAACAAGTATTTTTTCCTACTATGGAAGTCAATGGCTTACATCAACTGTCTGGTTACCAACATTCTTCAAAATATATATTGTGTTCAACAGAAGAAAGAAACTCACACAGGTTTGGAAAAACTTGAGGGTGAGTAAATGATTTTTGGGTTAAGTCTGTAGTTTCTTAGATTATTCTTTTGAGAAAAAGTATGTGTCTCCTCAAGAGCTCAGAAGAGATCTCAACACTGACCTCCAACTGTGCTCAGTTTGTAAAATTTGCAAAACGAAGTCGGGAGATCTCAAAAGAAATTCACAAATGTCTCACTGAATATTTTCTGAGATCTGAGATCTTATCCTCATTTATTTATTGCTCTAGTTGTACTGTATGGCAACAGTTCCCTCGTTTTCGGCCTCCTAAGGAACATTAGAAACATCTCACACAAAGATGATGGCCAGAAAACTAAGCATAATCGGAAAAATCAAAGGACTCTTTTTAGAACTAAAACTTTCTTCTGTGTAAATAATAATGTATGTTATACAAGTACCACAATAATCCATTGCCATTTCTCTGAATACATTCCTCTAATTGTTTTGTGCTTCTTAAAGATCTTATACAATCTCAGCGTGATCTCCAGGTTAAGAGACATCTGTTTATTCTACATTTCATAATCCTCTTCCTGTTTGCGCACTTCCTCCCACAGATGTGACCCAACTCTTCATCTGTTCTTCAAGGACAGTCTCTCTTTTCACCGCTTATCAACCCGTCCGCCTCTTTCCTGCTATTTATGGACTCACCAAGGATGCTGCAAGGCCTGGTCACAATTGAACCTCTTCACTGGATTCTTCTGCAGTAAGTGAACTATGAAGTCTTTTGCTGAAGCATTAGTAGGCAGGAAGAGGCAGAGAACACAAGAAGATCGATACCAGTTAATGTGGCCAGCATTTGTCGTCTTTAGGGCTGCATTATAAAACATTCTGCATTAATACAACGGGAGAAGTTATTGGTTATAATTCAAATTGAATGACATATTGAGAAAATAACAGAGTTTTAATTTGTATTCCTTTAAGACATTTAAAATTTATATGTAACTGTATAATATATGCATAATGCAAATGCATTATGTAACAAAATATCAAACCAAGTGGTATTTACTTTGAATAAAAATATGTGCTTTTCAAGTAAATCATTTCACAAAAAGAATTTTGTTATATAGGTTTTAAATAATAAAGCAATATATATATATATACCAACCAAAATTTGGGTCAAATATGGACAAACCCAAATGCTGGGTTAAAAATGTAATTAAAAAAATTACAGTTGAAAGTGAAAGTCGCAGTTGGGTTAATATTTTAAATGACATTTTTTAACCCAACATTTGGGTTTGTCCATATTTGACCCAAATTTGGGTTAAAACAGCCCAGCATTGTTTACAGTGTATGAATGTGATTTGGTAATTTATTCTGTACACTACTGTACATTGATAAAGGTTCTTTATTGGCATTGATGTTTCCATAAAGAACCTTTAATATCCATGGAATCTTTGCATTACACAAATGTAGGTTCTTCATTTTATTACATTCTAAAAAATGCTGGGTTGTTTTAACCCAATTTTGGGTCAAATATGGACTAACCCAGCCATTGGATTACATTTTTAAATGACATTTTAACCCAATGTTTGAGTTTGTCCATATTTGACCCAAAATTGGGTTAAAACAACCCAGCATTTTTTAAAGTTTAAGTTCTTTGCATTTTAAAAACTGTAAAGGTTCTTTTTTGAAAACCAAAAATGTTTATTCTATGGCATCTCTATGAAAACCCCCTTTATGAGAGATTAGGAATTGTCATGGTCATACCGGAGTAAGAGATGTCATCCCAGTATGGTGAATCAAATTCATATTCAGCCTTTATAATCAGCTTGTAGAGTTGTGTGTCGTTGTCATCGTAGAACGGTGGATAGCCACAGAGTCTGCTAGAAAACGAAGAATGCTGATACAGACTCTTATCATACACAGTTTATACATTTACATACAATATAAATCCATCACTCACAGAATGAACGTAATCACCCCAATGGCCCAGAGATCCACCTCTTTACCGTACGTCTTCTGCTGTAGAAGTTCAGGAGCTATACATATAGTGAACATCAGTAGTCATGCATTACAGTCAGTGGCAGAGACTACACTTTCAAAACTTCAGTGGTTTTTCTCAGCACTTAAGGGTCAGAAAGACAACATCTTTGGCTATATAGGGTTCTTAAGTTCATTCCTTTGAAATTAAAGAAAGTTCCTGTGTCACATTGGGTTCAGATTATTGTATTTTATTTTCAAGTCAGACCAGACTTGATTCTGTATGTTACTGCACAATAGATTAGTTCATAATCATAAACCGTCTCTCTTACCAACATAGGCAGGTGTCCCACAGGCCGTGGAAAGAGCCCCCTGCTCTTCCATTTTAGACAGACCAAAGTCACTGATGACAATTTTGGAGTCTTCAAATGGAGTCTCATACAATAAATTCTCTGGCTAATGGAGAGAGAACTTATTACGATTGTAATATCCGCTCAGCTGCATGCAAAGCACCCACAGTGAAAGGCTGGAATTAAAACTATATCCAACATGTGCTCAAAACAAAACATTACCTAAAAACATCCATCATGAATGCTCAGTTAAAAACCGAGATTAAGGGGTTATATTTTGTTCTCAGGTACCTTTAGGTCTCGATGAACAACACCCAGCTGGTGTAGATACTTCACCGCCTGCAGAACCTGAGATATGACCCGACTGGCATCTTTCTCTGTGTAACTCCCTCTCTCCAGAATCCTGTCCAGTAGTTCTCCTCCTGTCAACCTGCATTAGAGACTGTCATCAGCACTGACCTCATTACATCTATCTATCTATCTATCTATCTATCTATCTATCTATCTATCTATCTATCTATCTATCTATCTATCTATCTATCTATCTATCTATCTATCTATCTATCTATCTATCTATCTATCTATCTATCTATCTATCTATCTATCTACCTAATCCATCTAATCCATCCATCCATCCATCCATCGTTTGATCTATCCATCCATCCATCCATCCATCCATCCATCCATCCATCCATCCATCCATCCATCCATCCATCCATCCATCCATCCATCGTTTGGTCTATCTATCTATCTATCTATCTATCTATCTATCTATCTATCTATCTATCTATCTATCTATCTATCTATCTATCTATCTATCTATCTATCTATCTATCTATCTATCTATCTATCTATCTATCTCATCCATCCATCCATCCATCCATCCATCGTTTGATCCATCCATCCATCCATCCATCCATCCATCCATCCATCCATCCATCCATCCATCCATCCATCCATCCATCCATCCATCGTTTGATCTATCTATCTATCTATCTATCTATCTATCTATCTATCTATCTATCTATCTATCTATCTATCTATCTATCTATCTATCTATCTATCTATCTATCTATCTATCTATCTATCTATCTATCTATCTATCTATCCATCCATCCATCCATCCATCCATCCATCCATCCATCCATCCATCCATCCATCCATCCATCCATCCATCCATTGTTTGATCTATCTATCTATCTATCTATCTATCTATCTATCTATCTATCTATCTATCTATCTATCTATCTATCTATCTATCTATCTGTCTGTCTGTCTGTCTGTCTGTCTGTCTGTCTGTCTGTCTGTCTGTCTGTCTGTCTGTCTGTCTGTCTATCTATCTATCTATCTATCTATCTATCTATCTATCTATCTATCTATCTATCCATCCATCCTTCCATCCATCCATCCATCCATCCATCCATCCATCCATCCATCCATCCATCCATCCATCCATCCATCCATCGTTTGATCTATCTATCTATCTATCTATCTATCTATCTATCTATCTATCTATCTATCTATCTATCTATCTATCTATCTATCTATCTATCTATCTATCTATCTATCTATCTATCTGTCTGTCTGTCTGTCTGTCTGTCTGTCTGTCTGTCTGTCTGTCTGTCTGTCTGTCTGTCTGTCTGTCTGTCTGTCTATCTATCTATCTATCTATCCATCCATCCTTCCATCCATCCATCCATCCATCCATCCATCCATCCATCCATCCATCCATCCATCCATCCATCCATCCATCGTTTGATCTATCTATCTATCTATCTATCTATCTATCTATCTATCTATCTATCTATCTATCTATCTATCTATCTATCTATCTATCTATCTATCTATCTATCTATCTATCTATCTATCTATCTATCTATCTATCTATCTATCTAATCCATCTAATCCATCCATCCATCCATCCATCCATCGTTTGATCTATCTATCTATCTATCTATCTATCTATCTATCTATCTATCTATCTATCTATCTATCTATCTATCTATCTATCTATCTATCTATCTATCTATCTATCTATCTATCTATCTATCTATCTATCTATCTACATCCATCCATCCATCCATCCATCCATCCATCCATCCATCCATGTATAAAACACAAAACTTTAAACTAATTCTTAACTACAATATTTAAATTGAAATTTTTCACACTCACAGTGTCATTACCAAATACAGTTTAGTAGGAGTTTCGAAGGTTTCCTCCAAAGACACAATATTTTCATGATTTATTCTGCAAAGAAACCACAGGGACATTAAAAAAATGCATTTTGTTACCAAATCAGAAAAGATAAATATCTTTGTTTTAATCATATCCACAATAATCTAAACAACCCTTCATAAAGTCAAACAATTAAATCAATCCAGAGCATTTTGTAAAATGATTCACCTGCGTAATACTGCAATCTCATTCTCCAGCATGGATTCTTTCCCCTTTAGCGCTCTCTTGCGGATGCACTTGACAGCCACAAGCTTCTGGCTGCATCTGTGCTGAGCCACTCGAACCTCAGAGAACGAGCCCCTGAGACATTATACATTTACAACAGTTATAATGACTTTTGTTCTCAATTAATGGTTAATGGGTTTGAGTGCCAGGAGCACATTGTGAAGTCTCCTGAGTCTTAATATTTTCAAATCTTTAAATGTGTTTGGTAAACTAAAATGTGAAAATCTCCTCTCGAGTCATTACATGTTCAGAATACTCTTAAATATTGAATATATTAGTCCGTAAGGAAAGAAAACTCACTCTCCCAGTTTCTCTTTCAGCTCATAAACAGCATTGATGTCATCTTTTTTCCGAAGATCTCTCAATAGAGGCATGGTAATGCAGGGTAGGTGTGAGCTGCATATTATATACATAAACACACACGACACTAATATGTACATGCAAATTTGAACTGAAAATCATCAGCACATTCATTTTTAAGCCTGAAGGAACACATTTTGCATGCACTCTACAGCAACAAGCACTAAAGAATATGCTTTTCATTACGTGCAAAAGCCAAATTCTGATTCCTTTTGGAGATTTCTATGACTAGCAATGAGATTTGACAGATTTGCTTTTCCCCTCGCACAAGCTCTGCTGGGAAAACAGTTATGAACGCACGCCTTGATGTTTGATTTCCTTGGAATAAAAAGACGCCATTAACACTTCTTATTTTCTACCAAAAACACCTTGACTCAATTCAGTTCAGTTGCTCCTGACACATCTACAAATAAAGGAATATTCTTCATTCGAAGTAGATCAATAATCAGTGATATTCTCCCCCAAAATACCCTTTAGAAAAGAGATCTAAGCAAAAGCTCAATTACCTGCTGATTGCTGCTGTGAAAATCTGGAAGGCAACAGTTTCTTTTAACGTCACCAAACTCCCAACAGCCTCTGTGCTCTTTAATCGAAAATCACATTCATTTTACAGCGATGACCTTAAACGCCCACATGCTTTAGAAAAGAAGTTGACGTTGAAAAGAGATTGACAAAAGGAGAGTAGGCACATGAGCAGAGAGAGAAAGTGGTGTGGGAAAAAAAATATCAAGAGAGAGAAGTAAAAAAATAAGTCATGGAGATAGAGGGGTGGGTTGGTCAAACTACAACAGGCCCCTTAAGACTGGTTCAGACGTCCTCAAATGGATTCTTGAATGTACGATGAGGACAGATGAACATTGTCTGATAGGCTGCACATTAAATAAGCATTCTTCATCATTACAGTCAGGCTTTGCTGAACTGAAAGCGCTACGGTTTGTTTTAAAATGCCTTGAGATGGCCAGAAGCCACTGTGTCTGTTTACATTATCGAGGCTGTTTTCAGTAACGCTCCCACAGATCCAGAGCTCTCGCAGCTCTCCTTGTATGGGCACAGGGGTTTTCCACTCGAGTATTATCATTCCACACGTCTGTGAACACTGTACACACACTCACTCATAAACCCTGAATGACGGTTACTTTCACCTGTTGTGTGCTTTGGCCCACATACGCTTTCTAACATGGTATCGGAAGGTAAATAGGTGAAATGTGACTTGACATTAGTCATACACTAGATATTGAGACTGAGACATCATGCCAGGCTTTTACCAAACAACAAATGATGTGCAAAAATATATATATATTAGGCAGAATATTAATAAAATCTGATTTGATTTGATTTGATAAATAATTACAGTGATAGAAAATACCTTTTTAAAGATTTTTTTAAGCTACAAACCATTGTAAAACTCTTGACATAGGCATCTCTTGTCGATGAACGTTGCAACAAAGTAATTGTATTTCTCATATTCCACTAGACTAGCACACATTGTGTGTTGAAATAGAGAATGACCACCAGAGGGAAGCCTTGATTAACTTTAATCCGATTAAAAAGGGCCCCTACACTATTAGAGAAAGTTATTGTTGTCTAGAGACAATAATAAATGTCTTATAGTTATTTCATCTCATTTGTGTT